>ML179055.1:86147-291688 GCA_004369135.1 Dendrothele bispora CBS 962.96 | reverse complement strand
CCAAACCGTCGAAGGCTGCATTTCGGTTCACGAAACAGTGGCCTGCACAGGAGTTTAATGACTTCTTCGCTCGATCAGGATGCGACCTTGAAACGCTTGAGCTGAACTCCGTTTCGCTGGCCGATTACCAGGTCATGTACTTACTTTTGAAGACTCCGAGACTTGTGGATCTGTCAATTCAGGAAATACTTCGTTTGCCCCAGTATTCAAAGGATGAGGAAGGACTTTGCTTTCCAGTGACGAGGTTTCTCCTTCGGGAGCTTCGTATACGCCGTGACGTTGAACCGCACAGGCCACTCATTCCAAAGTTGAAAAGACTACGGCTTAATGTCAATGCGTCTGTGAATGTGAAAGAATCTGGTGAAGAAGTGGTTTTCGATGAAGGCATGTTTGCGCAGATGGTTTTGTCAAGAAGTTTGCCACCTATACAACAACAAAAAACTGCTGGCTTTTCAGAGGAGGATGCATCTCGGATAGTTCCACCTAGTTTGGATGACTCTGATAGATGCTTGAAAGATGTACAACTCCGAGTTTACGAGCATACTCAAAAACGCAACTAAGCTTCAATCACCATCTATGCTTAACTGTACTTCAAATGCTGTATCTTAATTGATTATCTTCTACTTACAATTGGGAACTGGAATTTCTTTATTACCAGGAATAACTTTTCGAGTACTTATCCGTCTTGAAGTCCACTTACAGACTATCTCTTCTCAGATTGTTAGACTCTTTTTTGTTCTGCTTGCTTTGTACTTCTGGGGTCGGACCAAATAAATCAGATCTCGTGCGGCACAGCTAAATATTTGATCCAAAAAGTATGGAGCGAGCGGAGTTTGAATCGTACACTCGAGTCATCCACTGAACTCCTCCAGACCTAGCTCGGTACCATTTCGTGCACTTTTGAGACGCAAGCGTTACTCTGGATGAAATTGGGCTCGAGTCCAAGGTGCGTCTTACTTGCCTCCCATCATGCCATTCAGACTAGGCTTGACTAATCATTAACCTGGCATCCATGCCTCTAGGGAATAACTTGTCTTACAAGTAAAGTTTCTTCCACTTAGAATAACCCAAAACCAGTTCGTTCGGACCCATATCTCGGATATGATGGAGGCAAGCACGAGTCGGGATCCAATCCGACCTGGACAAGACCCAGCGCGGCCTCTGACTTGTTCTGAATCACTTACTCGGCTACAGGCTTGCGAACATGATACAGAAGCTGGCGCTGAACCTTTGTTTTCCCCCATCGACCAACTCCCAAACGAAATCCTTTCTCGGATTTTCGAGTACTGCTGTCCAGTCGACATAGGCCGTCAAAATCCATCGATTATGCGAGTGTGTTCTCGCTGGAAGAGTGTCGCTATCTCTGCCCCCCATGTGTGGACTCATGTTGAATTGAATCTGGTACCAACGACTCGGACTTGGAGACGATATCCCTCTTTAGGCCGTGTTCCAAGTTATCGTATTGACGAAAACAGACGATATCCCTCTTCAGGCCGTGCTTCAAGTTATCGTAGTGATGAAAACCTTCCCAAACCTCGTCTTCTCTCGCTCCATTTGGGTTACTCCAAAGCTTTGCCTCTGGTGACGGTGCATATCTCACTCGCAGACGATCGAAGACCGCAGGTGATCGAATGTCTACAGATGATCATACAGCATGCATCTCGATGGACAAGCTTGCAGCTGAGCTTCGACGAAAGCTTAGGTTTTGAGACCGTCGAGTATCTCAACACGATCCAAACACTTCCACTCCTCCAGAGTTTTATCTGTTTGACCAGAGAAAACCCACCAGACCAGCGATTCAGTTTTTCTCGCATCTTCGAAAAAGTTGCTAGGGGAAAGCTTCAGAAACTAGTTCTTGCCCATTTTAACTCAGATGGAGTGGGAAAGGGCTTCTCTCTGCCATCCGTTACTCAGCTTGTTTTGCATTTCGACATGCAGAGCAGCGATATCTTTAGCGTAGTGAGATATTGTCCTAGGTTGGTTCATCTAAAGTATATTATCAATGAGCTTCGGGACAGGTCGGCTCTGTCCCGAAGCTCGGTTCTGGGAACGACGGTCAATTCCGAGTCAATTTTCCGAAACTTGGAATCCCCACCCACAAAGATCCCAGACCGTCAAAACCTTACAAATCGAGCTCGGAGAGAGGGTACAAGGACGTGCGGGACGGCTTTTCGCCGAACTCATAAAGTCTTTGAACCTACCCTCTTTAACTTCTATGACCATATCCACAACCAAACAGTCGAAAGCCGCATTTCAGTTTATGAAACAGTGGCCTGCACAGGAGTTCAATGACTTCTTTGCTCGATCGGGATGCGACCTTGAAACGCTCGAGCTGAACTCTGTTTCGCTCGCTGATTACCAGGTCATGTACTTACTTTTGAAGGCTCCGAGGCTTGTGGATCTGTCAATCCAGGAAATACCTCGTTTGCCTCGTTTGCCTCAGTATTCAAAGCATGAGGAAGGACTTGACTTTCCGGTGACGAGGTTTCTCCTTCGTGAGCTTCGTATATGCCGCAACGTTAAACCGCAGAAGCCGCTCGCCCCAAAGTTGAAAAGACTACGGCTCAATGTCAATGCATCTGTGAAAGAACCGTCTGGTGAGGAGGTGGCTTTCGATGAGGGCGTGTTTGAGCAGATGGTTTGGTCGAGAAGTTTGCCACCTATACGACAACAAGAAACTGCTGGCCTTCCGGAGGAGGATGCATCGATAGTTCCGCCTAGTTTGGATGACTCTGATAGATGCTTGAAGGATGTACAATTCCGAGTTTACGAGCATACTCAAAAACGTAACTAAGCTTCAGTCACCATCTATGCTTAACTGTACTTCAAATGCTGTATCTTACAATTAACTATCTTCTGCTTACAATTGGGAACTGGAATTTCTTTATTACCAGGAATAACTTCTCGAGTATCCGCCTTGAGGTCCAATTACGACCATTTTCGGATCGTTGGAGTCTTAGACCCTCTTTTTGGTCCTCTGTTCACTTTTGGGCGCGGGACCAAACAAATCAGGTTTCGTTGATGTTACTTTCATACCCTTGCTTTTGCTTGTTGGAGCAGCATAGAGCATCGTCGGTGGGCCACCGCAGCAAATATATGTCCTTTGATGTAGGTCGGATGGACGAAACGTCAGTTACCGTACTACATACCATGATTGTTTCCTGCTCTCCTCCATGAGGATTGTTCGGACTCACGCACAGCTAGATTATATGCTGTGCAAAACGGACAAATATTATTTCCGATACTTTGGCCGTTTTTTCAGCATTTTCCGAACCTTCTCTTAATGGTTTCCACACTTACAGCGTGACATGTGACATATGCTCATTTTCGAACTTTTTTTTTTCGATTTCGAACTGCTTTCGATTTCGACCCGAACTTTGAGCGTGACGTGACATGGACCCTCTTCAGAACTTTCCCAGCGTCAATCTCCGAGCACTCACTCTAGGTTATTTGGCTACGTATTCATAGTTAACAAGTTGATAAGTAGTTAACTTTGTCTCGCTCCATTTGGTTATTCAAAGCTTTACCTCTGGTGATGCATATTTGTAATCAGATGATCAGATGTCTAGAGATGATCATACAGCATGCATCTCGATGGACAAGCTTGTTGAGCTTTCATGGGAGGTGGATGACCCTGTCGAAGATGGACTTGACCGTCGAGTATCAACATGATCGACTCCACTCCTCAGAATATCTGTTGGACAGAGAAAATCGATTTAACTTTGCCGACATCCTCGAAAAGGTTGCTGGAGGAAAGCTTCAGAGACTAGTTCTCGCTCGCTTTAGCTCAGCTAGCGTGGCGAATGACTTCTCTTTGCCGTCTGTTACCCAGCTCGTTTTGCACCTTGGCATGGACAGTGACGATATCTTCTGCTTGGTAAGATACTGTCCTAGATTGGTCGATCTAAAGTATATTATCAGTGGTCCTGGGAACAGGTCGAGTTTTAGAACGAGGATCAATTCCGAGTCATTTTTACGAAACTTGGACTCCCACCCACAAAGATCCCAGACCGTCAAAACCCTGGAAATCAAGCTCGGAGGATGGTTACAAGAACATGCGGCACAACTTTTCCCTCGGCTCATAAAGTCCTTGAACCTACCTGCTTTGACTTCTATGACCGTATCCACGTCAAAACAGTCAAAGGCTACATTTCTGTTCACGGATACGTGGCCTGCACAGGAGTTTAATGACTTCTTTGCTCGATCGGGATGTGACCTTGAAACGCTCGAGTTAAATTCCGTTTCGCTCGCCGATCACCAGGTCATGTACTTACTCTTGAAGACTCCGAGACTTGTGGATCTATCCATTCGAGAAATACCTCGTTCGCCCCAGAATCCGGACGACGAGGAAGGACTTGACTTTCCGGTGACGAGGTTTCTCCTCCGGGAGCTTCTATACTTCACGACGTTGAAACGCACAGGCCGCTCGTTCCAAAGTTGAAAAGATTGCGGCTTAGTGTCAATGCGTCTGTGAAAGAATCTGGTGAGGAAGTGGCTTTCGATGAGGGTACGTTTACGCAGATGGTTTTGTCGAGGAGTTTGCCACCCATAAAACAACAAGAAACTGCTGGCTTTTCGGAGGAGGATGCATCGATAGTTCCGCCTAGTTTGGATGACTCTGATAGATGTTTGAAGGATGTACAACTCCGAATTTACGAGCATACTCAAAAACGCAACTAAGCTTCAATCACCATCTCTATGCCTTTCTGTACTTCGAATATCGTATCTTACAATTGACTGTCTTCTACTTACAATTGGGAACTGGAATTTCTTTATTACCAGGAATAACTTTTCGAGTATCCGTGTTGAAGTCCAATTACGACCATTTTCGGATCATTGGAGTCTTAGACCCTCTTTTTGGTCCGCTGTTCACTTTTGGGGTGGGACCAAACGTTGATGTTATTTCATACCCTTGCTTTTGCTTGTTGGAGCAGCATAGAGCATCGTCGGTGGGCCACCGCAGCAAATATATGGAGGGATGGACGAAACGTCAGTTACTGTACTATATATACTTGCTCTCCATGAGGATTGCTCGGACTCACGCAACGATTATATTTGGTCCCGCTCCAATTGAGGAGGAGGAGTAACCGGCAAGAGCTCCAATTGAGTATGGAGCGAGCGGAACAAAAACTGACAACAGTGCTTTCGGAGTTTGAATTTCACAATCTCATCTACATCCACACTGAACTTCTCCAACAAACCTAGCTTGGTACTATTTCGTGCACTTTTGAAGACACAAGCATTACTTTGGATGAAATTGGGCTCGAGTCCAAGGTGTGTCTTACTTGCCTTCTATCATTAATCATTAATCTGGCATCTATGCTTCTAGGGAATAACTTGTCCTAAAAGCAAAGTTTCTTCGACTTTGGGTCGTTAGAATAATTCAAAACCAGTCTCCATTCGGACCCATATCTCGGATACGATGGAGGCAAGCACAAGTCAGGATCCAATACGACCTGAACAAGAATATGATACAGAAGCTGAACCTTCGGTTTCCCCCATCGACCAACTTCCAAACGAAATCCTTGCTCGGATTTTCGAATACTGCTGTCCAGTCGACATAGGCCATCGAGATCCAGCGTTTATGCGAGTGCGTTCCCGCTGGAGGAGCGTCGCTATCTCTTCCCCTCATGTGTGGACTTCTGTCAAATTGAATCTGGTACCAACGAGGCAATATTCCTTTTCGGGTCGTGTTCCAAGTCATCGTATCGGCGAAAACCTTCCCAAACCTCGTCTCCTCGCGCTCCATTTGGGTTATTCCAAAGATTTGCCTCTGGTGATGGTGCATATCTCACTCGCAGACGATCGAAGACAGCAGGTGATCAACTGTCTACAGATGATCATACAGCATGCATCTCGGTGGACTAGCTTGCAGTTGAGCTTTCATGGGAGGTGGAACGACCTTGGAGTAGATGGACTTGAGACCGTCGAGTATCTCAACATGATCCAAACACTCCCACTCCTCCAGGATTTTATCTGTCTAACCAAAGAAAATCCATCGCAGCATCGATTTAGCTTTCCCGGCATCCTCGAAAAGGTTGCTAGAGGAAAGCTTCAGAAACTAGTTCTTGCTCGTTTTAATTCATCTGGAGTGGCAAGGGGCTTCTCTCTGCCATCTGTTACTCAGCTTGTTTTGCATTTAGATATGCAGAGCGACGATATCTTTAGCGTAGTGAGATATTGTCCTAGATTGGTTCATTTGAAGTATATTATCGATGGGCTTGAGAACAGGTCTGGTCTGGGAGCGAGGGCCAATTCCGGGTCGATTTTACGAAACTTGGAATCTTACCCACAAAGATCTCAGACCGTCAAAACCTTACAAATCAAGCTCGGAGAATGGGTACGAGGACATACGGGACAGCTTTTTCCTCGGCTCATAAAGTCCTTAAACCTACCTGCTTTAACTTCTATGACCATATCCACATCAAAACAGTTCCGCTTCACGGAGATGTGGCCTGCACAGGAGTTTAATGACTTCTTTGCTCGATCGGGATGTGACCTTGAAGCGCTCAAGTTAAATTCCGTCTCGCTTGCCGATTACCAGGTCATGTACCTACTCTTGAAGACCCCAAGACTTTTGGATCTATCAATTCGAGAGATACCTCGTTCGCCCCAGAATCCAAACGATGAGGAAGGACTTGACTTTCCGGTGACGAGGTTTCTCCTCCGGGAGCTTCGTATACTTCACGATGTTGAAACGCACAGGCCGCTCGTTCCAAAGTTGAAAAGATTGCGGCTTAGTGTCAATGCGTCCGTGAAAGAATCTAGTGGGGAAGTGGCTTTTGATGAGGGCACGTTTATGCAGATGGTTTCGTCGAGGAGTTTGCCACCCGTACCACAACAGGATACTGTTGGCCTTTCGGAGGAGGATATGTCGATAGTTCCGCCTAGTTTGGATGATTCTAATAGATGCTTGAAGGATGTCAAACTCCGTGTTTACGAGCGTACTAAAAAACGTAACTGATTATTAGTAGCCACCTATGCTTATCTGTACTTCAAATACTGTATCTTACAATTGATTTCCTTCTACTTACAACTGGAAAGTAGACTTTTGTATCGACTTTGGATTAGCATGAACTTTTTGAATACCCGTCTTTTCAGACAAATTTTAAAACTGGGGGTGTTCACGCACGAAGACGTTCTGTTCAAGGCAATAAGAGGGCTACAGATTGTCTTTTGTTGTGAATGTCATTGTCACAGTTCCAAGGCAAAATTGAGTGTACTAGATAGATGATTTTTTCCTTACACCAAGAGGCAAACCAAGAGTGCAATCATTGCTTCATAGATCAATTGATCATAAAGTACGTCTTGTATTCACTTTTACGATGGCAAACTCGATAGAGGGATAGAGAAAAATCCAAGGCGTCAAAATCATTCTTTAAACTTTTCTCAATGGTTCCTCTACAAACTACTTTTACCGAAGAGAGGATGCAAGTGGTTTTGAACTGGAGCTGCCACCCCAGTAGGGGCATCGTAATCTACAGAGAAGACACTGACAGAGGTCTTGCATTGAGCGGCGATAGGGGTTTCGCCTAGAAAGAGAAATGTGAGCCCTGTATCATAGACAAAAGGAGAGAAAAAAGGTTCATGCTAAGCAGGTAACTTACCTGGAAGGTCTTTCCTTCCATTAATTGGAGTGTTTAGACCAGGCGCTACCCTGAAGAGAGACATTAGCAGATAGATCAGCTGAAAGAACTTCGAAACATACAGATTCTCGAAGACAGGGAAGCCTGTCGTGGGATCAAGATGAAGTTGGTCAATATCTGCTCCACCGGTCATCCTGGTGAGAGTGAAGGGAGGCTATACGCGAATCTGTCAAGAAGTGTCGTTTGAGAAGATCTTGGGGTGGATACGTACGTCAACGCAAGGGTTTCCGGGACCAAAGACGGGGTAGTTGATCCTAAAGCAATCTGTTAATACGTAGTGTCTCGTTGATATTGCACCAATCAAAAATTTACCCAATGCCTACACCCAGAGGTAGCAAACGTTGTTTCTTTGGGTTGATGCCGTTTGCAAGGGCGGCTACGAAGTTAGCGGTGAGCTACATATATGAAAAAAAATCAGTTGTGGTTATTGAGGAAGTAAACCCAAGACTATTCACCCTCCCGGCTATGGTCGCGGGGTCATGAGGATCACCCGTGATTGTTGTGAACGAACGATGAGTTTCGTTCCCGGCAGAGAATGCAACAGCGGGAATCTACACAATAAGATCAACTAAGTATATGTTTTTAGCTTGTCTTTTTTTACGTACTCCTCTTTCAACTGAGGCATAAGTCGCACCAATGGTTCCACTTAGTGTGTACAAGAAAGGTCCGGCGTTTTGACCTTCATTTGGACCTGAAACGACGAGATCAATTTTTTCATCACCCATGACCATTGGGATGATGATATCTAAAGCAAAGATGGCGGTCGCGGCAGGTGTGCCGTTGAAATACCCTTCACAGATAAGATTTAGTAAATTTGGGTACACTGGAAATGATTGATGAAGAATTGATTCACAGAGATTTTGATCCTGTTCATCATGTCCGAAGAATGGTGCTCCAACGGGGATACTACCAAATTCACCGCCGGGTGCTGTGATATTCGTAGTCGGGAGAACAACGGTGCCTCCCTTCCCGGACTGCTGGACCGCGGGACTGTTGGATTTGAAAACGTGAGTCCACCGTCATCAGTAAGAAATAATGATGGGGTGAAAGACTCACCCGACAAGCAAAACGTTGTGTCCATCGCTTTTCAATGCATCATAAGTCGCCCTGTTCGGAACTCCTCTTTCAACGACTCCTGTCCGATGGGTATGATCCTTGATATCTGAACGCGTACCTTATGTTCGCCGAGGCCCAACTATCATCATTCGTCAACAAAATGTTCAACTTTGTCTGATCACCGTGTCCTTGACCGTTTCCTCCACCGTGATGGTCTGATTCAGCGGAAACGAAAGCTAGTGAAGAGGCGAGAAAAGCAAGTAATCCAAAGCCCTTCATGCTTGTGGGACAAGAGATTGGCAGGCAAAATGACAGTGAAGAAGAACTGGAAAGTCTCAGGCCCAAATCCGAACAGAAACCTTTCAGAGACCTGTATTTATACTGGCCCAAGGCCGAAGAGGATGACGAGATCTGTATAGCGCCGAATACGCCGCTTGCATATGGTTTGACACTATTAGTGGGTCGATTTCAGCAACAAAGGATCAAACGTCGCCGGACTGTCAAGGTTTTTATCGTTTCAAAGTAGTACGCCAATAGTAGGCGTTACAAGGGTGCACGTTCGTCGATACTTTAAATGATAATTCTCTCACCTGTAGAGAACTTACTAATTATATCTTACAAGTTCAGGGACCAGTGATGGGACCTAATGATTTCGAAAATAAGTTTGACAGATGCAGACTCATGCAGAAGAGAAGCCTTCGAGAGCAGTAAGACAATGAGCACCGTAAGAATGTATAAGTGCAGGAATAGATGGTTGTATGCACCATGCAGGCAGACGGTCAGTTCACCTCGAAGTTCTGAAGAATTATAATAGAAAGTTGGACCGCGGTTGTACATGTTTTGTTTTGTTTGGCTTTCCCTTCGAATGTCTTTTCGTCCTCCACTCGAGTACTCAAGGACTCGACACTGATCCGTCCCTTCACGCAGCTGAGTTCATCTGACATGCAAAAAGACGGCAGAAACGCCCCCTTCACGCCCCCTTGGTATATCTACAGAATGAGGCATGATCCATCAAGATGCCAACAGCAACTTAACCGTAGTTTCGAGCTCCAAATCGAAGGATTGAGCTGAGGCGGGAGGGTAGCCAGGTCTTTTTTCTGGAAGATGTAGAAAGCTCTTTACAACAAATCAAGGTGTGTGTTTGCTTGGAATGCATCTGAACTCGGAACTACTGGTAAAGTCAATGCCGCGTCACCCGAATCACTGCACCACTTGGTTCAACTATCCAACAGAACTCAATCATGAGTCGACGTCGAACCGTTACCTTCAAACCAGAGTATATGGGTGCTTCCGGTCATGTGCTTTAGTCTGCACCAAACTGGCGAATAATCGATATCTTCCGCGCATTCCCGATGCTCAGCGCTCATCCTTTGTCTGGCTGTAACTAACGGCATATACCGACATTAGCCCGTAGGTTTCCTTTATCCATGGCTGGGCCGGACAGGACTGGATTTATCTTTTGTCGACCCTTCGGGTCTTAGCCAATGCCACACGTTTAATCGTTTTCACTTCAAGCTTGGACCAGTGGCAACGGTCTCGTGACGAGGACAATGGATTGTTGGCTTTGGCCGTCTATACAGCATAAATATCCGTTCCACTCGACCGCCCCTCTTGCTCTACAACTATTCATCCCTTCCAGTGTTAGCTACAGGCATAGACTCTTCCGACCCCATACTATCGTCCTCGTCCTAGTCCTGTCTCGGCTCCATCAACATGCGTTTCTTGCCCTCGTTTCTTCTTCCCAAACAGGAGGACAGTGACAGCGAAGTTGAGGTCGTGTATGGCAGAAGGACTGGCGGACGCAAACGAGCTCCCCCTTACATCCAACGAAGCTCGCATGCAGACATCAGAGACTACCTCCCATATCACCAACAACGTCTTCGAAGCTCTTGGTGCGACAAGACCTACCCTGAATTCCAAGCTACGCTTGAAGAACACACAGTTCGAAAAACTATCAACAATTATCAAGAGTTTCTACAAGTTCGCGTGGATGAGATGAACAGAGATCGAATGGAACTAGGTCTTCCACCGTGGAAGTTTCATCCGATGAACGCGGTGGAGAATTTGACGTATTGGTATGGGTTGAGAGGAGACGCGATGCTTCGGTATGGGCATGCTGATAAAGAGGAAGAGGAGATAGCTGAAGCGAGGGCGAAGAGAAGAAATGCGATGGAAGAGATGGAAGACGAGACTGGTTCTTTGGTTGGGTTGCTCAGGAAGACTTTGAGAGGCAACGGGTCGAAACCTTCGGTTCTTAGGGAGATATTGGCCAATTTCAAACTTCTGTTCAACTTTGAGCGAAGTAAGAATTGGGTGAAACATAAGTCGATGGTGCGTAGTAAATAACTCTTTTAATTTTTGTGAGTCTTTTTCTTTTCTTCTTTTTTTTTAAAAAAAATTTCCTTGAACCGTGTACTAAGGTAGAGTTGATAGCGATACTCAAATTCACGTTTCCCGAATTTCCGTTTTACGAGCAGATGAAAGCATGGCGATGACGATTAGTTGTGTCCATATGGTTAACCCTTCTTTCACTTTTATATTGGGAAGAGACGGAAACTTGTACTATACGCTGATTGGATATTCGTAACGAACTGTATTCATTTTTTAGTCTGCTTTATCCAATTCTTCCTTGCTTTCATGTCTATTCAATTATGATAATGTTTTCTTGTGCTTAACTGTGATTACGATACTACTTGAGCAATGTCTAATTTTGCAATCGACCTTCGTGAAGTAACATTACTCACGTGGATGTGGTTTTCGAGACCTCGGAGACCCTGCCTCAAAGATTCGTACCTGGCCAGTTAGACATTGTCTGGACCCGCCGAATCTTAAAGTGACCATAATTCACACTCAGGTCCCAGTAAGTAGTACAGACGACAACTTTCACGTCAAACAACACGAAGTGGTAAAAATCGATAATCGATAAATTGCGTGTAATGATGTGTAATTAATTAAACGTTCACATGTAAGGGAGCGTAACTTGGGTGGGTTGAACGGAAATTAATGGGGCTTCCTTCCCTTGGCTTCGATAGACCCAGCCAGCCTGAGCCAGGGACCAAGGCCAACTCTGAATATCGAAGTCAAACAGGGTCATACCAAAACAAATGTATATACAACCAATTGGTCTTGACTCTTTTGAGACGTGAACAGGCGACAGCCTAATACAAATTTCAATTTGTAAATAAGGGGAAGTCCGAAGCACAGGGTCAATTTTTGGTTTGAGTTCAACCAGGCATGAAAGAATGCTCTCATGCCCACCATCATCGATTTATAAGTTTGGCAAATATCTACAAGATAAACTCCCTGTATGATCCTTGAAGCTTGAAGTTACTAGGGAGGTGTGTATTGTCAGAATAATTCTGTCTGCCAATAAATTGCATCTGCTATAATTTAAGGACTTCTAAAGCCAGTTACCACTGCGTCACCAGTGGCAACTGAGAGAATTCTGAAAAACATTTAGGTACCAGAATCAACTAGGCCCTGGCTGTCTAGTCTCGGAGTCTTCCACATTTTTAATTTTACAACTAATATGACTTGAATGGGACACATTATCATGGGACTATATAATTAATGCTACAGTGCTTCAACTTCAGTTCTAAACAAAAGCAGTACTGGAATTTTGGCAAAATGGTGGCAAAATTGTATATCTACAATAGGATGTATTCCCCAGGAATTAATAGACTGCTGTGGACATACGTAATTTATCATGCAGTTACTGTCATCTATCACAAACTCGAATGGCGGAAACTTTACGGTTTCAAATTTTGTTCAACATGAGGTAATCCCAGTGGTGAAGATGAAGTCAAGTGGGTCACCGGAAGTGTGGCAAGTACGAGACTGGCTCATCAACTGTTACCGAGCCAATGAACGCAACGCGTGGCAATCAACAAGGCCGTCCATCAGTTACGGGCCAGGAAAGTCAATGCCTTCCAGTCCAAACAGAGCCACATCGGTGACGGACTCGGGTTTCCATGTAAAAACGATTCCATCGGCCTCGTAACCCACCAATAAACAATTTGGTGGTTTCATAATTAGCTGAGTACGAGAGACCAGCATTACAATTTAGAACTGAGAATGCAGAACGGACTACTTACCAAACTGTCATCTTAATTCAAAATCAGGCTGTCAAGACGAGACTGATTATTATGCATCAAAAAGAACCCAAATGTTTGTATATTTAAGGGCTGTGTGGTCATCTACGGTGGCTTGATCTACTGTGTGATCGAGCGATACGGATTTTTAGCATCTTTTTATGGATCAATGATCTACACACGCGGATCAGATACGTGCAATCATTTTCTATTGGTTCGCCCATCAAAGTTTCAAATCTTTGTTTCGTCGTCCATGATACTTCTTGTGTCTCCGTTCTAATCACCGACAGTTTTGGAGAAATAACTTTCTTTTAACAGCCTGGAACGAATGAATGGTGTGTCAGCCAAAAACCAGGGAAATTATTTAATCTAGAGCCCGTGTATATCGGGCTCTTCTCCAACAAAGATCCAGTAGCTCTTGGTCCTTGTTTTCAGTCTGGGCCGTAATATGTATGTATAATTCGGAACACGATGAGTCTTTGATGATAAATGGTGAGAATTCCCATGGACATGAAGACCGTGTGCATTGTAGATTCTGATGAGGATACCGGAAGAATGGCACAGTGCTACCTCGGTGTAAGTATATACCGTTGAAGTGTCTACGAAGTTTGGTCCCGGACTAGTGTTTATGCAGCATCATTTCTAGGTCTGACTTATTTCGAACAGGTGTCTTGTCACTTTTTGAATTTCTATCTTTGAGATTGCCTAGGTCAAGTGGAGTTTGTTAAACTCCCAAAATTTACGCTGTGTTCTGTCAAGTTTCGGGACTCCGACTCAAGCTTCGAGACCTCGGCTCACAAATTGATTTGAAATATTGATCTCGGGAGACCTTTTCAAGTGTCCTCGGCGCTATTTCAATGTATCTAGGAAGAGGAGTCTATTAACCGGACAAGGTCCAAGAAATGAACGCTAGGTAATTTGATTCCGTTCAAATGAGCAATTTCCAGCTGGATTCATTTAAAGGATCACCACATTCAAGCGCAACTACTTCTGCTGCTGTGCTGAGCATAAGCATACGTCCTCTCAAGTATATTCTCTGAAGTACGGGCCGACAATTCCCTGAGAGCCGCTATGAAATTCGTACAACTGGCCAACAAGTCAATCTTTGTATCATGTAAAAAGTTTGAATTCATTGGTAAAGGGTCACCATTCATCAGGATTGATCCCCCCACTTTGTGGATATCAGTTCTTGCTTAGGTCATAGTATGTATTCTAACTGCTGAGTTATGTTCTTTTCTCTGCCAAAAAATATGGAAAAGAAAACAGATATCTACATTCAACAAATACTTCCTCTCATGCTGCCATGATACTATTTAGAGAGGCACTAGGTGCGAAGTACTGTAATTACTGGACCTTTGCAGTAAGCTTACAGTGAGTTTATGAAAGATCCACTATATCTTCACTGTAAAATCATTGTATCTTCATTTTTTATGTTTCCAATCTATTGTAAAAGAAACAGAAGAAGTTTGTACAGGCATTGCTATATTGGAAACAGGTGCCCATCTCTCTGGCAGAGACATACATGAATACAGTGGTGAGTGGCCAGTAACGATCTCGTACCGGTCTTGCTCTTTCTGCTAATTTGTCAGATCAAATAAAATTGGGCTCAAGATGATGATATGTGATTAACCGAAAGAATGATCGGTGAATGCTTGTCTGTGTCTGCTCGCATGGACCATGGACTGCTCAGCCATCAGTCTGGGTCCTTCTAGCACAATATACGCAACCTCCCGCGGTTAATCAAGCCCCACCCCAATTCCCGCATCATTTGTTGTACTTTCAATTTCAAAGCGCTGTACAGTCGGCTGGCTCTGGCTGACCAACACACAGACATATTAATGTGATTTGCGGTTCCACACCTGTCTCCCAGTCATGTTTTACCCAATTCAATGACTTCCAAGAAATTTAATCTTGTCCATATTGCACCTTCCATTTATCGAAGAGTGATTCAAATCTCTTCTGATCTTTTAACAATCAGAACCGCAGACAAACGATGTTTCAAAACTCTCTGGCGACAAAGCCTATAGAACAAGATTATCTCAGTCCACGGTCATCACGGAACTCGAGACTCAAACAGTTCTACCCACTATGTGACTCGGACTAAACTAAACCTGGTGGTCATCTATCTTCTTTGTTCGTATCATAAAAGGGAAGATCGGGCGAGTCCGATGCTTCACGGTTTGATCATTGCTGAAGCGCTGAAGGGTACATGATCGATCGATGCTTCACGAAGGAGAGTGATACAAGCAGAAGATGTTAATCTGGCTGAAATTTTGGAAACTACTATTTCCAAATTTAGAGCCGGCGCTTGCGGCTTTGACTTGGGATCTTTTTATAGAATAAATAAATTGATTTCGCGTCTTGTTCTCAAAGGGGTCCAAAGGCTTCAAAAATGTCTCTTCAGCTCTCCATGTGCTTTTATTTCTCGTCTCGTGGGTGACAAGAATCAAGCACAGTAAAGGTTGTTGAAATTTGAGCTTCGATTGAACCGCGTGTTGCCAACTGATTTCAATAAGAGGAGGAACAAGGGCATGAAGACATTAACCCGGGCCAAGAATGTTGGCAGGGCCAATGTATACAGTAGTAGCTTGAGTATTGACAGGTTAAGTAGACCTCGATCCACCGTAAGCAAATAGCGTCAGAAAGCAGTTGAGCCGAATTCCCGTACACCTTTTCGACGTGTTGGTCGCAGTTCACTCATGATCTAAGTCCTTCATGGCCCACTTCACTTCTACACATTTCCTGCTCTGCCCGTGATTGAAATCTGTTTCCTTTTGGGCTAAGGTACACTTTGATATAGGTTATTGTGCCCGTGTGAGAAATTTGAAGATGGAAAGTGTAAACGATTTCAATTTCATTATCATACTCAGACGTAGGGGCGTTCAAATCGCGCAGTATAAAAATTTTATGTAAGTTTACTATTTATCTTGTTGAATTTCCGCAGGGAACTGTGCTCTGTTTGACAAGAAACGACGATTCAGTATGTCATGTGTTAGTGTTGACAGCTTTTGAAAAATGTCTTGATTTGTCGGTCCTACCGATAGTGGCTGAGAAGCATCAAATTCATAATTCATTAGCTTGTGCTTCTCACCGACTTATAGGAACTCGTGAACATTTCTGAAATTCTTCTATCGTTGGATGCGATTACCACGAATTGCTAGATTCGGCGCACTTTTGCCGCTTCATTCATACCTTCATGGATAATAAACTTTACTATAAAGCGTAATAGCCTATGTACTGGAAGTGATAACTTTGACCCTTTAAGTGTTACCCGTTGCAATCCTTATCACTAAATAGGTAAAGAAAATTTCGAAGGTATGTATGGTGGATAAACGGAAACAAATCTATCATCCCGACTCCGAGCCGTACACGGTTTCCATCCGAATATCCGCCACGGCGCCAAATTACTCCAGTTTTTCCGCTCCCGCGTCATCGGTCATGTAAAAGTACGATGAAAGGAATTAGGAAGGAGGGTGAGTTATTTCATTGGTCTCCAGCCACGCATGTGGGTTTTTCTTTCCACAATAATGGCGAAATTTTGATGAAGGTTGGGTGATAAGAGTCAGGTCCGATTTTGCATCGCTCTTTTTACATGTAGATAAGTATCGTTAACCTCTTTGAAAGGGTTTTGAGCGGTCAGGCAGGGATGGCACAAGGCATTTAGTATCTCTGTCAACCTAAGTAACACCCTCGAATTTTCTTCCAAGGGATCGATCAGCATGTCCAAGGGAAATTATAATGAATTCGTTATTCGCTATTTCGCTTTTGGAGACTTTTCTGGCTAACTAAATAAGACATATTTGAATATAGACTGATTATCACCATGAGCTCGGTCGGCCCACTAAACATGGGCTTCTCGAGCCCGGAAAATGGGTAATTGTTATTGTTATTGATCATAAACGGTGAGGTCTGCTGAGTCTTAGGCTCGATCCCTTCTATGTATCCATCACCATCTAGGAAACATATTTGACGCCATTAGATAGATGAATATATGTGTCGACGGGCAGATGCTACTCAAGCGAGTATAGATCTATTCGTTGATTTTGTTAAAGTGCTGCGGAGTATTCAGAACAAACTCAATGAGGTTTTGAAAAAGAGACGGACGGCGCGCGAGTATCAGCTAAAGAGCTGTGATTGGCATGATCTAAATAAAAACTGGAAGAATGAATGCAGGTACAAGTACATACGTATCAGGCCTGGACATGACACGACAAGTTGAATGGACTGAGCATCGAATACATACAAATACCCGTGAATATACTAATTACAGGATAGGTTAACTTTGGAGACTAGCTACCAGATCATGATATAATTACAGAGGGGGAGTGTATGGTACAACAATTGCGATGAGAAACTCCTGACATGAGAAAAGCCTAAATTAGAAACATCAACGTAGGATCACAACGGTCGGATAGGGAGGTCTTACATAGGAAGATCAGCGGAAGGGAGTAAAATAGAAAGATCTGATGGTCATGACGACTCGGGAGAGGGCCGATGTAACATTTCTCGTTCTGCGGAAGAGTGCCGACTTGTCGGGGATCTTTGGTCTTGGCTCAAGCGCATGGATGAGGTATATCCCGGTGAATCGGAATTTGAATCGCAGAGAATTTTCCGTAAGGACTCTGGAGCTCTTGAGGTTTCTTCGGGCCAAGAACGTTCTGAGGAGGCCCGTCCCGAGTCTACGTCACCGGACATAGTGGGTAGTGAAGAAGAAGATGGCGTGGGTGAAGGGAAAAAAGCAGGGCGCAACCTTGACCCCGGTGGTTGGGAAGGCATATTACCCGGAGACCCAGCGGAAGCCGTAGGTGGGATTGAGACAGAGGTCTGAGGGTATGCTAGGTTTTGGAAGTGTGTTAGTGCAACCGAAACGTTGTTGAGGTCTTTTAGAAGTTCTGACGAAGCCGACATCTAGTACGCATCGAGGAGATAAGAAAGTAGAATTCGTAGAAGGGGATTACTACTTACCAGACGAGGGTCTATGGGGTTCGTGAAGGGAAGTCCAGCCCTCAACGCGTCTATCTCCGCACGCAGCGCCGTATTTTCTGCCTCGACCCTCCTACAACGATCCTCCAACTCTGAGACGTAGAGTGCTTTTCGTGCACGGTAATCACGTTGTTGAGTAAGAGCGCGAGACGGGGGAATGGTGAGATCCTTTTTACGGCCACGAGTCATGGTGGAGACAAAGAGTGCCAGGAGAGATTGGTTGCGGTGGGAGAAAAGAAACTCGTTTATGCAAGTGATCGTCCTATTGGATTATATAGCTCTTGGGTGGCACGAAAGGTGTACCGTGTCAAGCCTTTGTTCGCACGCTGATCACCTCGAAAAAATCAATTTCGATTCAATATTATCTGCACACTTGTCCAATTCAGGAACCGGCGTTTTCAAAATAGCGCAACTCTATCGGGCGATATAATCAATATCATTTGTAATTCGTCTTCTTCTGTATGAGACTTGCGCTCAAGGGGGGGCGCTCCGAATATGCCGACATGGTTGAAAATGATTATGCTACAATTATCCCCTTTACACGATGTGCTACGTTGGCTTACTACACGCTATTCCCTGCTATTCCCCGGTCGCTAAAAATGGCCGGTATACTTGCTCAGAATAGGTCGGCCACCTTTGTCAGCCCGAGAAACTGTAACGGTGTAATCCTCGCACATTTTCTCGACCCGAATTTGACGACAAACCAGCTAGAAACGTGTGTAGTGTCCGAAAAATTCCGAGGACTCTGAACACGGAGGCTGTCGCGCCCAAATCCGACTCGGAATACATACCAAGCAACGCTAATCATCAATGATACTACTTGGGAAATTGGACGGCTTCTTGCCAACAGGCATTCTAATCTAGAAGTGAACATCAGGACATACGATGGTGCACATAGCCTGAATGAACTTAACACCTATGATGTATCAGATTCTTGAATTTTGAGGCCCTCGCGAATACGATGACGCGGCGAGAGAAGCAGAAGGTGTATCAAGCGACGGTAGTCTCGTACCCAGCCGTCTTGTAATTCGCACTATTTCTGCGCTGCCGGACAAGTCCGGCGGAGTTTGAAACCAAACTGCGCAGAATGCGACCAAGACGTCTGGTGCAGTCGGTAGAGAGACTCACCCATGACATCATTTTCTGTCACGCATACCAAATTGAGCATATTGTGCCTGAACACGAGCGCGTTGCGCCCACCTCAGCCTTTGCAATTCTCAGTAGTATGGCTCCGAAGACCAGAACGGACTACAAGGGTTCAACGTTCAGTCTTACGATGTGCTCAAGAAAGATTGCTAGCTGCCAGGGCCCAAGGAATACATGAGATGAGGCATTGCAGGTGCAGATGAAGGTGGGAGAAAAAGTACAAATGAAGCACATTTGTAAGCTACATGATGTGACTAGATCAGTGACATGATGTCATGGGTGAGTCTCTCTACCGACTGCACCAGACGTCTTGGTCGCATTCTGCGCAGTTTGGTTTCAAACTCCGCCGGACTTGTCCGGCAGCGCAGAAATAGTGCGAATTACAAGACGGCTGGGTACGAGACTAAGCGACGGCAAAACATTGGAGCTATCAGAAAGAGACTGAAAGCAAATATAGAAACAACGTCTGACAGCGTCTGACCTTTTACTCTCTCTCTCACAAACAGCGTAGAATACCGCAAAGATCCTCAGGTTCAAGCTCAGCTGTCGGTCCGTTCATCATGCCTCTGATGCATCGAGCTCATACACCAACAATGCATGATTCGGAACACTCGTGTCATATGATGATCACGTAGCTTGACTATCACCGGTAATATCGAAAGAAACCACATCCGTCACCCTCATCTCGGCAAGTACGAATCGTAACATGGATAGATGGTCATTAATGGCAATCACACATGGGGTTTGGCTCCCATGAACGGAATATTCAATATACAGAAAGTAAAAAAATTATGTACCCATATCAAATAATATTAGAACCTCCATGACCTTTAGGATAAGTGCGCAGCTCTGTACAACCTTGTGCCTGTACATCCGCGGTAAATCGCTAGCAATATCTGGAACCCACCTGTTTTCCGACTACGAAATATGTACACGTATGTAAAGATGTCCGAAAAGGCGCTTTTTATCCAGATTTGCAGAAGACCTGTGTTGAGTGGCTACACTGTGCTCTCCAACGTACATCTCCAGGTACTTGAGCGGTTTCCTGTCCGATTCTGATTGATTGATGTCAAGGAGTTCGCTCGCCTGGCTTGAGTAGCGGGGTCAGTTGCCACGAGTTCGGGGGCAACAACATAATGGACTATGTACTACATAGTCAAATCGCTACGTTTCTATATCGGCAGGAACATCCTGACTAGCAGTCGGACAGTCATGAGTAGGGTTGCGAATATGGTTCATTGTGTTTCAGACTCGCATTCGTTCATGTTAGAATGATAGTGTATGAATTCGATACTAGTACGGCTGCGAGCAGTATTGAAATGTGTTTACTCGGAGTCACAATACGGTAGTGACCAGTGAATGGTTGAGTCTACTCTCGAGAGTGACGGAGAGACAAGTTATCCGGCAATGGTCCTGGGATTCTGTCGGGTAAATCCGTTCAAAAAAAAATGACCAGATTTTTATGACGAGGTTGAGACTCGGGTTGTCGGAACCAGGAATTGTAGGTAACGATTGCCATCGGTTATCTTTGGCCCTTGTGGGCACTGCGGGTGAATCTATAAGTCGTAAAGGAGGTTGGATACAAAAACTCTGAGCAGAAGACTGGGAGGATACTGTATTGGCGACCGAAAGTGATGTCCTCTCCTACCAAACTCGGTAATAAATCACCACTTTTGACGCAAAAATTCTCGTCCATTTTAATGAGTAAGTTCCCGTCCACTCTAGCTCTTGCTACTCCTTGGCTATCATGGCATGCTCCTCAACAATGCCAGTAGTTTTAAGAGCTTGAGTAACACAGTGTTCAGAGACTTTCCCTTTTTTTGAAGGGACATCACTTTTGGCCGTCAGTGTAATATTCTTATTAGTCTCTTCAAGAACATTTGGCCGGCTGGGTCAAGATCTTCCAAGCAATTTTCCGGCCTAGTCTTCCACGAGCTCAGGCTCACTGTTTTCTCAGCTCAGTTCTGGGAAATATGAACATTCCTCTATATGGTAGCTAAAGGTAATACTGAACCCGAGAGCGATCAAAATTTAGCACAGCTGTAGGGAGGTTTTGGAATGGTACATATGTGCATCTAGCTATACATTAAAGGTCTCTATAGCTCCAAGAATCGATTAAGTGAGACCCTGCAGAAGAGTGGGTCTAGAAGACTGACATGTTGATATCATCACATACGGAGAAAATTGGGTCGCGTCTAGTGTTCTTGAAATAGCTATGATATCCTGGCATTAGATCACATCTACGGCAAGAAAGATGTAGGGAGCCACTGAAATAATGAAGAAGGGGTTAATGAAAAATGGCTAGCTGAATGTAAGATGCATATGACTATCGATACTTGTGAAATCTTAGGCAGGCCATTACATTGTCAACTGTAGGCTATTGCCAACTACCAGCGCTATAAGCCAAGAAGGCTGCCACACAATAGAGTCATTTTGTGCAATATAAGTGATTTTGAACGCACTTCTTGATTCCAACGGACTGGTATATCACTTATGAGTGCCACAGCTTTTTGTGGATTGGAGCCTGTGGAGCCTGATAAAAAACCGACCTCGTACACTATCAAAAAAAGAAATTTCTCGTTTAGCTAACAGTGTGAGAAAAAACATGGATCCGCAGCCGGATTTAAGGAGGTTTTACTCCTTTTCAAAGAGGAAATACACTTCCCGCCTAATGTATACTTTTCTACCAGGAAAAAAAAGTATGCGTTACAAGAGGGTTGGCATTACTACGAGGCCAACTGTAAGGAGGAATCGTCCTTACATGAAACTTTTCGCCCGAAGTGATCCTGTTTGGATCAGAAGCTTTTGAATTCCTCGGCCCGGTAACAGTTGATGGGCCAGGCCTTGTTGCCACGTTTGCTGTGGCCCACTTCACTTCATTAAGAGGGAGAACTTACAGGGAGAAAGGCATTCTGGTGGTACCAAAGAGGTAGGTGTAATGGGGGATGTACTAACAGAGGTACGCACTAAGAGAGAGGCGCCTGTAGGAAGGCTTTTGGATGTGGGAAAGTTGGAGTAACAGAATGAGAAGAAAAGAATCTATGAGTTGATTGTGACTTACCGGTCCGCCAACCGATTCATATGTCTTGATTAGCGGTGAACACGGAATTTAGAGAAGCGTGGTTTAGAGGTTCCGGAAGGTCTGGACTTAAGGGATTTCGATTTCGTGTTTTCAATTTTCGATCAGGATTCTCGGAAAAAGCAGATTCATATCAGGGTGTGTATTTGGGTGAATCTTCGTAGCGTTCGAGTTTACTGAGATACCAGGATGTTAACCAATATACCGCATAATTCTCATATGATGCATCAACAGGATTGTTATACTGTACCATTTCGAAGTAATGTTTAGTCACAGTTGCAGCCTAAAAAAAATCGGAGCCTGGTTTAAATTTTTTCTCCATTTTCCAGTTCTGTTTTTGGATTTATCTCGACAAAAATTTCTCAAATAAATAAAGCGCTTCTGCGGAGATTTCAAGCTCGAATCCATTAAAATCTACCCTGTATGGAAGGTGGGGCTCTCCGTTGCAGATGCGCTCAGAACATTACTTCGAATTGATAATACAGTAGTCTGAAGTTGAAAGGCCAGGGCCGTAACACAGGCGTGGCATACGCATAGTAGCCTCTACTAAATCCAAGCCAGATCACCACAGGTTCTCTCTCTCCTAGCCCCTTTATCTTGGTGGCCGACATGAGTGCATGCCTTTTAATGATGCCATTGAGCAGCTTTGAGCACTCAGAGAATACACTTTTAGATTTATCATGATACAACTTGAAGGGAGTCATCATTTTAGCTACCAGTGTGTAAGAATACATTACTGGACCCGTCATGGCTTTCGTCCTCAATTTGATCTTCATCTATCACTTTTCGAGGCCTGAACAGAATCGATCGAGTGTTTATCCTAAAGTATGCCACCGGCCTAAGAGTCTGATAAGAACGAATTGGTACTTAATTCGCGAACATCAAAGCGTGAGGTCATGATCAAAGGATTTGAAGACGCGCTGACAAGTTGTCAGAGATCATAATATGAACCTTAAGAACGAGCTTGGAATTGCCACAAAATCAATTCCCTTAAGTGGGAAGTACACATGGATGAAAGAATACACGGTAAATTTTTGACAACCGGTGGGATTATAGTGGCTTAACTGCTCGGGAACACGATGAGACAACTGCAGACAACTGTGGCGTTTATCAGAGTAAGCCATCATGAACGGCTTCTGTCTATAACAAGAAATATGTAGGGTCGGGCCCCACTGAGAATCCGAGAATGGAGCTAGTAATTCAAAGTCAGACTGTGGACAGACCATCGTAGACTTAACTTGTCGCGCTACATTCACAGCAAGTAGTCGCATTATTCGATCGTGGTGATCTGCGCACAAGTAGAGTCAGTTGGGTAAATTTGGGACATGAGAAAAATTTCTCATTGGAGACATGATGAAATCATTACTAGAAGAATTCCTCCTTTACACCCCTTGGGATTCTGGGGCGTACCCGACATTATGAATAGAAGGAAATGAATTCAGATATTCGACCATACGTCGAATGAGAACAGATTAATCATTACACTTATGGGGATAGAACGGTGGTCAGGCGCCCAGCCTAGGCACTTACAAGAACTTATACTTGTTATCGACCGAAACGTCAAAAAGCACGGTGGAAATAAGTTCTAGATCATACAAAGAAGTCACCGGTATATTAACCGGGATCCAGAAGCGAAAGAGTATTTTACTTAGCATGCCGTATGTCATCATGTACGTACACACACGATCATCACGTATCTGTCTGTGCATGTATAGAGCTTGACCCAAACTCAGTTCCTAAGTAGCGGTAATCACGTACCATCAGGAGTCGAAGCTATTGAAATCCACCCGAATCTCTAGCGACCGTAGCATGACCGCCGATACTATGTAGCCACTTCATCTCACTTACCCTAGGCTGGACCTATTGACTCATAATTCTATCTGAAGATCGAGCAGCAATACGTACATAAAACACGTAACAAGTATGTATCCAAGGCCATAGCCATGGGAGCTAAGTCCAGCCCGAGTGTGGGTACGCACTTGCCACTCAGGGCCAGTACAAGACTGACATGTTTGTAAATTAGTAAGTGCGCTATAAAATGTTCAGCCCATGGAGAAATTTGCATCGATCTGTCCTGCGCCGCTGTAACAGGGGTTCTCCGAAGACTGGTAACGCTTATTTATGTGAGTTGAACGACTCAGGGCTCAAGTTTAATGTCAATTAACACGAGCCTAAAAACCTGAACTTGAGCGAAAACACTTGATGAGGCCACAGGTCCAATTGTTACTCACCTGTTGGACGATACCGAGCACGAGCAGCTACAATCTGCGGTAGACTAAAGATCAGTAACTACACAGAACTATCTTTAGAACACTACACTATGATATGAGGGTTGAAATATCTCCGACGTTTTGTTTCTGATCCTCCGTATTTTTTTAACTTATATTCCAGTTTCACTGCTTAGAATGTATGAATGCTCGAAATTCTGTACCACTGCTTCCTATCTAGAAATGTATAAGTCCCAATTGAACGGTAGCCCGACCTTCTTCGGAAGGAAATTAACATCACATGACTGGCTTACAGTAGCGAAACATGTCCCCTCCCAAAAAAAGAAATATCTCCGAAAATTATGTTTTTCGAGTACGCAAAGCTGCTGGCAATATTGAGAAGCATGCCCTTATTCTGGCTATGAAGCAGCAAGAGCTAGAGTGGACGAGAACTCTTGTACCGACAGCTCAAATATGTATTTGATGGGGGGACATCATTTTTGGTCGCCACTACCGTTCTTGACCTGGTGAAATTCAATTACTGCCTCTCAAAATTTGCTTGAGTCTTTGACCGATTATTTACCTCACACAACTTTCTACTTCAGTAGCATTTCACTCCTTCTTTTCAAATTCTGGATCAGAGTCAGACGATGAAGAAACCTGTTAGACGTAGCTTGAAATCTTACAATAAATTATGACAAACAATCCAGAAGTCGGGCCACAAATTTCTAAGAAACCAACTTCATGATAGTGTATCACGTTTCATTTCAAGCTGCATCCATACTGGAACTTTTATTTGTATTGTGGCTACTGTGTTGGTAAGAGGTAGCTAGTAGATGGAAGTTGAAGCAAGGTACAGGAGAATGGAAAGATCAGATTATATTTGGAGTGGCAACAAAGCTGTAGTAGGATCTTATGGGTTAATAAACACATGTGCAGCTTCTTCCAGCATGCTCTGAACAGAGGAATCTATACGTCGTTGTTGTCAGGAGCTTCTCTATGACTCTGAGAAGCTAGACTACTGAATGATGTTGACCTTGGGCCTTGTGGTTAGTTGAAAGAAAGTGTACTTTTTGTCAGTTGGTCCGGACCATGCGGACATCGAGTACTCTTTCAGTCTCTTGTATCATCTGTTGTACGTGAACTCCTCCGTCTTAAGATTCCCTTACTTCAATTGATCGTAATTTAAGAGGCTTGAATAGATCGCGGCTTGCATGATGATATGTGTAAGTATACATACCCCTCAGTTATTATTATCGGTGAGAGTCTGGAGTGTGTAAATCAGTAGATTTGGGGATACAGCGATTTACGAGAAGGGAAACGCCACAATCGCGAGGACTCCGGATGAAAGATGCGGTTTCACGTTCTGACCGGCACGCCAGAACTTTAAAGTGTTTTGTACATCGCTCTTCGAACCGGTGGAACAAGAAAATATGAGTTCCACTAAGCAGCTGAGGCCATTACATTTGCATAGGGCCTATTCCGGTATATTTGATAGAATGTTACAAAGTGATCATGAAATTACCGGAATACCGTAGGAACACTCAAATATTAGGCCTGAGAGATCTTAAATTTCCGGAGGTTTTCTTGGGGGATTTTGAGTTTTCAAAACTCAGAAGTCTAGAAGAACATTTGCTTCTGTAAGCACACACGCAGCTCGGAGAGGAAGTTCCTGGAAAGTGCTCTAGAACCATTCAAAACGTCAAGATCCTCCAAAAATCAAGATTATTGCTATTTGCAGAACTTAGGGCGCGGCAAAAACTTTCATACGGGTGTTAAATCTTTCATGTCCAATGATCTTCCGCACGCTCGGCGTTCTCCTTCAGATGTCATATACAGGGTTGGTTTTACCTTGATTTTACAAACTCGGATTTGGGTCATATAAATTACATATGCAGGTAGCTATGAACTACATGAGTACAGATTTGGAATATCTAAGGGAATAAAGTCATCTGAGGGAGAACAAACGTGTAGAAGATTGGACATGGAAGATTTGACTCGCGCGTGAAAAAATCTGCCGCGCTCTAAGTTCTACAAACAGCAATAAGAAGGTTGAGAACAAAATAAGGCATCGATCTATTGATATTACTCGAATGCTACCGAAACAATTATCCAACACCGGCAATTTGGAAGACACTTATAGTGCGGATATCAATTACACTGAGTTGATGTCAGTCACGACTATAGGTGCGGTTGGATGGAGAGACGGATGTTACCCTAGACTGACCCTCGGAAAGATACGCATCCGGGTGTATACATCCGTTCGATGATTATTAGTTAATGTGGTTCGAAATTTTGTCGGCGGAAACCAGAACGAATTTACGTCATATCACCAATAGAACACGGATTGATCAAGAGGCAGCATCACCCACTGGATGAGAGGATGGCTAGAAAATTGTTAACACCACTAAATTTGACGACACGTACACACTTTGATACTCTTGTGAAAGTTAAGAGGGTTTATTTATTATTGTAATATTGATCACGGAAGTGTACCGAAAGTACTTACCAAATGTTGGTGAGTGTGCATGCCAAAATGAATGCAAAAATAAAAACCAAGAAAGTACATGGAGATACGTGAAGTCGGGAAATGCTAGATCATTTGAAGTGACATTCTCATGAAAAACAAAAATCAAGAGAGTACACCGTTGGGATTAGGAAAAACTACGTGGTGAGAATTTAGATTCATTTTTTTGACGGTTCATATGCAACTAGTAGTACCGAGTACTGACTAGGATTTGGAAAATCAGCCAAGGTACCAATCTTGCTTGCTGGCATGTTCGTTTGGTATCGGACCTATCATGAGTTCACTCGCTGTGATTTTAGCTGAGATGAATTTTACGGGTGGCTACGTCGAAACGAGTACTATCCCCATTTAGAGGGCCAGATACAGTGGCCGCAAAAAATGATGTCCGCTCCCAATTGAGTTTTTGAATTGGGAGGGGACATCATTTTTTGCAGCCACTGTAGGCCAGCCGTTTGCATGCTTGGCCCGACTTTGAACAGCCATCCAGCCCGAGTCCGTCACCGATGTGGTCCTGTTTGCATTAGAAGCTTCCGACTTCCTCGGACCGGTAACAGTTGAGGCTTGGCACTTGCGGTGGCCCACTTGAATTAACTTCAATTCGCGACCAGTGTTTGGCCTCATACTTGCCACGCTTTGCGATGTTACAACTCCTTCGTGAAGGGTCAGAAGAAAGATGGCCGGTGAGCTGGCAAAAAAAATGAACTGAAGTCTGAATCTTCCGCTCCCCAGGGGACAGGGCCCACAGGGCAGAGTGTCCACGTTCAGGAAAGCACAAGCTTGTACTTACAAGGAAATATTTCACTCACGAGGTACGCTTGATGCACGTCGTTGATTGTATTGCCAATTTCATGCATAATGGGCGGATAGCAGTTTTTTCCCTAGAGAGTGCCTATCAAGATTCAAAGGCGGCCAAAGAGGAGTGTGACAAATACCTTTCCAAAGTACCGAGGCGTTTGAGAAGGCATCGTCAATGTAGACTTATTATTGGACTATAGAAGCTGCTCAGACGTTTCTGTCCAGACCTTCAAATACCTGCATGAGACTAGGCACTGACGCGGTTTCAAACGCGAAGGCAGAGAAGCCTGAGAAGGAGATAATATCAACTCCTCGAAGGTCCGATTCGGAAACAACTTTAGAACCGAAATTTTGGAAGCGTGAACGAGACCAAGTAACAAACGGTATATTCGGATATCTAACGGTGATTTGCCAAGGTCGATATCAAAGGTGAAGCTCATGTCGCCGCCCTCTACAAGGGAAGAGTTGATAATGCCGGTTGTAATGCCGAGCCATTCGTTTGATCCCAGGATTATCAAGGCTCCGGAAGGTCAGGTAATTCTTTTTAAACGAGATATCACAAAATTTACGGCGGGGACACAGAATTTCTACTTGCAAGAAAAAACTATTAGAGAGGTTGCGCAAAGCCAACCGTTGGCTCCGCAATTCAGTTTTCAATTCAATTGTCACGTGAACATGCCGGCATTTAATTCAGTAGCGCCAACGGTTGGCGTTTGCGCAACCTCTCTATTGTTCGGTATCGTTCACTATACCTGCTACAAGTCAAAAATATATTTTGAAAGCAAGGGCCCAGCAGAGAAGAAGAAAAAGTAGCAAGATACATCGATCACGAGTGTACACCCAAGAATATTAACGACAGCAAGAAAAGCGAAAAATAAAGAAAGCGTTATGCGGATATTAAATGAGAGCTTGGATGCGTAGGTGCGTATGTGTGTCAACAAAAAGAGCTAGTGTGTCCATCCGGATGAATTCATGCCAATGTGCAGATGATAAAATGAGATCGTTGGAATATACAGATAAATATGTATTAGGATCCGCACACTGCTCATCTAACGATGTGAATATGTAGGAGTGGAAACCAGGAAACTGTACCAGAGATACTATTCTATCGTTACGCTTGCCCATAAAATGCTGGATCAGTATATCCGTCCGGATTAAAATGATCATAAGCGCCTCCTGTACGGGCAGAAAGATTTGAAGGTACACGGCGTAAATTCTGTCCAGGTTCATCTGTGTTCGGTTTGGGACTAGGTGCTCGGGATCCTCCTCTGTCTTCTCGAAGAGGTCGGGTGTGAGATCTAGGAGTCGCTACTCCTCCAAGAGGTCGATTAGGACCTAGGTTGGGTGTACCGAATTGCGATTGAGATTGGGAGTGGCGATGTGTACGAGAAGCCCTGCTCGCGGGTCGTTCTGCTCCTCTTCCCTCACGTTGATCAGGCCATCTCATTGGGACGTGGCGAATCGAAGGCGAATTTGGAGCAGTCGGGACTAAATCCTCAACGTCACCACCGTTTGTATTATGGAGAGGAACACGAGGTGGATTACCGTATGGGTAGTATATACCTCCTCCTCCCAGATCTTCTTCAATGCCATTAGGGCCTGGACTTGGGTGGTGAGGACGCATGTTAGGACTAGCCGAGGGATTTGGTGACCCTCCTGCGAGAGAGGAAGGACCAGACTGTAGATAATGGTTAATTCAGTTTGGTTTTATTATATGAAGACAAATATAGGACGAAAAAATAAGGAGCAGAGCATGAACGGAGTAGAAACTGGATTTGAAAAGAACCAACTTACTGGAGGTTCGACGTGAACATCTACAACAGGTGAATCGTTCATACCCGAGCTTCCTCTTGGAGATCCATGCGACTGCCTCTGACCCCTGGAAGATCCTGGAGGTAGGTGCCCTGGACCCATCGCCATCGCCACCGACCCCATCGACCCCATTGAAACCGACCTGCCGTGCCTCTGTCCCTGGCCCTGTCCTCGTCCCTGGCCCCTTCCTCTTAGTCCGCCCTGGGACCGCAGTGCTTGAGTTGATATCGGTCTAGAAGAAGGTGAAAGGGGCGCAGGAACCGTCAGTTGACTGGGGACTCGGACATGTCTCATATATCCTGGTGCGGGATTACTGTAGCCAAAGCCCGAGGGTGGTCTGTTATTCGCGCTGGGACCAGGAACAGGTCCTGATCCCGGTCCTTGTCCTGGGCCAGGGGAAGTACGAAGACTCTCAGCGAATTGTTGTTTATCAAATACTTGAGGTCCTCCCTCCCCTCCAGGTCCTCTAGGAGATCTCATAGAATGAGAAGGTGAACCATAGTCCTGAGATTGTGTATGCGTACGCACGCTCCCTTGTCTACTGAGCGAATCCTCTTTGATTACACTAAGGGCTCGTCCCGATCTGTTTCCTAGCTCGCGCTCTTTACCTTTCCCTTTACTCCCACCAAAAATACTTCGTATAGAGTTACCGAGGCCGGATTTTTTACTTTGGCTTGGATTAGTATATGGGTTTGGAAGAGGAGGCTCGGCAGGATCACGGAGTATATCCATGTGAGACATGTTTGTTGAGGAAGAGGTCATTTGAGAATCTAGTGACCGGCGTTTGGCGTCTGGTGGGGTGTTGAGGTTAATGCTTGGAGCTTTCCCGAGGGTAGTGGATGATTTATTAGGATTTTTAGTGGATTGAAGGTACCAGGAAGAGGATGAGGGGTCGGCCTGAGTTTGGGAGCCTATAGGTCGGGCATCTCGTCCTCGTCCTCTGTCTCTGGCATCAAGACTTGTCCTTGAGGCGCCAGAGGTAGCTACACCAGGAAGATCTGTAGCTAGGACTTGAGGAGTGCCGTAATCAGCCATTTCATGCGGAGGTGGAAGGATGATGTGATCGGTGTCACCGGTGATGGTGGGGATGTAGTTGTCTGGAGGACGAGGAGAAGGAGAACGGTGTATTTGAATCGGGGGCTGAGGCTGAGGGGATGGAGCTCTCCATGCCTGGGGTGGGGCAGGAGACGGGGAGCGAGACCGTTGACGGGCTCGTGGAGGGGGTTGGAATTGTCTGTGACGTCGCCAAGAATTGGATCTAGCTGGCGGAGGAGCAGGAAAGTCATTGGTGAGTGGAATTTCATCTGGAGGAGGAATGTCGAGGGTGTACATTTGAATTGCAGGAGTACGCGTTGCATGAGAAGAGGGAGGACGAGAAGGCGCCTTAGGAAATATAGGAAGTTGGGGTTGGGGTGGAGGAGGAGGCTGAGGTATTGGGGAAGGCATTTCCATGACAGGAGGACCATGAGTGTTCATCGTAGGTGGCGGCGGCGGCGGTGGTGGAACGCCGTCTTCCTCATCACCGTCCTCAGGTTCGCCTGGATGAGGTGCATCGAGGATGGAAGGTGGGTATGGCGCGTCAAAAGCCGGCTCATAAGTCAAACTAGGTAGCGCATTTGTACCACCAGTAGCAAGATTGAACTCGTCCCTGGCTCTCTTCCATCCATCTTCAAAGCCCTGCCTCCTTCCTTCTTCTCTGGCTTTCCAAATTCCCATTACCTCTCTGACCTTCCTTGCATCACCCTTCGCCCTCTTGGCCACATTCTCCGCATCATTCCTCTGCGACTCCAACTCCGCAATCATTTGCCTGGCCTTTGCCAACTCAGTCTGCGCCAAATTATACTGCACTTTCCAAAGCGTTAACTGTTCTTCCAAAGCCTGCGTTTCTCTTTCTGAAGCGAGTCGTTTATCGTTCAAAAGCTTGAACTGATTGACGGTCGATTCCACACTTCTCTCCGCTTCGACCGCTCGTTGCTGCTCAGCTTCGAATTGGGCAAAGACCATGTAGAGTATGTTGCGCAGTTTGGAAGACTGATACTCGTGTTCGATGAGAAGACGAAGGAGATCGGCTGGGGGCGTGTTTTGGTATGCTAACTCGCGTTCTCGGCGGTAACGAGCGCTTGGGCCCCGATGGCGGGTGGTACTTTCCGAAGCAGGTACAATATGATTTGTCTCGGGTTGATAGCGAGATATGTATTCGTGGAAAGCATTGTTGCGATTAGTGGAAGACGAAAGCAGTTCGGAACGCGGTGAACGGGATTCCGATTCTAATTCGTGTTCTTGTTCTTGTTGAGCAATCGTTTCATCAACGAATTGGCGGAGAGCTGATCTGAGGCTCAATCAACGGGGGTTTTTTTCAATAAATCCAACAACGTACCCTTCGCTGCCCGACGACGGTGAATAGATGCCTCGGTCCATCGAGGACGACGTCCTACGGATTCGGAAAGAAACGCTGGTCACGTCACGTGAGCATCCCAGCGCGTCTTTCTCGCTTCCACCACGACTACGACCACAATGAATAACGACGACGATCCTCCCAAACCCAAGAAATTTTTTCCTTTTCCCTTCAATCCGCGAACAAACAATCCTGCAGACGTCGTCGTACAGAAACAGAGGATTTTCCCAACTAGTGCTTTCTCGACTCCGCCTCCTGCTCAACGCGTCGTTAATCCGAACCTGAAGTTGCCGAAGGGTGACCAGAAACCTCGTGCGCTCTGCGCTTTTTTAAAGACCGAAATTGCTCTGATCTACAGTTTAAAGACCAGGAAATATTCAGATCGAACGCATATACCCAGGTTTTCCCTGCCAGCACTCACGCCACGCACATTCATGTCGCTCCCAGTCGGGCGAGTTCGCAAACACCCAGTTTGAGCGTCATCAATAGCAATACTGATGATTTAGATGATGTCGATCCTGATGCTAGTGTCGATGGTGATCAAGATCGAGAGGATCAAGACCTCTCGGAACTGATGAATCGTCGAATGAGAGAAGCAAAGATAGTTAAAGTCCAACTTGCTCAGGAGGTTCGTCCGTGCTTCTTTCTTTTTTTTTTCGTTTTTGATCGAATATTCTTGCACGTATAAATCTACTCTGATATTTCTACGACACCCTTTGCGTCGAATATCTTACTGCGGTCTACTGCATATATCTCCCTGAATCTTCTCTGCGTGTTCTACTTCATTGATAAAATGTCATCCGTTCAATTTTCTAGCGCAAAACGTCCGCCCACCTCCGCAATCAACTCTCGGTCTCCCAAACCCAGCTCGCCTCCGTTGAAACTCTCGTCTCGTCTTTGCGCGCAGATTTCCACTCCAAAGAATCTCAACTCCTCGCCGTTTCTGAATCCGAAAAAACCGCCAGATCACACATACAAACCTTGGAGGACAAACTACGCGTTCTGGAAGAGAAACTCGCGACGAGTGAGAAGAGGATAGATAAAGTGAAGGAAGCTGCTCAGAAGGGTGTAAGAGGGTTAGGGAGGGGTTATGAAGAGTTGAAGAAGGACATGGAAAGGTTGGGGGAGGAGGGAGGAGAGGCTGGTACGAAGAAGGTTTTGGGACAGCTGAAGGAGGAAGCGGAGGGCCTGCGGAAAGGTGCCAGGGATGGGCTGGAAGGCATTTCTTTTCCTTCAACATTAAAGTACGGTCTGATTGCTGATTCCTTGGTAGACATTCAAGCCTATTTCGACCCTTCTGGACGACGCCTACTTAAATGCGAAGAAACGAGAGAACTGGTGAGAGAACTCGAGAACGAACGGAATGACGGTAAACTTCTTTCTGTCATCTGTCCCATTTCGTTTCCGATTGTATTCTCCCCCAGCCCATCAAGTTATCGATCTTTTGCGGAACAAACTCCATCTCCAAAGCACCCAACTTGCTGAATACCAACAACGTATCAATGACTCGGAGCAAACGAGGAAGGAAGAGAGTAAACAGTTGATGAAAAGTGTTGGAGTTTGGGAGGAAACTGGGAAGAGGGTTGGGGAGGTTGTTGAATGGATCGAAGGGGCGGAAGAGAGGGAAAAGGAGAGAGAGGTGGCAAGGGAAAAAGAGAGGGAGCGATTGGTATTCGAGAGTAAGCTGGAAGAGGCAATTGAAAGGTGTGTTCTACTTATTGAACAGTGGCGGATTGTATACCGATGGTGCATCGTTTTTTTTTTTTTCAGGAACAAAGTTTTGGAAGCAGAAGTCGATAAGGAAAAGGAAGAGCTAGATAAAGTTCAAAAAGAGTGCGCACGCATTTCTCTTTTTTTTCTCTCGCCGTTTCTCGACTGATTCGTGACAATAGGAACGAATCAATCTATGCTCGATGCGAAAAATTGGACGACATTTGCAAGACACATGAACAGTGAGCATACATTTCTCTGAGGACATGATCATGCGTTTGACAATCCCAATCCCATTCATATGTCTGGAAATCTGACAAAAGATGTTCCCGGAAATATGATGCAGCTCAAGCTACGATCCAGGAAAAGGAAGAAGAGATTGTCATTCTAAGAGAGCACGTGAGGGAATGGAAGGAGAAAAAGGAGATCGCCGATGCTAGGTGGGTGGGATTTTGCCATTGTCTTTCTTTTCGCACAGGGCTAATGACCGTGCAAACTCAGCCTAGAAAAATGCCAAACTAGAATGACCGCTCTCGAATCTCGACTCTGCAAATCCGTCGAATCCGAGGCGGTTCTAAGAACGCAAGCGGATTATGCCTTGGAGAAAGTAAAGGCGTTGGAAGGCGAAGTCACGAGATTGAAAAGTGTGGAGGGGGAGAACGAAGAGGAGAGGAAGGGGTTGAGCGGGAGACTTGGTATTCTGCAAGAAAGATTCGACGCACAGACCATGACGATCAAGTTGGTAAAAGAGCATAGTGGGGATGTTCAGGTGCGTATGTTCTATCATTCCTGATCAATGAAGGACGTTCTCAGCTCGTTGAACGGATGTTGTGTTTGTATTGCAGGAAAGGCTTGTACAAAGCGAAAAGACACACGCTGTGAGATTATAACCTGTCTTCACCCGCGTTTGTTTTTCAGTTGACATCATCTGAACACTTGTTGTACGCAAGGCTACTCTCGAACAAGTTAAAGCTAAGTATACGACTGAATTGGCGATTTCGGAAGAGCAAAAAGCGACCCTTCAAACGACGATTTCTGATCTCAAACAAGATCTCGAAAATACGCGTTTGACCCTCGATCTTGTGTCCAAGGAGAAAGCGACTCTCGAATCGGCCCTATCAGCATCAAGGACTACTTTAGCGGTCTTGGAGGCGGAAAATGAGTCGGTCAAGGATAAGCTTGGTCGGTGTGAGAAGGAAGTGGAGAAACTGGAATCGATGGGGAGGAAGCTTGACTCGGAAGTTGAGATTGGAAAGGAACGGACGAGGGTGTTGGAATCAGCTTTGGACAAGTCGAATCAAGATCTCGAGACGTTAAGAAAAGATTGTATGACTTGCCGGATTGAGCTTGGGACTGCGAAATCTGAACGAGCGGGTTTGGACATCGTTCTGGAGGAGGTAAAAAGGGAGAGAGATGGGTTGCGAGAGGAGGCGTTGGGATTGAGGAAGGAAACGGCTCGGTTGGAAGGAGCGATTGAGTTGAGTAAGAGAGAGGCTGGTAGGATGGTTGAGGTGACTGTTGGGGAGATGGAAGCGAAAATTGGGGTATTGACGGAGAAGAACAAGATATTACAGGAAGAACAAGAGAGAGAAAAGGCGAAAAGGGAGGAAGTGGTAGAGGAGAGCAAGGAAGAGGGTAAGAAGCTGAAGCTTAAACTTGGAGGGTTGGAAGACCTGTTGCAGGGTTTGTCTGGCATGATCAAGGGACAAGTGGAAAAAATGGAAAAAGTGTACGAGGATAGAATTAAAGCCGAACTGGATAAAGCTGGGATTGCGGAGATGGGTCTGGAAGGCGCACTTCGGTTGAGCCAGGAGCTTGAGCAAAGGGTGAAAAGTTTGCAAGAGGAGGTGAAGTTGAAGACAGGCACGAGGATGGATGAGGAGGTTGGAGATGAAACGTGTCGAAAGTTGACGGAAAGAATCTCCGAGTTGGAAGGGGAGATTCAGAAGCTGGAGGAGAGAGCGGGTACATTGGGGGCCCGGTACAAGGTCGGGGATTTGGTAAAGTTGCTTTTCGTCTTCACTTCTTTTTCTCGAGCTGACGTATCCACGTTGCTAGAACGACTCTGAAAAGGCTTTTGTTGATTCGTTGATGGGTATCTCGCAAGCAATGTATGAGCAAGACATGGTTGACAAAGATAACGAACTTCGGAGGGTATGTATCTCCATCTCCGGGCCTGGTTCTGATTGTAGGAACCCATCCATATGCTAGCGCGATAACATGAACCAGACCCTACAAGCCAAGATTCACGCTCTAGAGACTACGTTGGCAAAGTTTTTGAAAGATAATGGAAAGGGCAAGAACTCACCTCCGTCAAAGTCAATAATTGATCTGAGCCTGTGGATGTTGTCAAGTCCATTGACGTCCGGGAATGAGGTTCGAATTTTCCTTATTGATGTTTCTTAGTTGTTGGAGCTGGTTTAAATCACTTTTATCATATGTAGAATAGCAAGCTACCTCGTTCACCACCTTTCGTCACCGAAGATAACGACAAAATTGACGACGGCGACGATGAATGGGCAAAGCCGAAGCCTCCTCAAGTAACTTTCGCTACTGGTTCTGGTTCTGCTCATATTGCTAGTTCGGAGCGCAAGACCAAGAGAACGTTTGCCAGCCTCGAACGAGAGGAAGAAGATATTTCGGACTATGACGACGACGATGACGTTCCTCTAACGAAGTTGGGAAAACGAAGCAAGCCCTCGTCAAGTGTACATGATACGGAGAACGACCGGGATTATCCTAAGTCCACAAGGCGATCGGTGAGTCGCGTTGCGATCCTGACCCTCTGAATGTATAGACGTATGATAACATTGGTTGGGTACTTACAATTTGTGTAGAAAACCTCGTCACGCAAGGGAGAAAAGGGAACCGAAAAGGTGCGGATTTAACTCTGATTCCAGCATTTCTGGGTCACTTGGAGGCGCCGGGTAGCTGACGAACACTTGGCATTCTAGACGGATACCACGAAATCCAAGCCCAGCTCGAAGGCCAAGAAGAGAAGATGAACATGAAATCCGGATTGCTCTCAACCTTTTCTGTATTCTGCAACTGCTGCTACTTCTGGTTCGCTCAAGGCACGTTTTCTGCTGTGTTGATTCTGCTTTTGTCGAACGTATTGCTGTCATTCTCGTAATGTTCTCATGTTGCCGCAAAGGCCTTTTCTAATGTCCTCTTTTGTTATTGTAAACCAAATATCATGCCACCTTGCGCATCTTGACGGACTTGGGTGCGAAGCAACCCACGTAAAATCATGTATTCTGTAAGAAGTAATATTCCGCAAACTGTATGAAACCATATGGTGTTGTTAACGTTTTCGTACTCAGCACTTCATAGAAACTGATGGACGTCCACAAATCGACCATGTATCAAACGAAACCTTCATCTACGTTCAATATTCGAACATTCCTAAAATTTATCAGGTTCTCCCGGTTCAAAATCGACAAATCAATGCGTAGAAGGACAATACCCATGTACTCTTTTGGAACAGGCTGCAGTGTCGACTCTATTTTGCAATGAAAAATAAGTTTCCAAAGGGAAGTAAATTGATAACCTAGATTTTCGAAGAGAAATTCGAGTGGTCTTTATAATACATATAAAGTCACGGACGGTGGAACGAGCGTAAGTCGGTTAGACGAACGTCCCAAAAGACTGAGTACTGAGTATTCAATATTACTGAAATGATTGCAAAATGTCCGGCCGAAGTTTCCTTGAATTTCTAGAAGACGACAAGCTCGGCGTTCAGCACCCTGGGCGCAAGGCCCAAACAGTATCATCGCAATCACAGTACTCCCATAAACTTGTGCTGAACACCGAACTTGTCGTCTTCTAGAAATTCAAGGAAACTTGGGTGGATAGACACTCAAGGTCTCACTAATCTATTCGTAGTCAACACTGGTCATTACCCGCTCGGAGTTTTGCGGCTTTTTGGGTATTTTCTCTACCTGTCTGATACGTCGAGAGGTTCTTAGCGGGACGCTGGATTCAAAAACAAACTAAGTTCCCGCGCAAGTCCTGAAGGTATGTGAACGAAAATTGCAAGTATCACAAGAAGATAATACATTATCCATCAAGGGCTTCTTGAGGTCGTATACCGCACACAGTGTGGCTTGATTTTATATCTCTAAGCTGCAATAAATCCCGGTGTCTCGGGATATTCTCTATATTCATATCCAGATTCTAATTTTCAAGAGCTTTATGCATATAGGTCGACATCAATACCAGGCCGGGGCCGCGTCAGTATTGTATCTTTGGAGTTCTCTTTCAGGTGGCGACACTTCGAGTCCGTTTAGTATCTGAATTTGAAATTCTGAATGGCTCGCGGGTGATCCGCGGACTACTGCTTATGGAAAATGTAAGTTCTCGAGTCTCGACTCTCATTCACGGTTCACCCTCCCTATTGAAACTTGATTCTCAGAGTCCTGAGCTTTACTTGCAACCACACCTTCCGGAGTCACTGTTCGTTCCCATGATTGTTGTCAATCTACGCACATGCACGCGTCGATCTTTCTACCCTGCAATTCCAGGCTACCGCGCTCCAAATGCCAGAAGGAGAAATTTTCTATGTACCAAGCCAATTCTTTCTTTAGATCTCCCAAAGTCCTCGACAAACGCAGGCTATTCACAACTAAAGAACAAATTGAAAGCAGTTGTCTGTCTCCTTTACGCCGACATGATCTGACATCTCACGTCCCTCAAGCTTGATACAACTCACCTACAATTTTTCATCAATATTTTACTTCGTGATTTGCGGTAAGTTTGATTTTTTTTACCTTTACGACGGCAACCTGCAAATCTTCAATAATCGCATCCAATCTGAACATAGCCCCAGTCGTATGAGAAGCTTCTCATCAAAAATGAGAAACGAGGCACTATACCAAAGCAGGTCATTACTTTTACACCTAACCACTGTACTGCCGGCCTCCGCACCTTTTTTGTCTTCTGAATAAGTGATTTTTGTCAATGCTCCTCCTGTTTGGCTCTGATGGAGACTCCCAGAATCCCAGAATACCAAAGTCATTGAGTCGGATGTTTTCAGGTCTTAAGCAGTAGAACATTTCATCAGCACGATACCATGTCTCGGCTCTCGGGGCGCAACTTGATGGTCAGGTATATATAGGTAACGAATCGAGGTTAAGGATGGCATATCAGACCCTTGTCCTATAGCTCTTTAACTCCCCAGATACGAAATGTCTTCTACCATGACTGTCAGCAAGACAAGTGACAGTGTCGCTACTATTGAAAGACCGATCTCATACGATATCAACTTGCCTTACACTGCGCAATCCAAGGAGGAAAAGGAACGCGTAGCTAAAGGTACCCCGTACCCCCAATACCTTCCGACCTGGGATCCCGTCTGGTTTGATCCTCTTCCCGCTTTCACTTTCGATGATCCTGCTCTCCGTGCAGACCCTTCTAAACCAAATCTTCTCAAACCCGGCATGTCAATGTCAGATATCACCCCAAAGATGGGGACCATCCTCAACGGTGTCGATCTCTCTGCCCTCACCAATGCAGGGAAAGATGAACTTGCGCTACTCGTTGCCCAGAGGAAAATCGTCGTTCTTCCGGCCCAAGATGCTTTCTTTGATCTTGGACCAGAGCGTCAGCAGAACTTCATGAATTATTTCGGCAAGCCTAACTATCAGCCCGTCTCCGGTAGTTTGAAAGGCTTTCCAGGATTCCATATCATCCACCGTGATGGGAACAAGGACGAGCTAGCCAGCTTTTTTTCACAAAAGACGACTTCTTGTCTTTGGCATCAGGATGTCAGTTATGAGCGCCAGCCTCCGGGATATGTTATGCTAGGATTATTACAAGGTCCCGAGGTTGGTGGTGATACTGTTTTCGCTGCTACAGACGAAGCTTACAAGTGAGTAATGAATACGTATTCACTTTTATTCCAAGTATGTCTGTATTCTCTATTTCACTAATCCCTTTCGGTCTCCTCTGCAGACGCCTGTCCCCTGCTTTCCAATCTATGATCAACCCAATCAAGGCCATCCACTCTTCTGCAAACATGATCAGCCACACCCGTGCTCTCGGGGGAGTCATCCGAAAAGATCCAGTGCAATTCGTCCATCCTCTCGTCCGCGTTCATCCTGTTACGAAAGAACGTTGCATCTTCATCAACGGAGAGTTTATTACCGGGTTCCAAGGGATGAAAAAACCCGAGTTTCAAGCCTTGTCCGATTTCTTGTTGAACCATATCACGACCGGGCATGATTTCCAGGCTAGGGTTCGCTGGCAACCTAAGAGTGTTGTGATTTTTGATAATAGGAACACGCTTCGTAAGTTTTTGTTCATTCTATCCAGCGTAACTGGTGAGCCCTCGGTTTGACCATCTATATTTTCCTCTAGACACTGCGATAGTCGACTACTTTGATGAGGAGAATGGCGCCAAACCCCGACATATCTTCCGTCTTGCAGCGATGGCAGAGGTTCCCATCCCAGTGGAAGCTTGATTCGATTTATCTTTCGTAACGTTCGATGATACTCAACCCTTATTGTCAACCAAAGCTTGATGTACCTATGTACCTATGTACCAAAGACAATTGTACTCGTAGATTTCTCATACACGAAGGAATGTGCCGAAATGACAACGTCCCTTACTAGATATTAGACTGCATGCGGCATGTAGAAAGTGTATACAGGGGGTCATAGACAAGACAGAACGAGGCTAACTACTTTCAATCGTCACCGAATGTGATTTTCTTTTTATTTTCACCATGAACGATAGCACCTGACCTAACAGGATTACCACCTCGGCCACCTCCACGCCCACCACGGCCGCCTCCACCACGACCACCACGACCACCTCTGTCGCCTCCGCCCCTGCCACGACCACCTCCACCACGACCACCGCCAAACCCGCCGCCAAATCCACCGCCACGACCACCACCACCAAACCCGCCGCCAAATCCACCGCGTCCACCACCACCTCCCGCCGAGTCTCTCGGTTGTGAAAAGTCTAACCTCACTGACCTTCCATCGATATCCTGTCCATTGCAGGCCTCAAATGCTTTCTTCGCACCCTCCACGTCGTCAAACTCGACGTACCCGAAACCTTTGGGCCTGCCGGTATCCCTATCTGTAGGCAACCTCACGCTCTTCACGCCCCACTGGTTAAAGACCTCCCAGACTGAGTCCTCTGTCGAGTTGAAGGAGAGATTACCGACGAACAAAGTCGAACTAGGCGGGCTCGTCTGGTCTCCAAAAGTCTTGGCCCTCTTCTCCCTCTGAGCATCTTTATTGGGGGGCGTGCTTATGTCCACCTTGATTGCGCGACCGTCGATCTCTTTTCCGTTTAGTTTGAGTGCCGCTTCGACCGCTTGAGAAGAGGAGAAGTGGACGTAACCGAACCCACGCGATCGACCGGAGTTACGATCCATTTGGACAGTAGCGGAGACGACTTCGCCACATTGTTGGAATTCTTGGGCGAGCCAGTCGTTGTCGACGTTCCATGAGAGCTGACCGACGAATATTGAAGTGGTTTCGTTCGGGTCAGCGGCATCGCCGTTGGCGAGTTTGACTTTTTTGGAGGGAGCGGGGTCGTCATTGGCTTTGCGTTTGCCTGGGAAAGGGGAAAGATTATGGATAAGCGACGATAAAAAATAGTTAGGAACGAAAGGAAGGACGACATACCATTGGCAGCAGCAGGTTTGGTAGAATCACCCATCTCGGCGTCAGAGTCAGAGTCGGAATCAGAGTCTGACTCGTCAGAACTGTCGCTCGACTCTTCTTTCTTCCTCTTGGCGGCTGCGGTCTTTTTGGGTGCCTCGTCTTCTGAGGAGTCGGATGATGATGAGTCATCTTTTTGAAGGATCTTAGCCTTGGGTTTGTCGTCTTCATCTTCAGACGAGTCGGAGTCATCCTCAGAGTCGGAGGATTCAACCTTTTTGAGTTCGGGTTTCTTGGGTGCTGCCTTCTTGGTCGGTACAGGCTTCTTTTCAGACTCGTCTTCTGAGCTGTCGCTGTCACTGTCACTGTCTGAAGATGATGAAGCGGGTTTAGCGACTTTCTTGACTTGCTGTGCTTTGGGTTTTTCGTCCTCGGAAGAGTCTTCCTCGCTGCTTTCTTCGGATGAGGATTCTTCCTTCTGATAGAAAATATCAAAAAAGTGAAGAGATTGAATGTCAGATGAAGCACACCTGCTTGCCATTAGCTTTGGGAGTGCTTTTGGGCTTCTCGTCCTCGGAGGACTCGCTATCGCTGTCACTGTCGTCGGAAACAGGCTTCTTTGCAGGGGCCTATCATTAAGGGTTTGTGATCATGTAAGAATACGGAAAAAGAATGGGCATACTTTGCCGTTGGCTTTTGGTGGTTTTGATTCTTCTTCAGATTCTTCTTCAGAAGAGTCACTAGAGCTGGCAGCTGCCTTTGCTTCTTTAGCTTGCTGCGCTGCCCTCTGCATAGCGGAAAATCATGTCAAAAAGATAGAGCAGATTTCTCAGATATTAGAAAAAATACATACAGCTTTTGCAAGGATCGACTTGGACGAAGCAGGAACTTGCTGTCCAGGAGGTTTAGAGGTAACCTTTGCCTTCTTTTCTACCTTCGTTTCGGGCTTCTTGCTACTCTTGGCCATTTTTTGCGACGAAGGACGAAAGGGTGGGAAGTAAGGAGTTTCGAAAACCGAAAGATGAAGGAGATGCGAAAAAAATTGATTGAGGGCAGGCTCTGGAGAAGCCACGTGACTTTAGATGGGCATCAAGTCGTCAGTTGGTTATACTTACAGATTTAACTTATGGACGAAGGGACGTTCGACGTTATTGTCATTGGTACTGGCCTAAGCGAATCTATCTCTGCTGCGTGAGCTCCTCCAACTCATCTTCAAGCTTGCTTTTATCTGAGAATACTTCCAGCGCACTCTCCAAAGCAGGCTTCAAAGTCGCCCATCTCGACAAGAATCCGTATTACGGTGCAGAAGAAGCAAGTCTTTTTCTCGACGAATTTGTTCAGTGGACGAAAGACAGTCCGGATGGATGTTTTGCATTCTCTCGTTCAGGCAATGAATCTCTGCCGCAATCTCGTCAATACTCTATCTCCCTTTCGCCCTCGGTTATAGCCTCTACTGGCCCTCTCATCTCGTCTCTGATTTCTTCTGGAGTCTCTCGCTATGGTGGATTCAGACTCTTGGATCAGTTTGGCATTTATGATTCTTCAGGAACTGTTAGCCGGGTACCGGGAAATAAGGAAGACATATTCAAGAACAAGAACATCAGTCTCGTCGATAAACGCCGTCTGATGCGTTTCCTCACTTTCGCTGCTGGTGATTTCGAAGAGGCCAAGGAGCTGAAAGACAACGAAAGAGCACCTTTTGTAGATTTCTTGAGGCGGACCTTCTCCTTAAATGACGATATTGTTTCGACGATAACCTACGCGTTGAGTCATTGTCTATCTGCGTCTGGTGAGTGTTTAGTCTCTCCTACACGTAGATTCGATCTAATTTATATTTCTCCAGACACCACTCTTCCCGCCTTGCAGCGTCTGCGTCGATATCTTCGTTCAGCAGGTCGTTATGGCTCTTCGCCGTTCCTCTTTGGACATTACGGCAGTTCAGGAGAGATTGCACAAGGTTTTTGTCGCACTTCAGCAGTCGCGGGCGGTGTGTACATTCTGGGAAAGCCCATCTCATCTATCACCTCTACTCCTCAATTGGATGACGATCCGAATCATCGAAATTATACGATCCACCTAGACGATTTCCCCGACCCTCTTACTTGCGATATCATCATTTCTTCTGAAAAGCATGTACCTAATGACCTTGTGGAACACGTCAAGCGGGTGTCGACTAAGTCTGGTACCGAGGCTGTAGTCTCATCTTATCCCTCAGTCGCAAGATGCGTAGCCATCATCGACCGACCAATTTCCTTCCTTCCTTCTCAAAACTCACAGGAGGGCGATTCTCTTGAGGAAGACGTAGACGCAGCGGAAGAAGACGATGATTATTCTCCAGAAGCAGAACCTTCTGCATCGAAAGCGAAACCCACTCAGGCTCCAGTAGATGCAGGCATTCTCGTCTTTCCTCCATCTTCGCTGTCCGGAGGATCAGCAACCACCTTTTCCGTGACGGCTTTTATCGTTGGAGACTCGACAATGTCGACGCCGAAGGATAAATGTACGAGTATTCCCTTGAATTCCGTCATCATCTATTTCTTAACGAGAATACGCTTATTTTTGCAGGGATCATATACATCTCAACTCCAGTTGCGCAGGATAATACATTCTCCCCAGAGGAGATACTCAGGCCTTACCTTGACGCAGTTCTTGCCCTCGCCTTACCTATTGATCCTTCGGACTCTGCCCCTACACCCCTCACACCGCTTTTCACTACCTTCTATCTACAAGCCTGCCCAACATCGCCTTCAGTACCGCCATCAACCTCTTCTACGTCTGTTGGTCAATCTTCGCACATAATCTCATCCGACTCAACCACTTCAACGACGCGGACGTACTTAATTCCCCCCTCTCTCCCACTTCTTCCTCTCCCCGAGTCTCCTGATGCAGCAGCACTCGGTGCTGAGTCTGTGTTTTGGGAAGCTGTGAATGTACTTAAGCGATTGCGTGGGTTGCGTCAAGCCAAGAGCGAATTGGGCGTTGATAAGACTGATCGCGAAGAAACGCAAGCCCAGGAACAGCGTGAAGGAGAGATACAGATAGAAAGCTTTTGGCCGCCGTTGAACCAGAACGACGATGAAGAGCTTTAGGGAAAGGAAGACGAAAGTACTGAGATGATAGGTTGTACGAACTATTGAAGCAGAAATCTAATGGGTTTTCACGTGTAGGCGGTACATGATTACTTTTGGAATCAACTGGTAGCAATCTGCGAAAAAAGAAAAGAAAAGAAAACTCCGGGAACGTCATACTGGTGTACTTTGTCGTGATTGAAGTGGTTTGTCCCGGGCTACGACAAGGCCGATACAGCACCCTTTTTCAAGTCTGCACCCAGATGACAGCGGCATACCGCGACAGCCTGCCAAAGAGTTGCGGTTGCAATCGGTTTTGTCCCGCTCGTTCTACCGGTCCAGAATACTAACAGCATAGACGCATGATCTATCAGTCACTCAAATTCACATGTCTCGGCGACTGGAAAAAAGGATTAAGATTGCAAGCGTACTTACACTAATTATTCCCGACCACTTCAGGGCCCTCGACCTTAGTCAAGGTTATGCGTTGGAATGCTCTCGGTATTTCGTTATCCGTGTATTGGGACCAGTTCTTTTCATATGCCTCAACATCACCCATTGTCAGCGTCTCGACTGGAACTGATGTTTGTAAGTCGCAGATCTTTAAGTAACGATTTTCCTTAGCATCTGTCTCCACTCCGCACAGCCTGATGGTTATAGATGACCTGTCCTTCTACGCTAATAAAAACTCTCTTTCCCATACTTACATCCCGAAGGGCCGACGGATCACGTCTACATATTCAACGACCAATTTAATCAAGCTTAATTATACCGGTGACTTCCAACAATGACCTATATCTACCACAAGCTGTATCTTCTTGACATCTGATGACCCCTTAAGAAGGATGCGCAACTCGCATGGTTAGTAAGAGACAGTATAAATACTGCGAGTTTTTGAAGGTCTGCGAACCATTGAGCTACTTACTTCCGATATTCCCTTACCGAAGATGCGATTCTTCGCGCGTGGTAGTACTATTGGGAGTATCAGTGGATGGTCTATGTTGGTGGGGGTTGCTTGCATACCGAGTCTTTTGACCTATGCAGCTGTCGATCTGACTACGATATCTACTACGTCTGGAAATCTGCAAGGCGTTGATCAAAATGGAGGTGAATACAACTTTTTTTTTGTAGATCCGTTTCTTCCCTCAAACTAATTGCTTGGATTGCCTGTAACAGTCATGTCTTTCAAAGGAGTTGTGAGTTCTTTTTACTATGCCATCAGCCTCTAGCTCCACTTCCAACTTATTGTTTCATGCAGCGATTCGGCCAAGCTCCTGTCGGCGCATTACGATGGGCCCCTCCTCAACCATTTTTGTCTTCGGATCTTGTGAATGCTACGAAGCTGGGTCCATCGTGCCTCCAGCAATTTGCAGACCCTTTTACGGAAGCATTATTCAATAACCCTCAAAATGCTCCCGTAGAAAACGAGGATTGTTTGTTCCTGTACGTCTTTTTATGCTCTTTGTCTAGCTAACTTGGACATTGATGTACCGACCATCAAGGAACGTATGGGCTCCGTCTGATTCACAGCAGGGACAACTAAAGTCAGTCGTAGTCTGGATTTATGGAGGGTGAGTCTCGTTACTCGTCTTTCACTTTCATCTTCCAGACAAACGTTATTAGTGGCCTCGCATTTGGAACCGCTTCTTTGCCAGCCTATGACGGAACATCCATTGCGAAGAACCAGGACATCGTTGTCGTCAGCTTCAATTACCGCACTAACGTTCTTGGGTTCCCTGGTTCGAAAGATCTCCCTCTTCAGGGTAACAATCTTGGGTTCTTGGATCAAGAATTGGCTTTCGCTTGGGTTCAGCAAAATATTGCCAAGTTTGGTGGGGACCCAGAGCAAGTGACTATCATGGTTCGTCTGTTGCGCTACTGTTATTACATGATGCTGAGACTCACGCTGCTCTGTTTTTTTTTCTTCTCCAGGGCCAGTCAGCGGGAGGCGAGTCTGTATCTGCTGCGTTAGCTCGACACCCCCAAGATGCCCCATTCAGAGCAGGAATCCTTTTCTCGGGAAGTATACCAGACCAAATACCGACGCCTAATTTCACACCCTTCGACGAGTTCGCTGCTGGAGTTGGCTGCAATCAAACTCCCGGAGCTGAGAGATTGCGTTGCCTCAAAGCTATCCCAGGTACCACAATCAGAGCATTTACCAATGGACCTGGTGCAAATATAAGTTTTGCACCTCTCGTAGATGAGCAAGTCTTTTCCATCCCATTACTGTCGAGATAAATTAAAAATGACTTTTCTAGTTTTACGCTGTTCGCAAACAACTTAGAGCGTATTCGTGCCAAACAGACGGCTCGAGTACCAATCTTTATTGGTCATATGCAGGACGATGGATCGGTTTTCACTGTCGGTCAAACAAATCTCACGCAATTTTTGAATACCGGAGCCACAGCTACAGGCGTCTCCGCAGACCTCGTTCGCTCGCTTTATCCAGGACTGAATGATTCCCAAGTCATTGCAGCTGCCTTCAGGGATCTTGTTTTTGGATGGTGAGTTGTATCATCTTCGATTTATCCACAAAAAACGATCTATTGAGGGCTTGAAATCCTTTTCAGTCCCGCAAGTTTGTGGGCTGCGGGATACGTGCAGTCGGGCATATCAAGCGTTTTCCGATACGAATACGGTAATGTTACACATATTCATACCCCGAACTGCACCAACAAGAGTTTCGGCTTTTTAGGTGCAGTATTCCCTGATCTTCAAGTCTTCCCTAATGCTGGTGCTTGGCATTCTACTGAATGTGAATCATTCGTGATTTCCTCCCCTCCTCTTTTGCAATGACACTAAACGGGTCAAATTCTGTAACCAGTACCAGAACTGTTTGGAACTTTCAACGCCAGCACCGCTACGCCAGACGAAGTGACGCTCTCAGCGACTTTCCAAACAGTGGTTGCCAATTTCGTGAAGAATCCTAACGCATCCCCTGCACCGAACTGGGCGAAGTATGTCCCTGGATCAAACACTCAAACGCTAGCAAAGTTGGCATATCAAGGAAATGTTGAGTTGAACAACGTGGTGATGCTTGCTCAAAGCAATTCTGTGGTGAGTTCTATTTTTTTCTCTGGGGGGCATCAGATACACTAAATAATGGTCTGATTTAATAGGATGGTCCTTGTGAAGCATTATGGGATCGCTTTCTGGATTTTTAATTAACGATACCCCTCGATGATTTTTATGTCTTTCAAGTTAGGAACGAAAGTACACATGTACATCAGCTCCCGTTTCCAAGTTTATTGATGATTCGTTCTGTATCTGCTCGTTGGTTCATATCGGTTCGCTGACTGGTAGATGAACAAAGTCTAGTCACTTGAACTTATAAGTGTCAATGTTGTCTCACGCAGCGTTCGCCACCTTCAGAGAGTACCTGTCCCCCAGAGCCCGAATTTTCTCATGTCAAGTTTACTCATCTTTGCATTCTGAATTGCAGTACATGTACATTATGACCGAGACCCAATATTTCTAATTCCAGACTGCTGGGCTCATTTCAAGACCGCGCAATGACCGCGCAATGACCGCACTAGTACGCAATTACAGTCACCGTATTTATGCCTGAAATCGGGCTGACCCACACCTGAAGAACTCAAAACTCAAACGCTGCAGCTCGTCTCGCCCTTTGTTGGGTACGAGACACTGACATGTATAAAATAGTCATCCAGCAAGCCTCAAATCCTGTAAAGTAAGTGAATGGAAAAGTGGGCTAATCCTCCTTGATACTTGGGCTAGGAGAGACTAACTATATTAGAAAGCACCAAGATGCACATGTTTGACTTGCTGGCAACCTTTGGAATAGTGATTTGTGTAAGCGTACAGGCCGAGTACTGACAGTATGTTTTGGCGTTGTTCAATTCTGCTTGTTGCTGTCATCCATACAGAGAAGCTCATAAAAGGTCATAATCATAAGTAATGGAATGCAATCCATTGGCCATATATGTCGAGATTAGAGAAAATAGAGAGAGCATGCTCGTTGATGTTGAGAGAGAAAAATAATATAAGAGAGCGAAAAAGAAACAATAAGAGCGAAGAGCGAAAAAATTCCAAAAGTGAACAGACCAGGCGAGGAAAGGAGACAGGAGAACAATAGACGTGCGCTACGGGTCGTTATGAAAAAAGCGACAGTCAAGTCATGGATCGTTTCTCTGCAAGATGCAGGTCAAAGAACGAAGAACAAAAGGGAAAAGAGGGCAGAGACTGATGGATAAGAGAAGAGGTTACGGGAATTAATAATGACTACGAGATGAAAAGAAAAAGGGAAGAGAAGAAAAAAAAATTAAAAACTTCCAGTCCCCAGTTCCCGGTGTTTGGGGCATGTTAATCAGCCCAACAAACACGAGAACTTTAAGTCTGTGGTTTTACCCTCCAAACAACTGCAGCGGCCGCGACACTCAGTACGAGGACACCAAAGGCTGTTTGAGCGTTGATCCGGTTCTGTAAAGATAGCCATGATCAGTACGAACCCAACGAGTACGAAGGAAAGACGACTCACGGGATAATCATGCTTTGCGGGAACTAGTGAGCCTCCTTCTCTAACCTTTACTTCACCTTCAGATGTTCCGCTCATTGACGACTCTAAGCCTCCAAGAGACGTCGACCCCAAAGTTGTTCCGGAGACGCTCCTACTGGACAGTTTAACATCCACATCTTCCTCCTCTTCCTTATGAGGACGATTACGTGAATTTAGACTAGTCAGCCCGAAGCTAAGAGCTTTCCTGACAATTTTGCCCTTTGCGGCAGATACAGAGCCAGGAAGAGCAAAAGGCTCGTCGTTAGCCAACGTAGCCTCTGTATCATCCGTTTCCGCGCCTCTAGACAGACTCCTTTTTCTCATCCCCGTCCGACCTCTACCAGAACCAGATCGTCTCCTCCTCCCATGCCGACCCGAATTACCGTTACCATTGGAATCAGATGAGAGGCTTCGGGGACTGGGCGGGGTGACCAAACCTCCGGGGTTGTGCCTGGCATCTCCGTTTCCAATGCCATTCACGTAGCCAGTTCCGGTCCTCTCGAACTTCCCCAAACTTTCCTCGACCTTTCTCTCCCACTCCCTTCGTTCTCTCCATTCCTTCTCCCTCTTCTCTTCTCTCTTCTCCCTCTCCTGTTCTCTCCTCTCTCTCTCCTCCTCCTTCCTCTCCCTCTCTTCTTCTTTTCTATCCCATTCAGCCCCGCGCTCCTGATCCAGACCAACTCGCTTTTTATCATATTCTTCCCTCTCCCCTCTTTCCGCTTGGACGCGTCTATCATATTCATCTCTGGCATCTTTCGCGAGAGCTTCGTATTCTAGACGGGCTTTAGCAAGTCTGTCGCGTTCCACACTCCATTCCTCTTGAACAGAGGACCATTGGCCTTCGACAGACTTCTTCCAAGCGAGGATGGTGCTCGTTAAAGAGTCACCTTCAGAAACTTGTAATTTGGGTTCGTCATCGACGGATGAAGCTGAAGCTTGCTCAGCATTCAGCCTAACCCTGACCATGCCCTCTAGTTTGTCCACCTTTTCTTCCAGACTTTTAATCGTCATCTGGGCGGAAGAGTGCTGGGCTTGGAGGGCCTGGAAGTTGGAGGAGAGCTCCAGTGCGGTTTCCAGTTGAGAAGTGAGAGCAGCAAGGCGGGAAGTGAGATCGTCGATGACGGCTTTTGATACGTTGGAGGAGGATGAAGGTAGGTGGGATTGGTTGAGAGAGGAGTTCCTGGCAGTGAGGGTCTTTGACCTGTTTCTGGATGGCTCACTTCCTCGATCTCGGCTGTTCATGCCGAGACCTGTAGGCTCTGGAGTCCGAGGTCGACCCAGTTCTTCTTGACGTTGTCTCCTCTCTTGTTCCTCCTGCTCGCCATCCATAGACACTTCGTCTATTTGAGCAGAAGCAGGAGGTACATCTTCCATATCGAGCTCATCGACCTTTTCTCTCGGTTCTTCCTGGTCTTCTTCTGCAGCAAGAACTTGTTCTTCATCCTCCTCTTCTACGCGCTCGAGCTCGTGTGCTACGATAGTCGCGATGCTTTGATTGTCGTCGTCAAAGTCATCTTCAGTACCGTCTTCCTCAGCACCGTCTTCTTCTTGTTCGTAAGGGTCAAAGCCTTCTCGTCGGGACTTTTGGATATTCGAGTCCATGTTACGTTGAGTGAGTTCACGACGCTGGACAAGATCCATCATTTCACGTAGAACACGGATTTCCTGACGCATAGCCTCTTGTTCTTGAAGCGCGGATTCAAGACCACGAATTTTGTCGACGTGCATGGAAAGGGAAGATTGGGTTTCTTTCAGTTGATTTTGGAGTTCTGTAAGGAGTGGTGAGGAGGGAGCATTGGAAGGAACGTCGCTGCCGTTGGTTGAAGGTTGGGTAGCAGCCTCTGGTTGCGAGGAAGGGGCCTCAGGTTGTTGCTGAGGTTGAGGCCGGACAGGAGGTAGGGTGTGCAAAGGTGGAGGTGCGTTTGTGGGCTGGGCGGAAATACTCCGGTAAGATAGATTGACGGGGAAACAGAACTATAATAAATTCTTACCAAGTTGCCGCCACCCAGCGTATCATGAATCTCAGTCATGGAACCAGCGACAGAATGCAGCTCTGCACCAGTCTCCCTACTTTTCTGGAGCTCGCCCTGAAGTCGGGTGATAATGTGATCAAAAGTCAGACCGCTCTTCCCAGGGGGTCGCATGCTTCCACCCATGCCACCCATTCCTGATATTCCTTGTTGGGCCATCTGAGGTCTTCGCGGAGGTTGTTGGCCTGAGAAGTTAAACGACGAAGAAGCTGAAGCGGGTCCAGATGAGCTGGGACCAGGCTGGTTCATAAGGGTATTTGAGGCAGAAGGATTCATGGGAGAGGAAGAGGCGGGGTATTGCTGAAGCTGTTGTTGGATCTGGTGTTGTTCTGCTCTGGCCGCCATTTGTGCATCTTGCTCTGAGAATATACATACGACGCGAGCAGCTACTTTGTGGTGGACAATAGTTTTGTTGTCTTCACCGACAATGTCAATACCAAACTCGACAATGTCGTCTGATTTGAGTTCAAAGGGATCCGATTCGATACCTTCGGGACTCAGTCGCTCGCCGTTGATAAAGGTTCCGTTGGAACTTTTTACGTCTCGAATGAAAATCTGTATCAAGAATGAGAATCCGAATGAAGTGAAGTATAAAGGAAGAGCGAACCTTGCCACCCTCCTCCCAGACCTCTGCATGCTGCCTGGAGAGGACCTTTGAGTCAAAGTAGCCATTCCTCTCACCGGGAGTGGTCTTTGCATTCGTCTGTCTGCCGATCTTAACGTGTTGGTTGTGGACTAAAGATATGTGTTTAGGCACGAAAGAGTCATTGAGGGGGTAGAGGTACAGTGCCGGGAACGGGGACGGAAACGGAGAGGGCGCCATCGTCGTCGAGTACACAACAAACGTCAGAGGAGAAATGTCACGTATTGTCACGCGCCCAAACACACGTCAACATCACTCTCACGCGACACTGGTCACATGACCTCACCGACGCGCTTCCCGGCTTCTTTAAAGTTCTTTCAGAGTGAAGTGACTCTGAAGTGAACGATGGCCGACCTCCCCAATCTCCTCCTCGCCTCCCTCAACCCTGCTACAAGAAAACAGGCTGAATCTAGTCTCAACGCGTATAGTACCCAACAAGGATTTCTATCTCATCTCCTCCGTCTCGTTGTAGATCAGTCCCAAGACCGCGCAGTACGCCAAGCAGGAAGTATCTATCTCAAGAATATCGCAAAGCTGCGATGGGAAGAGGTATAATCCTCGCTTTTTTCAACCCATCATCTCATTACTTCCGTAGGACGAACAACCCATCGTAGAGACGGACAAGGCATCGCTCAGATCAGAGCTTGTTCCAGCCATGATCGCCTTGTCGCGTCCTGAAGACAAAGCCATCCGCGTTCAGGTCGCAGAATCTGTTTCTCTCATCGCGGAACTCGACTTCCCTGAAAAATGGCCAAGTCTTATTGACGTGCGCCACTCGTTTCCAATTTTTCTTTCTTTCGACTCATCCAAATCTCTTTCTTTGTGTCCAGCAACTCGTCCAATCCCTATCTCCCACAGATTACAACGTCAACACCGGCGTCCTTCAGACCGCACATAGTATCTTCAAACAGTGGCGCGCACATGTTCGCTCTGATGAGCTTTTTACTGAGATCAACCTTGTCTTTTCAAAATTCATGACTCCCTTCCTCCAACTCTTCCGACAAACTGCTCAGATTTGTCTAGAAAAAGTCAACATCAACTCAGTGCAAGAGTATAATCTCGCTGCACAAAGTATGGCCCTTCTCATCGAGATCTATCACGACTTTACGTGTCAAGATATTCCTCCTGCTATTGAAGATTCTCATATGGAGTTTTTCGCTACGCCACAGGGGTGGTTCCCCCGTCTTATGAGTTGGAACCCTCCAGAACTCAAGACAGACGTACGTCCCCACTTTTTAGTTTTTGCCTTCCCTACTCAACTTCCCTCCAGCCAGATGAACCAACACCCTCCTTACCCTCTGCCATCAAAACTGCCATCCTCGAAATCGTCGAACTCTTCGTCAAACTTTATCCTGAACAACTCACCCTTTCCAAAGGTGTTGAAACCTTCGTCTCGGGTGTCTGGTCCCTCATCGGCTCGAATCAACTTCCTGGAATCGCAGATGACTCCCTCGTCTCTCAATCCCTCCGATTCATCTCGACAGCTATCCGCTCCGGACTATACAAGGACTTGTTTTCTGCTGGAAGTACGATCTCCTCCCTTGTAGAGGGCGTCGTGGTGCCCAACGTTTCATTGAGAGAGCACGATGTGGAGCAATTCGAGGACGATCCACTCGAATTTATTCGCCTCGACCTCGCTGTGTCTACTGTGGGCACTGACGCTGCCACTCGTCGTCAAGCAGCAGCCGACGTCCTCCAGGCTCTTGTTGGATCAGGACATGAAGGCGAAACGACTTCTATCGTTGGTCAATGGATTAATAAAGGTCTCTCGGAATACGCTTCCAACAAGAGCGAAAACTGGAAATCAAAAGACAGCGCGGTTTATATGTTGACGGCGTTGGCCACGAGAGGCGGAACATCTGCTCAGGGTGTCACGTCGACGAATGCGCTTGTGGACGTTGTCAAGTTTTTTGGAGAGAATGTGTTTGAGGACCTGCAGGCTCCGGCTGGGAGTGTACATCCGATTTTGCAAGTCGATGCGATTAGGTTCTTGGTTACGTTCAGAAATCAGGTGTGCGAGAATCTGGTTCTTTGTTTCTTGGGTGGAAGACTAATCGGGTTGTATGTTCAGTTAACAAAAACACAACTGCTTTCCGTCCTCCCTCTACTTGCAGGTCATCTCAGATCAGACAATTACGTGACGTACACCTACGCTGCGATTACGATTGACCGAGTTTTGGCTATCAAACAGAACAACCAACTTTTGTGAGTGCAAATTTAAGTTTGGTATTTGGTCTATGCTAAGACGGTTTCTGGTATAGGTTCTCCCAAGCAGATGTCCGGGACAGTGCGGCAGATCTTTTGAATGCGTTGTTGAGCAAGCTAGAGTCTGCGAACACACCTCAAAAGTTAGCAGAGAATGATCATTTGATGAAGTGTGAGTCTGCTTTTCTCTCTATCTTCTACCAACCAACATTATTTTCTAGGCATAATGCGCGTAATAGCCACAGCCCGACAATCCCTTACACCAGTCTACCAAGGTGTTCTTCAACGTTTGGTAGCGATACTAGCGACCATCTCCCAGAACCCGAGTAATCCCAAGTTTGATCAGTATATCTTCGAGAGTATGAGTATCTTGATGAGGTGTGTGTCCCTGCGATTCGATTCTTCGTGATTTGCTAATGCCATCTCTCGTTGTTTACAGGTTTGTTGCCGGTACCTCGAGGGATACGATACCCACCTTCGAGCAACTGCTCTTCCCGCAGTTTACGAATATCATCCAGAATGATATTGATCGTGCGTCTCGCTTTTCCTCCACTTACACTGCTAAACATCTAAATCTTGCTTTTAGAATACGTTCCCTACGTCTTCCAAATTATCGCTCAAATGCTTGAACTCCAACCCTCTTCCCCTTCTGCCAGTATGCCGGACCAATACCGCTCTCTTCTCCCCTTCCTCCTTACCCCCGCTGTCTGGCAACAGAAAGGCTCGGTACCTGGGTTGGTCAAGCTGCTTAAAGCCTACTTATCGAGGGACGCGCCTCAGATGGTGGCACAAGGCCAGATCGGAGCGGTGTTGGGAGTGTGTCAGCAGCGGTTGATACCGAGCAAACAGAACGATGTTTGGGGAATCGAGTTACTGATGGCAGTTGTATCGAACGTCCCTGTGTATGTGATTTCGATTCTTTGTCTCCGTCCTCTCCGTCCAGAGCTGATGAAGACTTGTTTATACAGGGAAAGCCTGAGCAACTTCTTCAAAGGTGTCATTCTTTCGATGTTGACGAGGATGCAGGCCAGTAAGACAGATAACTTTGTGTTCTTGTTCGCGAAATTCCTGTTATTCGTGATGGCGATCAACGTGAATGGGCTTGGGCCTGACTATGTCATTGGAACAATCGAGGGAATTCAACCTGGGTACCTTTCTTTCTGCTTCTGTGTACTTCTTTCCGTGTTGCTAATATTCTGTAGATTATGGTCTCAAATTCTTAACAATTTCATACTCCCGCAAATCCCTAAAACGCCTTACAAGGACAGGAAACTAGCAGTTGTTGGTGTGACGAGGTTGCTTTTCCAGAGTAAGATGTCTATTCAGCCACCTCAGGTGCAATCTTGGTAAGTCTCCTCATTGTTTCTATCTCTACTCCTTGGTGGGGTTGCTCAACTTGGAATTTTTGTTTTACGCTCCCAGGCCTGCCGTGATGACCTCTCTAATCAAACTCTTCTCTGAACCCCAATACCTCGCTTCCCAAAAAACCGACGAAGACTCCCAGTTCGTCGGACTCACCGAGATCGACTACGAAGAGCAAACCGCGGGTTACCAAGCTGCTTATTCGCGTCTTGCTGGGTCGTCGTCTGCAGAGGTGGACCCGGTGGAATACGTGAGCGATCCTCAAGCATATTTGGGACAAGAGATGGTCAGGTTTTTTAGGGAGCAAGGGCAAGGGGCGAAGGAGTTGTTAGCGAAGGGAGACCCGTCAGTATTGCAGCCATTTATGACAAGTATGGCAGCAGCGGGGTATGAGCTTTAGTTGAGATCGAGATTGGAAGTGTAAAAAGTACAAACTAGAGACAAAAAAGGCACGAGTCATTCGTAATTAGAATAAGCTGGCTGTATAGCTGGTCACTGTATGCAGTCACACATTTACAATTGTACAGTAATCTTGGGTGGTGGACGCTCAAAAACTCGTTCGATGGTAGAGATGTATCCTTAGGCTTTCGGATGTGGAAGTATAACTTATGTTGGTGTAAATCGGTAGCTGGGCATTGTAGGATAGTGCACATAACTATCAACACTAGTTTGAGTACATCCATGGGTAGCATGGCAAGAACATCTTTGTTGGACAAATCATGGTTTGTATGTAACCGAAACTGACACTTGGTAAAGATGTCAGTCTATGCGGAAAAGTTTGTGATGAATGGAAAAGAGCTGAGACATTAGGACAGAAAGGACACTAGAAGTGACAGCATTTTGGTACGCTCGTGGGGAGGTGGATGGGACAGCTGAAGCATCGAATCAAATAGATTGAATAGTCTGACTTGGGTATAAGTGCTTCACTTCATTCTTGGAGCACTCCCACGACAGAAAGTCGATTAGCGTGGCATGGACTGATGGTAATGCTGGTAGTGGAACAACATTGCATGCCCATTGATTAAATTGATACATCTCTGTATGTACTCCAGCTGTCGACCAGGTAGGGCTCGGTATAAAAAAGAAAGGAAAGACGAAACCAGTATTCTGCCTGCAATATCGACATCTAGCACCCGGAATCCATTGTCTAAGCAGCCCAGACTTTAGCGATGAGCTCCGTGAGGCCTATAAAAAAATGTTTTGAGCATGGTAAGTGGGTAAAACGAAGAAAAGCGTACCGATATCATTTGTGTTAAACTGATAGACTCCAACCATTACACCAACAGTGGTCGCTCTCAACATCCAAGTTGATAAAGGTCCAAGAATAGGAAACTTGCGTTTGTGCACATAGTCCACAATAAGTGAATCAAACTGTTTTGTTGAAGACGAACCAGGGCTGGTCAGAGTCACACTACCACCTAAGACACGCCAGAAAAACCCACCCCAATATGGCTATGTATAATCAGACTGACACCAAGCAACCCGTCAAGAAGAGGATAGCTGCTCCCACTCGTGACGAATGCAGCTGCGGTCATCGGTACCAAACCCGCAGAGAGAAGGCGTTCGAAAGCCCAATGGTAGGAACCATGTGTACGGGACGGCGGCGGGAATTCAGTCGGGTCATTGACGGTGCCTTTGTAAATGGCTGGAAAAAATATGAATATATTCAACGACGAGCACTCTGAACTTTAAGAACATAGGGTACTCACGTCCTCCAGGGACATACTTCCATGTTTGGGTTTGTCTGACACCTACAGATCCCTTCAGCACGGGAAATTTCGCGAACAAAGTTGATAAAACAGACCAAAAGGAACAGCGGAACGTTTGGCAAGAGTCCTAGGAATCGTCGAGCGCAAAATGAGAGAGGAGCTCATCGTCGTGGAGGAAGTCGGAGAAAGGTGCGGTAATACACGAATTCGACGCGGCGGTCCGGTTTATGCCCACCAATCATGTGTTTGTGATTTCACCCGCCGCGAGTTTATCACAAGGTAATTACAGTTCGTCCTTCAACTTGCTACTTACAGCTACTTACTAGCCGCTGGGTATCTTGTTACATTCATCTACACATATCTACTAGTACAAAAGTTGCATTCCTGTCTGTCTCTTTCAATCCACCGTCCGTAATGGGTCGTATACAGTCATGACAAAACCAATCATCGCAGTCGACGCACAAACTTGGGAGATCCTCAAATACAACACGAAGAAATGACCTAGAAATCATCTCCATCCTCGCCATCTTCCTCGGCCCATTCAACATCGCCCAGAGCCTTTTCTCCCTCTTCAAAAAGCTTGTCCAAACCTGTGAGCTGTTCGAGGTATTTAGGGTCATTGAAAGCTTTGAGCATGAAATCAAAGCCTTGGGTTTCGTAGGCTTTAACGACCTGCCATTAAGAAAATTTTCACGTTCAATTAAGCACAGAAAGAGGAGAAAGAAGTACTTACCGTCTCACTACATCCCGTGCATCTATCATACGCGGCTCCGACGATGTGAAGATTCCTAAACTGAGCAAGGTAACCACGAAGTTGGTGAGGTATAAGTCCGAGAACGCTAGTGCCTTCCTCTCCCTCCTCCGTAAAAGTGGATGTAGAAGTGGTAGATGGAAGTTTGGGAGCCGGGGCGTGTATTCTGTTCAATGCAGCCGAAAGGTGCATAAGCAACACGGGTGTAATTATGAGAGTGAAAAAAGAAACATCAAACGTACCCTTCGGGATGCTGCAAAACACTCATCATCAATTCCACTGCTGTGGAGGCTGCCATGGATGCAATGCCTGGGCGCGTGACAGTGCACATTTGGTCGAGGGTTCGGTCGGTCAAGGACTGAAAGGGGACAGGATGGAGGTGAACAGAAGAGAGTGAAGAAAGGTTGATTAGAGAGTCAGAGAGGGGATGCGAGGAGGAAGACTCACATCGGCCGGTGCAACAATATCATTACAATAATAGCAACCCAGATTCTTCCTGGGGTCATCCGTAGCTTCAACTTTGGATTGGTCCGGCCTCGCACCGTGTCGCATAACGAGGAAAGTATCGAAGCCCAGAGCCGCGTTAAGGACCAACTTATCGAGATAGTTCGAGTTATTGGGCGAACATGATGAAAATGAGTGATTGCTTACTTTTCCCTTGGCCCTTCCAATCACCGTGGGTAGCCACCTGCTCTCCCTAGAGTCCATGAGCAGATAGACTGCGTCGTGTTCTTCAATGAGTTTCTCGAGCTTTTCGACCTGTTTCTTCGTGTCCTCGAGGATGGATGGAGGAGATGATGGAATCGGATGTCCCGGCATGGGGATTGATAGGGTGTGCCCTGTAGCGTTCTAAAACGGACAGAATTGAATGAAAGAGAAAAGAGTATGATAAGTGAACTAGGACTTACAATTCCAGGCCAAACCTCCTTCAACCTTTCTGCAGCACATTCGGCTTTGGGACGACCACCGTTCAGACAGTCGGAAAAATGAAAGAGGGGTTGTCGGACGGGGTTGGAAAAGGAGACACGGCCAGAGTCGACGAGAGTTATGTTTCGGACACCCCATCCCTGTTTGAGAAATGGATAACATTAGACGAGCTTCAAAGGATGATCCAGACCTACGAACCATCAAGCACCTCGCAACGTAGCATCCCAAAGTACCAGCACCTAGTAATAAGCACTTCGTAGCAGCGATTTTGTCCAAATCGAGGGAAGGCAGAATACGCCATCGCATAAGTTTGAGATTGAGGTCGACGGCTTGGTTTGCTAGTCTGTGATAGTAGGTCATTGACAAACCAAAAATCAGTGATTTTCGTTGAGAGACGAACCTGGCAGGATCCATCATCGGCGCCAAATCAGCCATCCTTGGTCCGAGCTTGCCTTGGACGTTCTTCTCCCAACCCACAGCATTCGGTCTCGTAGAAGCGGCCTTGACCTCCGTTGGAGTGGACCCATCGCCGACAGTGAGTAGTCCGATCCTACTCTTCCATTCTCCGACTTCTTTTGCGACTTCTGCATCTCTCCAACAGAGGACCTTGGCAACAGAAATGTTTGGATGTAGAGCGCGAAGATAAGCAAGGAGATTACGAAGAGGCCATCCCGGATTCTGTGCTTGCGCGGAAGGGTCGATGAATCCAATGGCACTGGAAGAATCAGTTTGAGGGTCGTATTGCTCTACAGGAACGATCTCGGCCACCTCTGGGTCAGAGGATCTTACGAGGAAATACGGGAGAGACTTGGAAGATTTAGAAAGTTGGTCATGAATTGAGGTGAGTTGGTTATGTGCAAGTCCGCTATTTGGGGCAGAGACACTCGACCAGCCAGCGTCGGAATCGATGTGCCATGCGGGAGTACTAACGAATGCGGGGAAGGCAAACCAATAATAGTATTTGTATTTTTTCAGGTCTGCGAATGTGATGAGCAGGAAAGAATTGAGAAGGGAGGTGGATTTAGTCGTTTGGACGGATGTCCAGATCTATTCGAGATTAGGAGAACATTGAATCAGGAATGATTTTGTGCAAGTTCTAGAAACAACGCAAAGAATCGCACCTTATCTGCAGCCTCGTTGAACAATTTCGTCTTATCTGCGGCTTTGAACTCTTCGATGGTATTGTAGTTCTTGACAGTACCCTTTGCAGCAATGTTTGAGATGGAAGGCCTATCGATCGAAATCGAGATGTCAAGTCAACAGCCAATAATACCTACACGAGATATACTTACGGGTGGCCTTGACCAAAACTTTGTTCTTCAACTGAGAGACTTCCAGTAACACCAACATATGCCCCCGGTCCCCCTTCTCGATCTTTAATCAGCTTACCAACTCCATAACTACCAATAATGTCGACCTCCGCATCGGAGAGTTTAAGTACATCCAATTTCAGTTCAGTGAGTTTGTGCCAGAAAGATGGATGTGTTTGTGAGGGAAGGGGTGCGAATTGCACGATTGTAGGGGCCATAGCAAGAGAAAAGGAAGCGAAAGGATTAGTCGCGTGCGATGTGCGCGTCGTACTTACACAAGCGTGACTTCGCTTCTTGATCTAATGTTGCCATTTCGAGCACGGCCTCTGCTTTCGACCTGTCGGGCTGTAGCAAGACCTGTTCGTTTTCAAAATCAGTGTAGAAGGAATGGGACCTCTTCGTCCACTCCACCTCCGACGACTCAAAGGAATGTAGTTGGTGTAAGCCCGTTCCTTTCTTCCTGTCGGGGTGTTTTAGACGTCTGTTCTAGGTGTTTTCTCCGACTTCTGCCGTTCTCTTCATTGCAGTAGGAGCAGGAATGTACTTTTATTTCACGACGAAAAAGCAGCAGCTGTTAGAGGAACGAGGTGAGTCACGTTCATCTCAGTCGCGTTCGAGAGGTTAAAAACTCGGTCTTTACAGAAAAGGAACGCATGTCCAAATCATACGGGCGGCCTAACCTTGGAGGACCCTTTGCTTTGCTTAATTGTACTGCTACTCCGTCGTCAAATAGAAATGAAATTCCTCCGACATTTACTGACAAGGACATCCTCGGAAAGTGGTCTTTGGTCTACTTTGGCTTCACAAATTGTCCGGATATCTGTCCTGCTGAACTGGACAAGGTCACCGCGATTGTCAATGACTTGAGTAAGTTTCCTCGATTCAAACTCCCGACAAATTCTGACTCCGACTCGCAGGCAAAACAAACCCTAGTCTTCCTGTTCAACCTATATTCATCTCTGTGGACCCAGCCCGTGACACGCCACCAACTGTCCGCAAGTACCTATCTGACTTTCACCCTTCGTATATCGGTTTAGTTGGTGACTATGCTCAAACTAAAGCCGTGTGTAAAGGTTACCGGGTCTACTTTTCTACTCCACCGGATGCAGACCCAACTGGCGACTACCTAGTTGATCATTCAATTTTCGTATATCTCATGGATCCAGAGGGCAAGTTTGTCGATGCGTTTGGCCAAGTAACGACCAAGGATGATGTAGTGGAGAAAATTCAAGAGTACGTGAAGGAATGGAATCGCTAGTATTACTTAGCCTTAGTTCGATTTGGAATTTGATGAAAAGTAGTCTAGCTGGTGTAAATTAATAGAAATTCCCTGCTCATGGAGAAAACATAGCTCATCGCGACACCTAGCAGCCTTACCTGTCCTAGTCAAGGCTATTATAGAAATTATTTACTGGTAAGGAAATCACGATCATGTGCAGTTTTTGTGACATGTGTGACCGTTAGTCGAGCCAAACTTCAAGCTCCGATTCAAAGCGTGTCAAGGATAGCTTTGACGCGTTTGGGTCCTTTCTTCATCCCACCTTCCTCAGTTGACGCGTATATCCCATCATCCTCCACTTGTCCTTCCTCTAAACGTTCACCATGCTTGAAGCCAAACTAAATGAAGCTGGCATGCTCAAAAAGCTACTTGATGGTACGTGTTCCTTTCCATTCTTCCCAATGAAATACATACCACTCAACGCGTCTCACTCTTTCCTTTCAACAGCCATCAAGGAACTCGTCACTGATGCAAATTTTGAATGTAACGAGGAAGGGATTAACCTTCAAGCCATGGATAATTCTCACGTCGCCCTCGTCTCTGTGCAACTCTCGCAAACTGGTTTCAAAAAGTACCGCTGTGACCGCCCGATGCCTCTCGGCGTTAACATTGGTTCTTTAACCAAGGTTCTTAAGTGCGCGAAAGACGATGATATCTGCACGCTCAAATCAGCGGACGACGCGGACATACTTAACCTGGTATATGAAGCAAAGAGTACGCGTTATGTTCCTCCTGTCCTTGATGTTACACTCGCTCAACTCCATTTATCTTTCTTTTTCACGCACAGACACGGACCGTATCGCCGAATATGAGCTCAAACTCATGGACATTGACTCTGACAGCTTGGGTATTCCCGACACCGACTACGAGGCCCGCGTCGTAATGTCATCGTCAGAATTCGCTCGTATAGTTCGTGACCTCTCGCAGCTGGGAGAAAGTGTGCGAATCGAAGTCAGTAAGGAAGGTGTTCGGTTTGCCAGTGATGGTGAGGCCGCGAACGGAAACGTGTTATTGAAGGGCAAGGGTCCCATCGGTAAGGTCTCGAGCGGTCCTGTCAATAACAGCCAGGGCGAGGGCAGTGGTGACGGTGAGGAAGAAGACGTCAAGCCCGAGGTTGTTGAGGTTGATGAAGGGGAAGAGGATGAAGATTCCGATAAAAAGAAAAAAGCGTCCAACAAGACAAAGGTCAAGAAGGAGAAGACTGACGGTGATGTTGATATGGAAGACGGTGGTGATGAGGAAGACGAAGACGATGGCGAGCCTGAAGTTGAAAAGGATGATGAGGAAGAAGACGAGGACGAGGAGGCTGGTGACTCGAAAAAGAGGAAGAAAAAGGTGTTGTTTATTTCTTTATAAAGGGATTTCCCGTGTCTAAATGTTCTCCTTCATAGGCTAATGGCACTTCTAAACCTGCCAAAAAGTCCAAGACCTCCAAGGGCAAAGGGAAGCGCAAAGATGATGACGAAGAGGAAGAGGCTACCGACTCGGTCGTCATTGAAATGAATTCGCATGTTAGCTTGACCTTTTCTCTCAAGTACCTGGTCAACTTCAGTAAGACTGCCAGCTTGCACAATCGGGTGCAGCTTTACATGAGTAACGAGGTGCCTTTGTTGGTAAGTCCTACTTTGGTGTCTTTGTTTCGCGCGGTCTATGAACTACACTGATTTGCGACGTGTCTAGGTCTCTTATGATTTCGGACCTGGTTTTGTTCGATACTACCTTGCACCCAAGATTGGAGATGACTAGATTTTTTCATCGTTACGACATGACACATACCCTATTCACATTGATGGGTTATGTTGGGTCACCAAAAGGATCTTTCTGTTTCTACCCTGTATCTCTGTTGTCTTTTCTTAGTACATCTAGTTTTTCTGTCCTCGATCCATAGCTGTCGTCTGAATGTTGGTATTTCAATATATTGTATAATTTAAGAGTCCAATGTTCAGTCAGTTTACTTTTGGCTATCATTGGGAGCTGAGGTCGAAGTAGCATGATTTTATGTCTTTACAGGTCGGTACTTCTGTGGAAGGACTCAAGGAGAGTTCTGAATTGCTTTGACGGCGATCACGGTCAACTTAGTCATTTCGTGAAGGGTCGCGTCATACACGTGACTGCGGAAGGAACCGGGATTTGCCTGGCGGACGCGTTTACGTTTGCCGATCGAGGTGACTCGTTTAAAAAATTTCACTCTACTTGCTGGCTACCCACTCATTTCGGCGGCGCCATGCTGCCTAAAGTCGCCAATACCATCCTCCACTCGACGTCCCGTGCAGCAGCAGCTGTACACGGACAGTCACATACTTTTAGAAATGTATTACAGCTTCAACATAATTCTACTTCCTCATCGTCCCAACAGTCCTCATCCTCTCAATCGTCTTCGAGCGGGTCTGGACCCAATGGCCCAGCGGGACAGGGCCCCGGCTCCAACTTCTTCAATCCTAATTGGCATGGAACGCCTGGTGCCAGGGATGGTACTCCAAGAGGTCCAAGGTTTACACATAACTATCTCGTGAGTCCACTTTTATCACTTTTCTCCCACCAATCTTCTTACAAAGTGATTTGCAGGGGGCCTCTCGTGCAGTCTCACAAGCACAGCCGTTTGTCTCTACCTCCGATGGTCCCGTCCAATTTGACGAGAACCAAGACGAATACGAACTCGTCGTTCCAAGGCCCTCACAAAACGCTCCTACGCGTAGATTTCGTAGCCATAGTTTGAGTTATTCATCCAAGGAACGCGCCCAGAAACTTGGTGTCTTACGGACGGTTCAGCTACATGCGAGGTCGAAGCACGTTTTTGCTAGTCCAGAGAGACCTGATCATGTCGAGGCTAGTGTAGGAGAATGCGTCAGGCCTGTCTCACCGACACGATTGGTCAGAAGCAGGAGTAACTCAACAGCGACAGTTAGTGCTTCAGAGTCGGAGGGTTTGATGGATGGCAAGGGTTTGTCGCCGCCGCCGCCGCCACCAGCCCAGATCCTTGAGACTTCTACCGATCCCGCTTCACCCCAGTCCGTCGTCCCTCCGTCTCAGCCGTCCGAATCATCCGCCGATTCTGCTTCTTTCTCCAACGCGTCTTCAGAAAACCGTGAAGATTCTGCGTGGTGGCGCGCGCTTTGGGTCGCTCGTAGATCTGGAGACCCTGAAGAGGCTACAAAGGTTGTTCAAGCTTTCCGGTCTGCTATATCTTTGGCTTTTGAATCATCACCCGCTTCACCGTCGTTATCTTCGCCGGCACCCCGCTCGACGAAGCCCAGTCTTCCACCTGGTGCACACATTCCTACCCTTCCCGAACTCAATCTTGCCCTCGAGGCCCTCTTTGCTACGCGTAAACCTGGCGAACCATTGACTCTCATTCTCCAAGTCTATGGGGATATCATCAAATTCGGTCAGCTGCTCTCAGAACAGGGCAAGTCTACTGAAGCTATTGCTATGAAACCCAATCAACGCACGTACTATACCATGATCCAAGCTTTATGTGACAGGGAAGCTGAAGTCGTTTGGGCTATTGAAGGCATCGGAATGCGATCTAAGTGGAAGACGATGTCCAAACTCCAGAACAGTGCCGCTAGTGAAGAAAGTGAACTAAAGGACGTCAGACAACTGGAACTCTTCAAAGCCGAAAACAATTTCCGTTCTGCTGTTGCTCTATTCCAAGCTTACACAAACGTTCTCGGGACTGTTGAGTCTGGGTTCAAACCACATGCCAGGATCTATAGCTACTTGTTACGTGCTTGCGCGACTCGCGGAGTGTTTGCCTCCGCCATTGTACCACCGTCACCAAAAAACCCCCAGCTTGCGCCTCTCTTTTCACCCTCCGAGCAACAGGCCATAGTCACTGAGGCTATCACTAGTGCTATTCATGTATGGGGGCACATGGAGAGATATAGGATTGTCCCTGATCCTATAATGTATAGATATATGTTGTTGGTTTTCAGTCGTGCAGCAGGTTGGTATATTATTTCTGTCTCTCCTACTGACTAGGCTGATACACTCCATCAGGTAAAGAAACTGTAGGTCGAGGTTGGCAAGGCGTTCAGGATGTCTGGGCTGACTTCCGCAGTCGTTGTGCTGAGGGTGGAATCATGTGGCAGCCAGAAATCCCGGACGAGACCGTCTTGGCTGGTTCATCTCAAGATGGGGAGCATGTTCTGGCTAGGCGCGGTCTGGTGACGGTTTGGAACGCGATGATAGAGGCTAGCTTCAGATGTGGTGAACCTGGTGTTGGCATTGAATTACTCGAGGACATGATGCGCGACAGGGCCTCTGGTTCCAATGAAAGCTCTAAATCCCAGTCTTCAGAACACAGCCTTGACGTCTTCGACTCTAAGCAATCCCCGCTCCCTACTCCCGCAACGTTCACAACAATCATCGCTGGTTTTGTTGGACTGGCTTTGAAAGCTATCAACGGTGTACCTGCTTCGGATAATGTCTCCGCTTCTCAACTCCAAGCTGCTCGAAGTGCTTTGGAAGATTACAAGGAGCACATGGACTCGGCCTTGGTTTGGATTAACAAGCTCGCTTCTATGCCCACCAAAACACCTGCAACTCCATTGGATGCCCCCGAATCCTCCGGATCTGGTGTCGGTATTCCACGACCAGATACTATTGCTTGGAGAACAGTTATCGAAGCGTTAGGGCAAGGTCATCTATGGGAGACGGATTGGTCAGCACGAGGATTGGAACTACCTCAACAGCAGGCATCCTCGTCATCCACGCAGGTACCCCAGACATACTCTCTTCCCGCGCTCAACTCTACCTATGACACCATGCAGCGTACAACTCGTGCTCATCCTGAGGATAGGGTCTTTATTCGAAGGTTGGACATCAGACTCGTTTCAAGCGGCAACTGGCGTCATGTGCATGCCTTGAAAGGTCGTTTGAACTGGGCTGTGACTAAGGGCGACGAGATCCTCAAGTCTAGTGAAAGCGATAAGGACAAAATTGAAGGTATCCAGGCTACCATCCGACAGGCACGGAAGGATCTGTTAGAGATGCTGGAGAGGGAAGAAGTGCTACTGAAGGACATTCCAGGGTTATCTACGCTCGCCACTCCCTCACGTATGACTAGCCTCCTTTTTTCCACACCCTCGGAGGACTTTCCCGAGGTACGGGCAGTATACGACATCCACCAGCTAGACATCGAGATGGTCAAGGGCATTTACGACGCATGGAGAGAACTAGGAACGCTCAAAGGTCCTTCCGATTCTGCCTCAGACTCCGAGTTCCTTCTCGAAGCCCAAAAACACAGCGTATTGATGGCTTTGACATTCTTCGACCAGTTTTCTCGCCGTCAAACAATGATCCTTGAAAACTCTCGATCGAATGTTCTGTCTCCCGCAGAGCAATCAAGGCTGGAAGCTGTTCGATTGATGGTCATCGCCTTCACGGAGAATTTCTTCGAAAAGGTTTTACCTGCGACCGGTACGGGAATCTGGGGCTGGAGAGTGTTCTCAGAGCTTGCCCTTATTTGGGAAAAGTATGGGTTGGAGGAGAGGTTAGGGTTGAATATGGCTGTCCCATTCGCAGTCGAGTTCACCAGAGCCTCGGCTAGGGGTGAAGATTTCTCATCCCTTACGTCCGTCACTTGGCATGCTGTTCTCGCGATGTTTGTTCAGATCCAAGCTGCTCCCCAGAAAGTGGTGGAGGAGCTCTTACCTTCAGACTGGCATGGTGATTTAGCGGACATGTCCACCGTCGTTCAAATTGTTCGGCAATACGGCACATCCTTCGACCCTTCTATACTTAGTCCAAAGCTCAAGCTCGGGATTGTAACGGGATTGTGTTCCAACAAGAGCATAGAAGAGGTCGAGAAGATTCTGACTACTCCACCCACTGTGAGCGCTGTACCTTCCGAAACGGATGCGCTTTGGGTCTCGGTGTTCAAACAGACTGTGAAAGCAGCTAAATTGAAGGGTATTCAGAACTCCGAAAGCTGGTTGGATAATCACAACGAATTGGGGAGAAGCACTCACAGCGGACCTTTGATAGGCGATGAGGGAGCAGTGGACCTTGCCGGTCTCGGTGGTGTAGCAGGCGGCGAGGCTTTGAGTGATGGGCTGAGCGTCACGGAAGAGGGAAGTGGGATTGGGAGCGCCAGCGGAGCGAGTAGTACGGATCCAAGCACAGCTCCCACCTCGCCTGTCGAACTCACTGTCCCTCAACCCGTCGAAGCGGAACAGCAGGTGCACATGCAGCAGGCGCAGATTGAGTCGGGGACTATGGCTCCAGATCAGTACCCGTATCCTACTCAACCGTACCCGGCGGGTGAATACTTTTTGGGTGGGCAGTCTATCCCCTCTAGACTATACATCGATCGTTTCCACACTCGTTCCATGGATCATCTGCTTAGCCGCGCTATTGCATCGAGAGATCCCTCGCAAATGGTCACTGAGATATTCGACCTTTTCGTTCAAGCTGTGTTTTCTGGCCGTGTTCCGTCGCCTTTCACCTTCGCTCGTTTACTCCAGATCCATGGACGATGCAAACAATTTGAGCAGATCCAGTTTGTTTACCGTGTCGCACAGAACATGCTTGCGCAGATGGAACACGACAAGAAGGTCCAAAGCGATTCTTGGTTCATCGTCGAGGACGCCATGATTATTGCTTTCGCTCAGGGTGGGGAAATTGATGCAGCTCATGTTCACCGGATGAGGATTCTTGAGCATGGAGGTACCCCTTCTGCTGATGCTTACGGAGGACTGATTCTTCATGTCAAGGACACGACCGATGACACGTCCAATGCCATGGCCTTGTATCAAGAAGCTGTGGTGCGTGGGGTCGTACCTAACCAGTATCTGTACAACAACATCATCTCCAAGCTTGCAAAAGCCAGGAAAGCAGACTATGCACTCGAGATGTTCAACCAGATGAAGAGTTCCGGGATCCGTCCTAGCTCGATCACGTACGGAGCTGTGATTGGAGCATGTGCCAGGGTTGGAGATGTGGACAGTGCGGAGATCCTGTTCGATGAAATGGTGTCGATGAAGAATTTCAAGCCTAGGGTGCCACCGTTCAACACCATGATGCAACTCTACACGACTACTAAACCAAACAGGGAACGTTCGCTCTACTATTACGAACTGATGAGGAAACATAAGGTTAATCCGACAGAGTATACCTACAAGGTATGATCCTTTTTTCTAGTGTACACGCCCTGGTTAACCCTCTTGCAGTTACTCATGGAAACATACGTTATTGAACCAATCGATATTGCAAAGATGGAACAAGTCTTCAAGCAACTGGTGTCCAACCGATATCTTGTCGTACAGGGTACTCACTTTGCCACCCTCATCAATGCCTACGGCTGTGTTGCCAAGGATCTCGACAAGGCTGTTGCCGTCTTCGACTCTATCTCCACTCACCCTCGTGGTCCAGAGCTAGATGCTCTCGTCTTTGAGGCTATGGTTAGTGTCCTCATTGCTCACCGGCGTGTGGACTTGGTCCCGGAATACATGGCTAAGATGAGCGCTGCTGGGATACACATGACAGCATACATCATGAATCTCCTCATCAAAGGATATGCAGGGGCGGGAGATGTCGAAAAGGCGAGAGATTTATTCGAGAGCTTGTTGGATCCTCCTGAGGGGGTAGCTGCTGCTCATAATCATGCCCCTCATGATCCACGGTTGGCGATGAATATCGATCCTATGGCTCCTGTGTACAGAGAGGTAAGCATTTTAGACCAAGCACCAGCTGTTGTCCATAACTGATGTGCGTACAGCCTTCGACCTGGGAAGCGATGGTTCGAGCTGAACTCGGCGCTGGTTACAGAGAGCGCGCGTTGGCTTTACTGGAGCGATTAAAAGCTAGGTATGTACAAGTGCAAAGTTCCTTCAGAGGCCTACTTCTGACCGCGAGTTCGTAGACAATATCCCGAAGCAGTCTTCAATAGGATTAGCGGAATCTTGGTAGATCACTCACAGGTCTTTCCTTGATGACAATTAAAAAAATGCTTTGTCCTGGTCGCCCTGGGATTTTTTGCTTTTATGCTGTGTATGACTTGTCGACGTTTATTGGCTTCGTATCTTATTCATATCGCTGCTCGCTTGCTCCCAGCTGAGTTTCTCGCTGTACATTATTGCTTTTCTAATCCTTATACCTTCGCCCACGGCCCCTTATGACCTCAAATGTATTGTAGAGTATATCTCCTGTATGAGTAGCCTTTAGACTTTACGCGTCTTCCAAAAATTCCAAAAAGAACTGGAAATAAATTCAATGATACTGAATGGTACAAACATCAAATTTTGATTGAGGATATTGAAAACCGAAGTGCAAAGTAATGTAGTCGATGTGAAGAGTAACTCTAGAGAATTCTTTTACTTGCCCTTCCCTTGTTCCTCCTGCTGCTGCATACTCATCTCGATCGCCTTTGCGATCGCCGCTTCTTCATCTTCATCCTCGTCCATTGGTGCAGTTACTGCGTTTGAATCAGAAGCGGAAGAGGATTTGGCCACACCCATATCCACATCCTGATCAGTTGACATTTGAATAGCTTGTTTGAGGAGTGCCTCTTCTTCGTCTTCTGTTGGATCTGCAGGAGCTTTCGTTGTAGAGCCCCCCGCGTTAGTTGTGCTGGATGCAGCCATAGGTTGGACAGACTCGGATTCGGACGGTCTCGATGCAGCTGTTTCAGCCGCTTCACGCGCTTGAGCTTCTTGCATGGACAAACGAAGGGCCTGTGTGCGAGCAAGGACACATCAACATCATTAACTACACGCTCAACTTGATCGGAGAGAGAGATCAGAGCAACAAGCGTACCATGGCCAACTCCGGGTCTAAACTGGGATCAACGCCAAACTCGAAATCATTAGCTCCTGAACCGGACGTTCCTGCGCCGCCGCCAGTACCACCAGCACCACCAAGTTCTGCAGGTATACTTGCGCTCCTGTCCTCTGAGAGAATGGGAGAGGATATGAGAGCATCAGAAATGAGAGCGGGGCCTGGGGGTACTACAAGTAGATGACTGGGGAAATGTCAGCTTGAATGAGGTCAAAACCTGACGAAGAGACTCACGAATTATCCCCACTGTTCACACTTTCCACAAATGCACTCAGCACGGGCTTTCCCTCGTCCCCTTCTCCGTATCGTTCCTCAATGCCATCCCCAAAACAAACCACGTCCACTGCAACATTATTCTTCTTTAGCTTCTTTGCGAGTTTGATCATGCCCTTTTCATCTGCGGCTTGCCCTTCCAGCGGGGACCCAACAAATACGACTATACGTTGACGAAGGTTCTTGTTCTCGCGATGTTTGAGAGCAAGTTGTGCGATAGATATCGCGGTAGGTATGTCGATTTGACCGCCGATTGAAGACGAGGTTTTGTGCATAGCAGAGAGAATTTGGCCAAGATCTTTAGAGTGAGTTACAAGGACTTGAGGGCTACAAGCCATGTGAACAGAGGATTATATACTTAAGAAAAGGGGGAGCTCACCCTTTCCCAGCCATGCACATAACACCGACTGTATTTTCAGGGTTCGAGTCTATCTTGGTTTGGAAGACGACATTGACAGCATCGGCTTGGGCTTCAAAGCGGGACGGTTGGTAGTCTCCATTACGCATGTACTCAGAGTTGTCGACAATCATCATCGTTGCCTCAAGTGGCATTTTGACGAGAATAAGGATGAGGAAAAGGATGACGCGTCGTGGACAAGACGCGCTTTGCTAGATGATTACTAAGCATGAAATCCCCTAACTACACGGCTGCCCAATTGCACTTAAATATCCGTGGAATATGATTTGAAGCGAAAGGTGCCGTTTTCAAAAAGTGACCGTATAAAGATTTAAAATGCTTCGCATTGGTGGCCTACGGCACCACTGCATAAGGGGTGATCAGAGTTCATTAAGTGATTTTGTATTTGATGAAGAATAAAATTAGTTACCTATACTATAGCTTTTCTATGCTGTAAAACAATTGTTTGATTCAAGTTTGTATTAAATTACTATAAACATTAAACTCATGTCACTCAGATAACACCATAGTCCAACTCAAACTGTAAACCATTTCTCCTTTGTACATCTTACATCAGAGAAAATGATGCTCCATTTTAACCCCATTAGACCGCATTTGCAAAGAGAAATCTGGCCATTTTTTAAGCTTTACTGAATGGGTTTTGTATAATTGTATTGTTGGAGCTTCCAGAATTCTCTTTGCGAATGCGGTCTATTTTGATGATTATAATCCACTGCAATAGACCATATCTGCAACGCGGATTTTTGGTCTTTGTTTTTCATTGAGGAAGGTTATAGATTTATCTAGGCCCCACCTGAAAATCTTTAAGTGGGCTGGATGGTTGACCAAACATCATGGTAATTTTTCATTAGCCCATTGTTGTTTGTCTGTAGCTCCATTATTCTTTGACATTTTGGAGCTCAGAAAAATCCGCGTTGCAGATATGGTCTAATATTTCAATCAAGTTAGAATCCAGCCACCTCATTTTACCCCAATTATAATATGATTAAATCTCTTGTAACTATTGCCCATATCATAATTAGGACAAAATCATTTCAGTGAGTGAAATTAAGTTATAATAATGTGGGGTAATCATAACCACATTATAACATAGGGCATCATTCAAATGTCGATAATAATTCTAGGAATTTCAACAACAATAATCATTTTAGCAATTCAAATCAAGTTATAAATGTGGCTTAATCCCAGCTAGTATACTAGTATTGACAAAAAAATCAAAAGTCTCCATAACCTAATGCCTCTAGCCCAAACTGATCAATGTCATCTACTTCCCCATCCTCAGGACCAAGATTAAAGTCATCTTCCTCCTCCTCTTCCTCCTCTTCCTCTTCCTCCTCCTCTCCTTCCTCCTCTCTTATTCCTTCCCAGTTCTGATCCATTTCCACCTCAGCCTCATCTTCATCACCTTCCTTCCCTATCTCACCTGTATCCTCCTCAATAACATTACCATTTTCATCATAGACAGGAAGAACTTGTTCATCAACTCCAGCATCAGTCTCAAAAACATGGGTATGGTGAAGGGTTGTGCACTGACCAACACCTCCACCACAAAAACACATGAAAAGATCCCAATTGGAAAATCTAAAAATATTAAGAAAAACAGAGAAGAAACATATTGAAAAAACTCACATGTTTATATAATAATACTTCCAATCACTCTCCTCAACACTATACTGACCATTATCGAAGGTCTGATAAACACGTCCTACCGACTCAGCTGGAAGATACTCCTCAGTTCTCCCATGAGTGAAGCAAGGTATGTGGACTGCACAGATAATTTGAGCAGGATCAATGAAACCAGAGGCATCTGGAGAGGGGGAAGGATAGAAATGAAGACTATGTAGTTGCTTTGCCTGCCATCCAGACTCATAAGTTGAATCATAATGATACCACCGGACTCAAGCAACATCCATCTTCTGCTCTGAGGTATTACAAGAGTGAGGACCAAGGTGCTTGACACGAACATGAAAGAGAGAGACAATAGGACTCCTGCCTATCCTCCAAAGGGTCAGGTCAAAAGTCTGGACAAAATTTTTGAAAATTTGGACCCACCTTTGGTCAAAGTCCAGACAAAAATGGGATTTTGGTTCTGAATGTCTATATTGCAGTCCAGGCAAGGTTTTGTGTCTGCAGAAAGGTCTGGTAAAAGTCTGGACATGGGTTGATTGCCTTTTTTGCACCATAATTTGTGCCAAAATTCACAGATCTGATTTCCTTTTTGTGCTGATATTCAACAAGCCACCAACGAACAATGGTTGAGTACTGTACAAATTCATGTATGTATCGATAGTTTGAAAATATTCTACTCCTCACATCATGGTTAATGAAAACTTCAATTAGAAATGGCTGTACTGTAGCATTTCATTCAATTCAGCAGTCACGGGTCGCAGCCTCCAGGAATTGACCAAATTGTCACAGAAGTCACAGCAAAAATCTGGTCCTGCCGAAATTTTTTGCTGTGACCGTGGAAAAAATCCGTAAATCAGCACTAAAATGAAAATTTCTGCTCAGAAATGCCAAATTTTCTTAGGAGGTCATGGTCCCAAATGTAAATTACCGGAGTGCCGAAATGGTTCCACCTGTCACAGGTCACACCCCCTGCCAAATTGAACGAAATGCTACAGTATATAAATTACTGTATCGGTACATGTTAGGTCAGGAATCCGGATAAAATTTCCCAAAATTAGAGGTTTGGTTGAAAAAAAATTCGGACAAATATTATCAAAATGGTTAAATTTTGTACCAAACATTTGTAGGGGTTGGCAGGGGTCCTGAGACAATATGTCCATACCAATAAGGATGGTCATTATCATTTACATCTCCTGCAAGCATCATGATATTGGGTTGGGTACGAGGGTTTATAGAGTCCTGTTCCTGACACAAATCATAAGATGTATAGTTGACATGAAGATCCTTGTGTTTGTAAATGTGGTTGGAAACAAAAGTGAGATGTTAATGGTCCAAGTCTGTAAAATCCCCAGTAAAATCATTGCCCAAAATACACTGAAGGCAATGATTTTTTAGGTTGAAAAGAAAGTCCTATAGACAGACAGAAACTGGGAAGCGAAACACCTACTATAAATTACCACGATCCTGGCCACCTTAAGGTATTTCGAGTATTGCACAACGCTATCTACTTCAATACGGAAGATATCACTATCTAATGATTGCTAACTATCATGGAAGTGACATATACAGACGGAAACCGGGAAGCAAAACACGCCATAGAAGCGAAACATACATAATATGACCAAAATAGACATATTTTTCCCACAGCTACCGAACCAGAGAATAAGAGATTGTCCAGAGTAGCCCAAAACCAGATGAAAACCCGCTCTTCGAGATGCTTAGAAGGGGGATTACAAGGTCTCTGAGTTGACCTGTTTCACTGAAATTTAATGCAGAGGTCAAGAAACAGCCAAAACCGGGTGTTTCGCTTCCCTGGTTTTTGATGTATTTTTCATCGAAAAATATCTTGTCCAAATCTTTACCATATGAAACTCAAATCTCTCAAACTTTTTTTTTAACTTAAAGAGCAGATTGAGAAGAACAAGAAAAAAAAAAGATTTAAAAGAATCCTTCAATATTTTGTGCCGGAAATGCGAAATAGCTTAGGCGTTTCGCTTCCCGGTTTCCGTCTGTATGCACTGTAGATTTTTCTGTGAGTGTGTACGGTGTCAGTGAATATTTTCGTGAGGAAAGCAGATTTCCGGCAAAAACAGCCAAGCTGGCCATGAGTGGGAACAGACTGAGCCAGCTATACATGTCAACATTGTTCGACCGTTGACAAGCATTTCGGAAACCCCCAAGACCTCTGCATACCTCAAAACATGTTCTGTACGAGTACTAGTCATATACAAGCTGTCTACAAGAGTTGCTGCAGTTCTTTCACCCCCATCTTACCCAAATAAACATCCAGAGCAGCACAGTCATCAATACTTTCTGCATCCTGCTAAGTGGTGTCTCCATCTGCCCACAAGACTTCAAAGAATAGCTCCCCCCAACTTTTCTGGTGAGTTACAATCTCCGTAATCAAGCACTCTTCATCATCAGATCCCTTCTGTTCCTCTAGGTCGCTAATATTATCTGCATCGTGGTCAGGTCCTTGTTCAATGCTTCCAGTGCTTTCCTTGTCACTTGGGCTAGACAAAGCAGTCTCTGATCCATCCTCGTTCGCATTTTTGTTCTCCAGATCTCCTGCAGCTATTTCTTGGCCTCCTGTATCCAAAGAACCTTCAATGCTCACTCCGAGTTTGAATAAATTCGAATTGGGATTCTCACTTTGGACTTGTCGTGTAACGGGCCTAGGTCGGGGTCGAGGTTGAGGTCAGGGTTGTGGTACGTTTTCTGTAGTTGATTCACTGCTGTCAGAATGCCAATCAAATGCTTCCCCCTCAGATTCAGAGAAACAGGCAGCAGCAACAGCTGTCTGACTACGACCACGACCACGAACTTGACCTTGGCCTTGCTGTCTTCCTCCACCTTGTGTTCCTTTCTCTCCACCTGTGACCAAATTCTCTTTGTCCTCTGAAATGCTAGCTGGAATTGTCTGCCTACCCCGCCCCCGGCCCTGACCACAACCGTGACCACAACCCCTCCTTCTACCAATACTAATACCAGCTGCTTTTGCAGCCTCTTTTTCCATCCTCTTCGCTGCCTGAATCTTTTCCTGTTCTGCTTTTTTTCTCACCTTTTCCTCATTGGCCTTCTTCTGTTTTTCTTCTCTTTCCTTCGCTCTCTCAAGTTGCTTCCGTCTCTTTTCCTATTCCTTTTGCCTCTCGTTATCCTCCCTTTCCTGGGTTTTAATCTGATCCCTTATCTTCTTGAAACAAGGCTGTGCTTCCTTATGAACATCCTTCATCAACTTTCCCCATGTACTTCGTGCCAACGCATCCAACATTTCCATTGACGTCATCAAACATGGACTGTCAAAGTACACAGGCTTATCTGTTTTTGACTTGGCCTGATCAAATGCACGGTGTTGCAGTTGCTCGTTCTCAACTTCCATCAACTTCATGTGTCCGTACATCAACGACATGTCATCTGTACACTTCTCCACAAGTGTGCAGAGTTCCTCATTCTGTCTTGCGAGTAGATGTGGAGCTGATCTGGGAGACAATGGTTGGGGAAGTTCGATAGTGTACTGGTGGACAGAGTTGTTGTTGCCATTGTTGTTGCCATTGCCATCATTAGATACTGGTTTGAGCTGGGATGGGAGGCGAGCTGGAACTGGCATGGAGGATTTTGTGGTTGTGTTCTTTGCGGGTTCATATGCAGACTGGGGGATAATTCTGTGGTTCAGGGGGTAGATTCCAGTCTTTCTGAAAGCTGATTTGATTGTCGATGGTTTTAGTGCACTTGAACGAGCGATAGTGTAGTGATGTAAAAGGTTTATTTTTGTAACCTCAATCATCCGATGGCCTACCGGTGTCACATTAGCATACAAATTCTGGAAGCATTACTGTCGGCAAGACAAACCTAAGCTGGTCACAAGTGACTTCCACTTGGTTGAAAGCGGACTAAACACTCCAACATCACATGGTTGTAAGGCATGGGTAGTATGGGGTGGAAGGCAGATAATCATAATATGGTGTTGCTCTGCAAAATTACAGAACCAAAAGGTGCAATGGGAATTGTGTCCATCTAAGATCAAAAGCCGCCATTTGACTTGAGCATCGAGTACCAGATCCGGTCTGGTTTTTGGCTCAAAATCCTTCTCCAGCCACATCGAACCAAGCTCCTGATCAGTCCAGCCATTCGGAGACAAGGAAATACTTGAACGAGCATGTATTATTAGATAGGAGGAATAGAAAATTGTAAGTCGCTTACCTTGCATTTGATGGATTATCCTCCCCCCATCGAAGGTCTCGGCAAACACCTTGGAAAATAACTGAAGGATGCAGGGCCCGTCCATCTGCACACACAGCCTCTATGATCGTTACCAGGTCATGATTACCACTTTCAATAGAGTAAACTGATTTCTGGTCACAATCAATCAGAGCGAAAACCCGTTTGCCGACACTGAGCTGAATGCCTTTTTCATCTATGTTCCAGATGTTTCCAGGCCAGATGTTGTATACAGTAACAACCTCCTCAAGAAGATCAAAATAGGCATCTGACGTGGCCTGATTTAGAGCTTTAGCACGGCAAGCTTCGAGAGAAGTTGTTAGCTTTTTTTTGAGCTCCGGATGTCTTTCAACAAAACGTCGAGGCCATGTAGCTCCCATCTCTTTACCAACCATGTGAGACGCATAACTTCCCAAGAGTGAAAGTGTCAGAGGAATTCCCTGATGACCTCGTACACAAGCCCATTCCGCTAGTAACTGTTCCTGAGATTGACTCAAATTCTGCTGATGTTCATGAGCTTTGGAACGTGGACAGACCCCCTTTTGGCATGTGCTCAGTGTAGACTGAGGAACTCCAAAGAATTTTGCGACGGCTCGTTCGGAATGGTTTGTATCTTTCTGCAAAGCCTCAAGGGCCAGTTGCATTCGTTCCTCTGGGCTCAATTCATCGAGGTTGCCGGGATCAAGGTGGTCTAGGGAGGACATTGAGAGGCAAAGGTTGTCAGAGAAGTGAGAGGTGATTAATTGACAGGACTTGGGAGAGACTGGAGGACAGCGCAATTCGATGTAAATTTTACTATTCTATTTAAATGGAATGGTACAATGGCAATGGTGCCAATATGTAACGAATGAGTGTAAACTGATTTTCTAGGAGCTTTTGTTAGCCATAGTTAATGTGTTACCCTAAGGATTGCATACCTATCCTAACTCGCTTGCTCATAAGAAAACTCCGGTGTGAGTTAGAAACACATGTTACATTCCAAATACCCAAATAAAGAAGTAGCGAGGCCAACGAAGCTTGCTAGAAGGCAGTGGTCAGCTGAGTGTATGCGTAGAGGGGAACAAATCATGATACATGTGTAATTATGACCTCATTTGCTGAATTACACCTCTCGCTCTCCTACACCTGGCTGGCCTCGTTCAAAGTTGAACTCAGAGACATGATCAAAACCGGGAAATGGTGTGGTGCATTTAAATATTTGCAAGCAGACAGGACAAGGCGGAAAGGGCAAAGCAATAAATCAATTTCCAACATTTAAAATACCTATAGACAAAAAGAATAGAAAAATAAAACTTCTGGGAGTAATCAAACATGTATGCGACGTACCTTGAGTCATTTTGGAATCTATAAATCCATATCTTATCCCGTCATGGTCTGGATGGCAAGAGAACTTCCTAGTACAATGCACCTGCAAAAAAAATAGCTAAAAATAGGAAGATCTGTTAAAAGTAAGCCCTACCATGTAAATGACCAGCATGTCCAATATCAAGATGAATGGATAACATTGAGAGCTGATATAGGCCAACAGCGGGGGGGTGTCTGGATGAAGTGGACCTATAATGACACTCTAGGAATACTGCAGCTTGGGAATTTTTGTGGGGAATCAATGCTTCTAAGGCTCACCAGTGAAAAGAGCAGATCTCGCTGCATGAAATGAGGACAAAAAGATCCTGTACGGTGCAGTGGTTGTCGAGGACGACACATTGAGGCTTGAGCTGGCACTGGATTAGCTAAGAAAGTCATGTGTTTCCAGTAATTTCGCTCCTTTCTCTCCCGGTTTCTCAACAGGTACTTATCCAGGCCCCTCGATTCATGGTACATGATATGATAGGGTTTTATGGTCTTTATATCAAGCCTTTACTCCATGCCAAATGGGCCCGCTCTGTAGATATATTCAAAATGGCCAGGTTCCTAGTTTGGCCAGGATCATGGTCATCTATAGTAAGCTATTTTTTATACACTCACTTCGTTTCAAGAAAATTCTACGACCTTTTTGGTTACTATGCTTAAGATTACCCTCTACAATATGTGAAAAATTTTTGAGATTTTTTGGTGCAGTCTCTGTGGCTCTGTGCCAGGGTTTACCGTAGAAGAGCCTGAGACGCAATAATCCAGAGAAGTGAAACAGCACGTGACAGCACTAGACGCGTGTGCAGTGCGCAAGCTTGGACCCACAAATCCTCATTTATGACCACAGTCCACCTCTCAAATGTCGGGGACAGCCTTGAAAGTGTCCTAGGACATAAGGAATACAATTTTTGCTGATTTTCTGTCTCATTTGCACCACTCATTTTTGAATTTATGATTTTTTGGGTGATTTTTTTGTATTTTTATTTTTAGGGAACCGATATGAACGTCTACCTACTTATATGTAACATAATATTACTCTACACATTGTATAGTGTACATAGAAAAAAATGTGCTTCAGAAATACTACATTATGTGTCCAGGAATTGTGATTTTTTGAGCCAGTTTGCTTCTATGGCGCGTTTTGCTTCCCGGTTTCCATCTGTATATGACATAAAAGTTAACACAAAAATCAAACTGTAAAAGAAAGAAACCTACTGCCATTGCTGGATCATCTCTTGTGTCAGCCAAGAGTGCAGAAATATCTTTATAAAACCGTTGGGTACTGCCCATTTGATAAGGCTCGTTAGGGTCACAAGCAGGCAATGGCTCGGAATCATCGGCACTTGTAACAAAATTACATTGAAGGGCCTGATTCTGGCCAGACTTTACCTCTCTGTTCTGGGTTCTCTCCAAGAAATGATGACAGCGTTTTTGCTGAGCCAGCTGTCCAACAAACTTCCTATTCTTGCTAGTCCTTTGCCACAAATGCTTGCTGCAAATGTGTGCATGCTTGCCCTTGAATAAAAAAATCAGTTCAAAGTCCCAAAGAAAAATACAAAGTCAAAGTCCCAAAAAAAATACAAATACTTGCTCGCTGAATCAAATAGACATCAGTAGTCCCCAAGTAAACAATAGCATCTGCATAGTCATCAGGAAGAATACTTTTAGGCCATGGCACTCAAAGTATGCCCATGGAGTGTGCCATGGCATATTTTAAGTGCCATGGTAGTCCTGGGGGTGTCCCAGGGTAGCCTGAGGCTGTCCCAGGACTCCCAGGACCACCATGGCACACTCCATGGGCATACTTTGGGTGCCATGGCCTAAAAGTATTTTTCCTGATGGTGCCCCATAGCGTGAAATTTGAGAGTGTTTGGATTGAATGAGACCTTTTGATAATCATCAGATGCTGGATCAGCTGGGGTATCCATGCCCACTTTCTTCTTCTTTTAATTTTGTCTCCGCACCTGCTTGATTCTTTCTGTGTCAAGCTCAGTTGTTTCAAAACTAGCACATGTCTTATGGACAAATTTTTGCAGACTATCACCAAAAACCCGAGTTGCCACCCAAAAAGAAGCAATTGTTGAATCAGAGTGCAGTTGTAACTTTGCATAAGCATGCAAGGTGACAAGATCCCAAAGTAAATCCATCACAATCTTGTTATTGGGCTCTGGAAGAAGGTCTTCAAAGCAAACCAGTGCAACCTGTAATATAAGCTCAGAATGTGAAATTATAGATATAAAAATTTAAATACCTGAAGATAATCCTTAAACTCACAAGCTGTTTTCCTCTTGAACTCTGAAACATTCCCATTCACGTGACATATAGTCTTCCTGCCAAATGGTGGGACTTGATGGTGGGACTTGGTAACTGAACTAATTAATTATTGAAACTAGAGAAATAGAAGAACAAGCTCACCAAGAATTCAACTCATCAACCATTTCACGGTTGAATGCAAAAAGAAGCCATAATAGATGAATGAGAATTGATTTCCAGGTCCCAATCTCAATATCATGAAGTAAATCAACAGTGAACATCTTGATGTAGTTCACACCAAACTTGGAAATTTTTTTTTTTTCGAAAATGAATTCTTTGAAAGAACATTACACAAGAATGAAACACAATTTGAAAAAAAAACTTACAACAACTGGTGTCCAAGAACCCTCCCTGAGAGCATACTTGACATAATCACTCTTTACTGCATGTGACTCCACTCGACTCCGACTAGTCGCCGAGTCGAGCTGGTTTTTGAGTGAGTCAAGTTTTCATTTTGACTCATGACTCAGTTGACTTTCTGTGAATTGACTCTGACTCAAGCTGACTTGAGTCACTTGCCTCAAGTGTATTTTTTTCAGTTTCTGGCTATTTTGGGGCTCAGGTTTTCTCATCATGACAAACAATTATACAGCATTTGTAGTGACTCTAGTTTTAAGCAACTCTAAGCAACTCAAGTGGGAGTGAGTCAAAAAATAATGACTCGACTCTGGAGTTGATGCCATTTGGAGCTGGAGTCACATGGAGTGGAGCTGGAGTGAGTCAAAGTTGGAGTCAGGGCAGCACTACTGCATGGCTCTTTTCAAAAATGAGCTTCCTTGCATCTTCAACCTGATCTCAAAGCTCCTGACTATCAGATCTAATATTATTTATCTGACACTGCATGTCCCTTTTCAAACCAAGCTGAATGACCGTAGACTTTTTTGCCAAACAGTTATAACACAAACACTCTCTAAGGAATGCCATGCAGATAAGTAGACATCTAAATATTTTGTAAATATCCAGTTTGGTAGATTATTAAAAAAAAAACTTACTTTTTGGGGTAATCTGCCTCATAGGTAAACCATCGAACCATGAAATGACGTGCAATACCATCCAAGCAATCAAATATCAGGCCATTCACAAAAGATTTGATTAAATCCGGTAACACGCCGCGAATACGTCTAGACAAGTATTTTTGCATTTTGACATGTTTAGTGGAGTTCTAGAAGTATAAGATATGTCTAGAAATAGATATGGAATATGCGAGGGCTATAGTGAATTCCGAACTGATAGCCAAAGAATGTTGACAATGGCTTTCGTGTCTAGAAGTATGGTCAGTTACTTCTAGAAGTCTACAATTGAGATTAGACCTCTACTCGAAATCCTAGAACATTGAAATCGAGTGAAATGACTACAGTACTGGTTCTAGAACCAAGTCATTATGGCTCGTAGGACAATTGTTATAGGTAAACCTAGAATCTCAATACTAGTACCATAATAAAGGTATTAGGTGGATTAAGCTATCGTACATTCAACCCAAGGATATAATAGTAGTCTCTACATAACAGGAGTCAGTTCTAGACTCGATGTATCAAGCATGAGGTTCTAGAACCTAACTGGAACATTTGTGGCTAACCCAATGCCTTTGGAGGTGGCACATGATGACGCAAGTGATCACTGGAAGTGATTGAGAGAGTCAAAAGCCTATTAATCCATCTGGAAACGATATCTAGAGGAAGCCGGATATTTTACCAAGATAACTGAGCTCTAGAACCCCAGGAATTTTATCGGAGTATTACAAACTTGAAAGAGAAGTGATTTCGATCACATCCGCACTCACAGACCGGTCAGTGCGGCAGACTAATGCATGCAGCTGATAGGGAGAGTCGAGTCATATTGCAGTTAACCAATAAGGGCTCTAGATGACGGGTTAGTAAGAGGCTTCAAGGCCGCCACTAATCTAGAGTCGAAATTAAGGGGTGATTCAACTCACCACCTGACAGCGGATATGGAGAAACTTCGCTGTTTCTAGAACAAATATACCCAAGCAAGTAGTATAAATTAGGTTTTTACGGACTAGAACAATGCATGACTTACCTAGAATATCCTGTTACTACCCGAGTATAGTAAATGTGACCAGAAATCACGCAGATTTACGTTTTTATAGTTTTTCTATTTCTTTTATGTTTCTAGAAGTATAAATACCTGTACCAGTAGCTCTAGAAGGACAATAGAAGGGGAAGGAAATTGGCAGACAGCACGCAGGAACTTCTCGTACTCTTACAGAAGCACCTGACTGCGTCCTCTGTCACCAATTCTTGACCTTTTCGAGAGTCCGAGATAACTCTATAAAGATCGTCTTTTGTGGCTTATTTTGAGCGTTTTATTGAGTGATTTAAGTCATTATACTTTGCTGGCCTTTTCTAGAAGCCTATTGCTGGGTTCTAGAACTGTTTTGTTGGCTTGAGAGTTCGTTTGAACTGTCTAGTCACAACGTCTTGAGTGTCCAAGTGTGTACTTTAGGACGTAAAACTCTGGAAGTGACCCAGTTTGCTCTTAGCCCAGGTGTGTTAGGTACAGAGCTGTAATCCTTCCAACCCTCTGAGAAGTATCTTGGTAGAATCTTGGCCCAAGTGTGTTAAAGACGAAGCCATTAGCCTTACAGAGTCTCCTGATTGTGAGAGGCCTTGCTCTTAACCCAAGTGTGTTAGGTACAGAGGAATAGCTTTCAGGTTTTCTTCTAGAAACTCCATTCTTTTGTTTTCAATTACATTTTTCGATTCTTGAAGTAATTGCATACCCAAACGAAGTGATAAGTCACTTGAGATACTTGAGACTACTCGTAGTTTGACTTCTAGAAAGTGTGTAACTTGCTCTAGTGTGTTTATAAACGGTTCCTACACCTAAGCACCACTCGCACTACTAGCCTGAACTAGGTTTGGACACGCACACACTTGTACCTTTGATCGTGGTTTTTGTTGGTTTGGTTCTAGAACTGACAGGACTTCGTTTTTTGGTGTCTTGCTGCATACCAAAGTTTAAGCATTTTACCAGATCATTTAGAATGTGGTACCACATGGCCTGCATAAGCTCTTGTCTCAAATGTGATGAAACATTGGATGTTAGAAGTACACCGTATATGTCCTTGTAAGCCGTTTTTATTGAATGCGGAAGCTGAGAATATACTAAGCAAAAACTTGAATGAATTAAAATAAATACATACAGAGGGTATATATGCAATATGGCATTCCTGGAATGCCGATGGTTTGAGACCAACATACTTTAATAAACTCCCAAAAAACATATAAATAGGCCAAAGGCTAATGTTACCGATCATTGAGAGAACTGTGGAGTCGAAATAGAGTTTAATGGGCAGAATGATAGTCTTGATCTCGGGTCCAGGTAAAACAGGCTCAAACCTAATTTCCCTCTCCATCTTGAGCATCCTGTCAGATGTGTCACTGGGAGCAAATTTGTGTAATTCCAAGGAATTACAGAAACATTACAAGAGAATTATGTTAGAAATTACTGTAAAATTGGGAGTTACAGTGGAAATACAATAATCTCATTGTAATTCCTATGATAATCCCTCTGTAATTCTTCTGTAATTCTAAGGAATTACACAAAATTGTTCCCAGTGTGTAAGCCTCACTATAGAGGCATTGTGGAGGTGTATCTTCAGACTGCTTCCAAAACAGTTTGTGACCCTGGAGATGAAAGCTGGAAGAGGAAGGATCCTGAAGCGCTTTTTTGATCACCTCGAGAGGCTTTTGATAATAGAAACCATCTATAGTGAGTTTTGGTGCATTGTCTTTTGATGCAAAGCTAGAAAAAGCATGTGGAAGTGGAATCGAAAGGCTAGTATGGTACCAACCATCCTGAAGGGAATGGAGAATAGGGGTGTCATCTTTGTTCTCTTTGACAGGTCTGTTAGACTGCTCAAGGAACTCATCCAAATGTTTAACCTCCTTATTCGCACCAAAACCAATGAAATCCGACTGTTCGAAATCTTCTTGCAAGATAACATTGTGAACAAGACTATCCAGTATTTTGAGGGAAGACTTGGGAAAGCAATAAAGCCAGTCCATCAAATGGAAAACGTTCACATTCATGTACAATGCAGGAATGGTCTTGGCCTCTTGATTCTCGGAGTCTTCAGTCCGGTTATTGTCAAGACAGACACCAAAGCAGTCAGAATAGGCACAACCCAACTTGGTGGGGTAGGAGAGAAAGGTTGGAGAATCCGCAGTCTGTTCAAGATCCACATTTTCATCTGGGTCCACAGATGGAATTGTTGACTCAAAGATTTTAAAATTTTCATACTTGTTGATGTCCGTTCCATAATAAAAAACCATGTTTTGAGATTGGTCGTCTCTGGTGTCTACAGAAGGATCAAGAAAGGGAACAGTGTCTTCCTGTGAGTCAATGGAACCAAATACAGTTGGAAAAGGTGGTAGAACTAGAAGGGAATCCTCTCTTTGAAAGCGAGTTGACTTAATTAGAGAAGAACAGGAAGAGATAATGAGGTTTTGGTATTGTCCTGGTAGCCTTCTTTAAACTTTTACTGCAAGCAGAAAGGTGTAACAAATCTGGATGAGCTTGCTTGTCTTGAGTGTCATGAACTCTCTCTAATTGCAATTTACTTATTTCCTTTTCTTTATTTCTAACCATTTCTTATTGCGAATAGTCGCTCAGACCCCTATTTGTGACTATTTGCAGACCGTTGATTACTTCTTACTATATTCTCTTGGACCAGATCAAGAGCTTGAAAAGTCAGTGGGAAGAGAAAGTGGTGGAGAGGATGAAAGATGATGCACGATTTGTGGACAAAGGAGACTACATTGAGAAAGACGGGCTGATCTATGTTCCCAACGACTCCACACTGAGAAATGAGATCATGTGATTCTATCATGATACCTATCTAGCAGGACACCCTGGTCAAGCCAAAACCTGTGAATTGGTACTAAGGTACTACTGGTGGCCATCTATTCATAGGGACGTCAAAAAGTACATATGTGGTAATACACCGTGTGAAAATTCTCACATTTTAAGTGTCAATATTGCGACTACAAGTGCCAATATTGTTACTTTTAAGGGGAATAAGAGGACTGTAGTGAGCCCTAAACTGTCAGTCAAAGTGCAATATAGATATGGCACTAAAGCTAGAAGTGGTGAAATGACTTCGGATTATTATTGTTTCAAGGTTATTATGGCCTATGCTAGTCTCGAGATTGTAAAAACCTTTGATAATGACTTGGGACTGATGTTGTTGACTACCAATATTGGAAGGAACAGCGTATCAGACGCTTGACTTGTATATATTGCCACGATCCTAAGGAAAGGGGAATTGTTATGAACAGGAATCGGACCTTTGGCTTGATGCTGAGTTGCCACAACGTGTGCCACACAACAATCTACTTACTGATCAGACTATGTCTTGACTAGGAGTAGCTATGCAAATTGTGATCGATGGAAATCTAGAAGGACCAATCGTGGAGGTGAATAATAACCGCCTACCCATGTAAAACATCCACTAGATTGGCAATGATTGACAACATAAAGGATACAACAGAGTTGCCACCTTGATTGAAGGGGTAAAAGCTGTAGATATTGGAGTCTAGAATGGGCCGACGTCTCACTGATACACTGCAGAAGATTGAGAATATCATAAAATAGATGCAAAGCTGTAGACGGGCGACCGCAAGTTCTGATATCGTGACCTACAAAATCAAATAAACAGAACAGTTGAACGGTTGCGATTGAGTACAATCAACTACAACATAGAGAATGAATATTTCTGAAACCATGTAGTATTATACATGAACCAAGTACTATATTGAGTAGGACCATACCCAGTTTTGGTAGTAGCGCATGGACAAAGACATTTAATAGTTTTTAGTTTATTTTAGTGGACTCTCAAGTTTAATAGTTTCTTATTTACAGTATTATAAATAGGGTCCAGGATTGGCGTTAAAAAGGCAGATTGGTACTGTGGACACATAGCTGTGTTACTGGTCACTTGAGGGATCTAGGCATCTGGCTTGATCAGACCAGCTGTAGTTCCAATAACGTCTAAACCTAAAAACATCGCATTCAAAGTCTGATACCTTTGGGTACAGCACCCTATATTGTTTGAACATTGTGTTATTTGACTTGTGCTCCAATTGTGTTATGTTATTTGCCCACTGAAATTGTGAACTTGTGTTTGAACCATGTTTCGACTTGAAATATTGTTTGTCTGAGTGCCTATATCTGAATCCCACATTCCAAACTTTTGAACTTCAAACTATCACTACCTATATCGCTACAAAGAACTTGAAGGGTTCTGTCCTTTCAACTCGCATCGCAAACTTGCTAGGTCATATACCTCATACAGACTCACTTTGTGATGTTTGTTTGGTGTTGTCTAGTACCACACAGCAGATTAGCAGATGCCCTACCTGTCAATGGACAAAGACTATGCCAGGAAAACCCAAAGGATCGCTCAGCCCAAACAAGATTCCGACTAGGTTGTGGCAATATATCTCCTGCAATCTAATCACCCAGTTACCTGAGGTGCACGGTTACACTGCGACTTTAGTGGTGGTCGATCATCTAAGCAAGAGAGTCAGGTCAATTCTGACATATAACGAGGTCAGCAGTGAAGGAATCGTGCAATTATTCCTGGACCAAGTGTGGTGCAATTTCGGTCTGTCAGAGTGCGTCATTAGTGATTGTGGATCGGTTTTTGTGGGCAAGTTTATTCGTGAGTTATATCACATGCTTGGTATCAAGATGAACACTTTGACCACATACCACCCACAAACCGATGGACAAACACCTAGTGCTGGGATGCACATCACAATGTACAGGGGAAAATCACCCTTGGGGACTTGCAAATATCATGGGCAACTAGGTGGCTATGTCTCAAACACCACCGGCATGGTTCTAAGGGCCTCTGGCACCAAGGAATGATTACAAAATACATGGCATGGCTTTGGCAAGACTGTAAGAGTCTTAGTAAGGTTTTGTGACAGGTTTGTTCACGTGCATCTCGACTGGGAGGTGTACATTTACAAATGTCATGGTCAGTATCTCGATTAACTTGATGGCTGGAGACAGTGAGCGGGGGTGTTTGGTCATTGCCCCCACCACCTTGCGCACTTCCCAAAAGGATTATAGTCATGTGATATAATCACAGGAGTGCTAATTGTGGCTGATACAGGGTGATTTTGATAAAACCCAGTATGGGAGAGATAACATAGATAAGATAGGGGTGATTTTTATATTGGAGAGATAAGATAAGGATGTCTTGGACAATCTGATGCAGATTTACCCCCAGATTCCAAATCTGGTAGCAATTTTTTGAATAGGGGCTGTGGCTGAAGAGAAAAACACAAAAAACTCGGCGGGAGCCGGCGATGAAAAGCATGAAAAATTATGTAAGTAGGTTTCTAGGGTAATTTGGGATGGAGAATTCGAATTTTCAATCAGTTTTGTAATATCTTTAGTGGTTGTTGAGATATCAGCAAATTACAGTGAAAGAAAGCAAAAAATTGATTTTTTCCCAGGGGGAGGCCAATAAGGATCGAAAAAAATCATGTAAGCGAGTTTCTAGGGGTATTTTGGCATGGGGAATCCAAATCTTCAATTAGTTTTAGAATATCTTTAGCAGTTCTTGAGATACCAGCAAATTACAGTGGGAGAAAGTCAAAAAATGATTTTTTCCCAGGGGGATGCAGATAAAGATCGAAAATTTTATGTAAGCAGGTTTCTAGGGGTAATTTGGAGTGGGAAATCCAAATCTTCAATCATTTCTAGATATCTTTAGCAGTTCTTGAGATACCAGCAAATTACAGTGAAAGAAAGCCAAAAAATGATTTTTTCCCAGGGGGATGCAGATAAGGATCGAAAAAAATTATGTAAGCAGGTTTATAGGGGTAGTTTGTGGTGTGCAATCTGAATCTCAAATCATTTTTGTAATCTCTTTAGTGGTTCCTGAGATATCAGTAAATTACAGTGAAAGACAGCAAAAAAATGTTTTCTCCCCAGGGGTGTGTAAATAAGGATTGAAAAAAATCATTTAAGTAGGTTTCTAGAGGTAATTTAATGTAGGGGGTTCAGATTTCTAATCAATTCATTGATATTTTTAGCCATCTTTGAGATATCAGTAGCTTATTGTGACAGACAGAAATAATTGTTTTTTCCCAGGGGGATGCAAATAAGGATTGAAAAAATCATGTAAGTGGGTTTCTAGTGACAATTTAAAATGGGTAATTTAAATTTCTCATTCAACAGTTGATATTTTTAGCAGTTCTTGTGATATCAGCAGATTACTGTGAGAGAAAGCAGAGAGAAAGGTTTTTTCAGGGGGATGCAAAGAAGGTTTTATGTAAGTGGGTTGTATGTGTAGTCCAAGGTGAGGAATTTGAATCACTGAGGTTCACAATGGTTTTTGTCATACCATTAACCAGTGTTGACATATCCTCAAATTTGTGCTCACTGACATGTACTTTTTCTTGAGGGAATGCAAAGAGAACCTTCAAAAATTAAGGAAGAATCGTCATTAGAATTGGGAGATTAAGTTTCTGATTAGTCTAGATATTGGTTCCTATTGTTAGTGTACCTCAGTCAATTTGTCATATAGGTATTGCTAGGACTTGAAAATTTCTGATGACATTCATAGAACTGTGGGTGTGACCAAAAGTTTAAACAAAGTTCATTGTATAAGCTTACTATCTGAGAGGGCAATCTTAAATGTAGTTGGTAACTATATTCTCTCTCCATATGTTCTGCAATTATTTTATTGACCACATGAGCATAGGGTAACTTTGATAAGAATCGAAAACTTACCTTTGCTTTAAGTATTACTCTACTTTTCTCATTCCAGTTATTTCCAATGTTTGATTTCTTAATCTCTTTGGAAATCTTAAATAATACTACTGCAACAGATATTTAGACAACATGACTGCCTATGTAAGCTAAACCTTCAAAGAAGCCATTCTCTTTTCCATGTCTCACATCCATCACCCCTGAAAATTTACTGTTGGAGAGAGATTCCAGGTATTTGGAGGAATATAGATGTTAAGATTTTCCAAAATGCTTACAATATTGTTTTTGGGATTGTCTCTGAAAAAATGTCTTTGCATTGATTGTAGCAGTACGTACATACAGTCATCAACCGGCCAGTGAGTCAGCCAAATTTAAAATGTCCACAGATATTCATTACGAGTTGTTGGGCTGTGAAATTATTGTTCTAAATAACAATTTATACATAAGCTATCATGCTGTGGTACTATAATGAGGGTAAACCATGTACACAGTGTAGGATAAGTAAAAGTAGAAAAATGCAGGCTTATCAGCAGAACTAGCCAGTGAGTCAGTCACATCACGCATGGATCAGTAAGATCAGATTATGAAATATATTGAACCGGGGTTAAGTCATGAGTGGTGATGTGTCAACTGATTGATACAGGCTTTCCAAAAGGAGACACTTTCCTGTGATGTGACACTTGTGCATGCTCCTCCGACACCTGTAATCTGAAAAAAGGTTGACTTGGACTTCGCTGTTCATGTTTGGCCAATATTAGTGTCGGGATATGTGCATGTAGTGTATATTGATATTCTAAACAAGTGTCAGAGGTTTGCTACCCCCATATCATTTAATATTTATACGCAAAAATTCAAAATGTTGCATTTTTTCACCTTTTTCATTCTATACATAGTGTACAGAGAATATTTCGAGACCGGCTTCATATATTATATGTATATTGTGTCTATCTATATTATTGAGGACTCCTAGATGTCTCTAAGCTAGATTGTCACCCTGCCGGCGACTTTGACTCACTGGCTGGTTGATGACTGTAGCTTTTTTTTAATGCAGATTTGCATCAAACTACTCACCCTGAGTCACCATTAAACACATGCTTACTGTGACATACTTTTCCCAATGCTTTTTTGCATCCCTGTGAGAAAAAACCTTTTCTTCACAGTAATTTACTGACTCAAGAACCACTAAAGATACCAACAAAATGATCAAAGACTTTTGCTTCCTACCTCAAACCATTTGTAGAAAGCTGGTTACATGATTTTTTCCAATCTAGGTTTGCATCCCCTTGGGAAAAAACATTTCTTTATTTTCTTTCAGTAATCTACTGATATCTCAAGAACCACTAAAGATATTACAAAACTGATTGAAGATTCGGATTTCCCACCCCAAATTACGCCTATAAATCCGCTTACATGATTTTTTCGATCCTTATCTGCATCCCCCTGGGAAAAAATCAATTTTTTGCTTTTTTTCACTGTAATTTACTGATATCTCAAGAACCAATACAGATATTACTAAAATGATTGAAAACTCGGATTTCCCATCATAAACTACCCCTAGAAACCCGCTTACATGATTTTTTTGATCCTTATCTGCATCCCCTGGGAAAAAATCAATTTTTTGCTTTCTTTCACTTCAATTTGCTGATATCTCAAGAACCACCAAAGATATTACAAAAATGATCAGATATTCGGATTTCCCACATCAAATTACCTATAGAAACTTGCTTACATAATTTTTTCAATCTTTATCTGCATCCCCCTGGGAAAAAATCAATTTTTTCCTTTCTTTCACTGTAATTTGCTGATATCTTGTGAACTGCTGAAGATATTCTAAAACTGATTAAGGATTTGGATTCCCCACCCCAGACTACCCCTAGAAACCCGCTTACATGATTTTTTTCGATCCTTATTGGCCTCCCCCTGGGAAAAAATCAATTTTTTGCTTTCTTTCACTGTAATTTGCTGATATCTCAACAACCGCTAAATATATTACAAAACTGATTGAAAATTCGAATTCCCCATCCCAAATTACCCCTAGAAACCTACTTACATAATTTTTCATGCTTTTCATTGCCGGCTCCCGCCGAGTTTTTTGTGTTTTTCTCTTCAGCCACAGCCCCTATTCAAAAATTGCTACCAGATTTGGAATCTGGGGGTAAATCTGCATCAGATTGTCCAAGACATCCTTATCTTATCTCTCCAATATAAAAATCACCCCTATCTTATCTATGTTATCTCTCCCATACCGGGTTTTATCAAAATCACCCTGTATCAGCCACAATTAGCACTCTTGTGATTATATCACATGACTATAATCCTTTTGGGAAGTGCGCAAGGTGGCGGGGGCAATGACCAAGAACCCCCGCTCACTGTCTCCAGGCATCAAGTGAATAGAAATGCTGACCATGACATTTGTATGTGTACACTTTCCAGTCGAAATGCACATGAACAAACCTGTCACAACCTTACTAAGACTCTTTTCGCCTTGCCGAAGCCATGCCATGTATTTTGTACTTATTCCATGGTGCCAGAGGCCCTTAGAACCATGCCAGTACTGTTTGAGACATAGCCACCTAGTTGCCCATGATATTTGCAAGTCCCCAAGGGTGATTTTCCCCTGTACATTGCTATGTGTACTATGGTATCTGCTGGGACAAACCGAAAGGATCAATCAAGAAATCGAGCAATATCTGCAAGTGTTCTGCAACTGGAGACAGGACGATTGGGACAAGTGGCTGCCAATTGCGGAGTTTTGCTACAATGACCAAGAACAAAGCTCAATGGGATATTCTCCTTTCTTCTTATCCTGTAGTTTTCACCCAAGAAAGGCTACAGAACCAGTGACGGACATGAATAACGAAGCAGCTGGGGCTTTCTTTGAGAGGTTGAATAAAGATGCCATTTCGTGTTTGAAACGTAGTGTGGAATTGATGAAGAAGTATTAAGATCAAAAGCATTCCCCAGATCCACTCTTCAAGAAAGGAGACCTCATGTACATTGAAGGCTGTAACATTCAAACAGAACGACTGTCAACCAAGTTAGGAGACAAGTGATATGGTCCTTTCGCGATTGAGGAACCTGTGGGCTCATCAGCATATCGTGTTTGGTTACTGAAATCATGGAATCACGTGCATCCAGTGTTCCATGTGTCGTATTTGTGTGAACACCATGATTCCGTTGCACCTCATCAAAGGGAGGACGTAACAAGGGAGCCTGTGACTATCAAAGATGGAGCTGCGGTATGGGATGTTGAAGTGATTTTGGACTCTAGAATGCAATACTACACTTGATCCAAAAAGTCTGTACAAGGTGAAGTGGGCTACTTACCTGGTTGAAGAAGCCACTTGGGAGCCGAAAGCAAACTTGGGCACCGAAAGCAAACTTGGGCAAGAGATGTAGGAAGATTATTAATTCGTTCCATAGGGAACACCCAAATGCACCTAAGGAGGTTGCATAGTGCGACTTTGAAGTCGTAGTCGCCCTAGAGGGGGGGTAATGTCATGAACTCTCTAATTGTGATTTACTTATTTTCTTTTCTTTATTTCTAACCATTTCTTACTGCAAATAGTCGCTCAGACCCCTATTTGTGACTATTTGCAGGCTGTTGATCACTTCTTACTATATTTACCTTTCTACTGTGATTGCGACAGGTCTTATGCGGTCGCAATCACCTCTTGTGCGGTGGCCAATGGCTAAAGCACCTCTTTGACAGTTAGATCGATCGTACTCTTTAACTTACAGTATATAAACAGTAGTGTACACTGTAGATTCCTTACTCTAGTCTGGTTAATAGACTTATTCTTGCGATTCTCAAACTTCTCTCGTTGACGACTTACTTGCGACTCACAGAATCTGGGTCTTGACATTGAGGCTGCAAAAGAAATTAAATAATTTATCAATGGTAAAAAAGTAAATATCAAATAAGCACCTGTAGAGGCCAGGATTTTATATAAATAAGGGCAGTTGGCCATAATTTTGCATATATTAATGAGGTCAACTTCCCTGCACAGCTTTTTATATAAAAGATGGGAAACTCCCCTTCACTAGACATGTGACCCATGTAGGCCAGTGGGCAGGCTTTGAGCGCATTTGGGATTTCCTTTTTGAGAAACAATGATGTAATGATCAAAAAGAGCAGATTTTATTGTCTATTTTGGCAGGCAATAAGAGGGGGCTATTTGGTGCATAGGACCACATTTTCCCACATTCTAGGTCAGTGGTTGTGGGTGCATTTGGGATTGCTTTTTAGGAAATAATCACATAATAATCAAAAATAAGCAGATTTAAGCAGATTCCTGCTGTTCATTGTGGCAGGCATTGAAAGGAGCTGTCTGATAAATAGGGGCATGATTTTCCCATGCTTCTGGAAACCACTGGCAGATGCGTTATCAAATGGAGACCCTGAATATAATTACCAAATTAGAATAGAGACTGTGGCTGAAGAGAAAAATGCAAAAAACATTTTTGGAGCTGGCAATGAAAATGTAGAAAATGGGGTAGGGGTGTTTATACAGGTAAATTGGGTCTGGGAATCCAAATTTTGATACAGAATTCCAATATTCTTAGTGGTTCTTGAGATATTTACTGATCTGTGTACAAGCATAAAATACACAGACATACTCTCAGAACCCAACTTATGACTTGGTTCAGCCAATTGATACCTTTTCTTTTCAGATACTGAATATATCTTTGGCAGACTATTTACCTCTTTCTTTCAGACACTGTGTATAACAGATTATTCTTATTATACTTTCTCTCTGGAATTTCTTGTATCCACCAAAAGTATAACAAGTGAAATTAAATAATTCACATGCATACACACTTTCTCTGGTTAATCAATTATGGTCTGTATTTACATATAGTCTCAAAAACATGAGACTGTTGAACTTTGTTCTATTCCTTTCTTTTATCTACTTTACATTATGCACAGCTTTTTCCCATATATGTGATATATGATCTATGGCTATGAGCACATGATACAAATGGTCTGTGCACACTCTTTTGTAGTATATAAGGACAGTAGTTACCTGCCTTAATACTAAGTTCATTTCTTCACAGAAATAGTCGCCTAAGCCCTCTAAGCTTTTACTAACAGTCTTAACTTCTTGTCCCCAGGTATGTCTCAGCTCTTACCATCTGTCTCACAGGATGCGCCCTCGACAGGTTATGGGCCCCGAGCCCTTGATCTTTGGATACCTGGATGCTTGATCCATGTTGCGCGTTTTATCCGCTGCATATTGGATTGCATACCTAGTTTAGACTCTCCGTTCTGCTGCACTACTTCAAGTACTGCACGAACGTTATCTGTTTTACTACACTACTTTGTGTACTGTGGTGAACATTGATATTGGGTCGATGTCACCGTTGAGTGGCGCCCTTGCGGCTGCCTTTTATTATTCTCTTTACAGTGTAGGACTAATGCTGACGGTTTGACTCCCCAGATCTTTTTACATTTTACAATTAAAAATGTCTTCTGCTCTACTCAACTGTGTCCCCGTTCTTACTGGTGCCAACTGGATCGAATGGTCTGAAGCCATCAAGGCGTTCCTTATGTCCGTTGGAGTCTGGTACGTTATGGAAGTTGCCTCCTGCCGCTACCAATGCTGCAGCTACGAAAACCTGGCGTGACGACAAAAACAAAGCCATGGGTAATATCTTGCTGCGTGTCTCTCCCCAGATTCGGTCCACTACTATTCAGTAACGTTTCTTGATTTCAATTGAAATCAACGCATCATTGACGTGCCCTTTGATTTCAAATCTTGATTTAAATCAAACAATGATTCAAGCAATGATTTAAAGCATTTATATGGGTAATTATCTAACCTTGTTCATACCTGGTCCCGTCATTCAACAAGCCCTCTCGACTTTGCTTACCTAACCTGCAGTGGCATTGTCGATCCATGCCACTGTGTGTACTATTGTAAATCGGTCTTTCTCTATATACAATTTACATTACAACAATGATTTAAAGCATTTACATGCTTGGTAGTTATCTCACCCCTGTTTATGCCACCTGGTCCCCAGGCCCATTGTCGTTCAACTGTCATCTTGACTTACATTTCTGCTTACCTAACCCACAGCGGTATTGTTGACCCATGCCACCGTATGTACTATTGTAAATCAGTAGTTTTTCTATATACCATTAACATTAAAAGAGAAAATTTAAGCAGTTGTAGAGTCACCTAAATTTTGTTGACTGCGTATAACTGTATGTTTCATCCCTTTAGCTATTTCTACTTGTTGATCTTCCTTATGACAATTCCATCAACACAAAAATCGGAGTCAGATAGTGAGGATGAAGACGAGTAACATGTGAGTCAGTGTACACATGATTCTAGGTATTCAGAGCTCAGATTTTACGTTGTGATTACTTTCAGATTTCTGCAAAACTCCTATTTTATTCTTGTTTAATTCACATCCTTACTTCAAAGTTTGATTTAAAGCGTGATTCAAAGTGTGATTCAAAGTGTGATTTAAAACTTGATTCAAAGTGTGATTTAAAGCATAATCTGAGTTGGTCATCATTATTATTTTTTTTGAAAGTGAACAAGTGCTTGAAAGCATGATTCAAATCATCCATTTGCGTTTTCTATACATTAGTAGAGTCATGGACATGTATATTATTTGATTTAAAGCAATGATTGAAATCAAAATTGAAGTTATGTCTTGAAATCAAAGCGTGCGTCAGTGACGCATTGATTTCAATTGAAAGCAACTGGTTGCTGGTATTCAGGATGCGACTGGTGCTAAGGAGATGTACGACGTCCTCAAGGGACAGTACGGTAAGCCGGGAATCGCTGCAGTCTTCACCGACTTTAAATGTGCCATCGATTACCATATCCCTAACAACAAACATCCTGCCGCCGCCATCGATAACATTATTATGTTTCTCACTCGAATTGCCGCCAACAGCCCATCTACTGGTACCACTACTACTAGTATGGCAGTCCCCAAGTTTATTCAGGCAATGCTAATTGTCAGTAAGCTCCCTGATCGGTACTCTTACGTAGTCCAGACCGTTGCTCAGACACCAATGGACGAAATCATCACTAAACTGACGCTGGAACATATCCGCGAAGCTGCTGTCCATGCCTGGGAAGGCCGGAGCAAGTGCAATGACAGTAACGCCGGCAAGAGTGCCAACAAACTCTCAGCTGTGAAGCGAAAAGATGGCGACCCTGACTTCAAGTCGCAGCAGAAGCACCAAAACACTGGTGCTGAGCAGCAGACTAAGCAGGATGGAGATGGGAAGAAGAAGCGTCAGCGCGGCAAGCGCTCTGGCAAGGGTAAGGAGAAGGCCAACTCGGCTGACGATGGGGGTGAGTGTTCTCACACCATGTCCCCCACCATTGTCATGGACCCGGCTGCACTTGATGTGCGCTGCCCTTTCTTCTCTCCGGCTCCCAAGCCCTTCGACACTTTCTTCACCTCTACCAAGAGGTCTATCAATCTTGTCCAGGACATCGGCTTGAAGCCGACCTGTGAACGAGTTCGTGCCCTCGAGGATGTAGTCATGTCCGACTCTTTGGGAGATGCCGCGCTGGAAGGTGCTGGACCGTCTTGATCCCTTTTGGATCGATTGACCAAAGGTGTCAACTACGACGAGCTCTCCATGGGCTCCGATGACGAAGACGATGAGTTTGTTTCTTCATTTTCTCTACCTTGTAACAGTGGCACTAATGCGTGTTCTTCCACTGCAGGCGATATGTGTAGTACTCGTATTTTACATGCTGCCCCCACTGTACTTTTAAATACTTCATCCAATCTATGTGTGTGTTGTTGTTCTGCTGCCAAGTGTGATAAGTGTAAAGGTTTTGAGAAAATGTTAGAAGACTTCTTTAAGTCAAATTGGCTACTCGACTCTGGCGCTTCTGCGCATTTTAGTAATGATAAAGCCGATTTTACTGAACTCCAAGATATTGATCCTATACCAGTGAAAACTGCAAACGGCCTGACTCATATCACGGCCCAAGGATCTGTCTGTTAACGTGTCACGAATGCGTCTAGACGTGTATTTTTGCATTTTGACATGTTTAGTGGAGTTCTAGAAGTATAAGATATTGTTACATCCATGCATTTCTCATTTGATTCCTTCCGGACTCGTCCAGATCCGTCCGGACCATTTCCATTTCCTATCCTATACTCAACTCAACTCGTCCGGACTGGATCCGGATGATCCTTCCGTTTTCCCATAATTATTGTTCACATGCTCTTCTTTTCCTCCTCATGTTTTACTCTTTTCCTCCTCCTGACCTATCATGTATTCTCCTTCATGTCATATGGGTTTTCACGCGATGATGATCTACTGAGTGTTTCCCTTCCAATCTTATTTTTCCCTTACTTCTGACATCATGTTACTTTTGGTCCGGAGCACCATTCCGTATCTGGACCGCGTCCATAGTATTTAAGCTCTGTACAATGTTGTATGTAGCTTAAGTCTAAAATCGATTTAGCTGGTCTCTTAATCTCTTTCCGATTCCCTCTTTGCATCTACGCGCTTCAACGTCGAAGTTACACTGAGTTCTGTCTCAGTCTAATTTAGACTTCACTCCGGATCCTTCCGGATCTGTCCTTCTCATTTCCTAAGACCTCCGCTCAAATTCCGGATCCGGTTTTTGCCCGGACTTAACAGATATCTCTAGAAATAGATATGGAATATGCGAGGGCTATAGTGAGTTCCGAACTGATAGCCAAAGAATGTTGACAATGGCTTTTGTGTCTAGAAGTATGGTCAGTTACTTCTAGACGTCTACAATTGAGATTAGACCTCTACTCAAAATCCTAGAACGTTGGAATCGAGTGAACTGACTACGGTACTGGTTCTAGAACCAAGTCATTATGGCTCGTAGGACAATTGTTACAGGTAAACCTAGAATCTCAATACTAGTATCATAATAAAGGTATTAGGTGGATTAAGCTATCGTACATTCAATCCAAGGATATAATAGTAGTCTCTACATAACAGGAGTCAGTTCTAGACTCGATGTATCAAGCATGAGGTTCTAGAACCTAACTGGGACATTTGTGGCTAACCCGATGCCTTCGGAGATGGCGCATGATGACACAAGTGATCACTAGAAGTGATCGAGAGAGTCAAAAGCCTATCAATCCATCTGGAGACGATATCTAGAGGAAGCCGGATATTTTACCGAGATAACCAAGCTCTAGAACCCCAGGAATTTTATCAGAGTATTACAAACTTGAATGGGAAGTGATTTCGATCACATCCGCACTTACGGACTGGTCAGTGCTGCGGACTAATGCATGCACCTGATAGGGAGAGTTGAGTCATATTGCAGTTAACCAATAAGGGCTCTAGACGAAGGTTTAGTAATGGACTTCAAGGCCGCCACTAATCTAGAGTCGAAATGAAGGGGTGATTCAACTCACCACCTGACAGCAGATATGGAGAAACTTCGCTGTTTCTAGAACAGATATACCCAAGCAAGTAGTATAAATTAGGTTTTTACGGACTAGAACAATGCACGACTTACCTAGAATATCCTGTTACTACCCGAGTATAGTAAATGTGACCAGATATCATGCAGATTTACGTTTTTATAGTTTTTCTATTTCTTTTATGTTTCTAGAAGTATAAATACCTGTACCAGTAGCTCTAGAAAGACAATAGAAGGGGAAGGAAATTGGCAGACAGCACGCAGGAACTTCTCGTACTCTTACAGAAGCACCTGACTGCATCCTCTGTCACCAATTCTTGACCTTTTCAAGAGTCCGAGATAACTCTATAAAGATTGTCTTTTGTGGCTTATTTTGAGCATTTTATCGAGTGATTTAAGTCATTATACTTTGCTGGCCTTTTCTAGAAGCCTATTGCTGGTCCTAGAACTGTTTTGTTGGCTTGAGAGTTCGTTTAAACTGTCTAGTCACAACGTCTTGAGTGCCCAAGTGTGTACTTTAGGACGTAAAACTCTGGAAGTGACCCAGTTTGCCCTTAGCCCAGGTGTGTTAGGTACAGAGCTGTAATCCTTCCAACCCTCTGAGAAGTATCTTGGTAGAATCTTGGCCCAAGTGTGTTAAAGACGAAGCCATTAGCCTTACAGAGTCTCCTGATTGTGAGAGGCCTTGCTCTTAACCCAAGTGTGTTAGGTACAGAGGAATAGCTTTCAGGTTTTCTTCTAGAAACCCCATTCTTTTGTTTTCAATTACATTTTTCGATTCTCGAAGTAATTGCATCCCCAAACAAAGTGATAAGTCACTTGAGATATTTGAGACTACTTGTAGTTTGACTTCTAAAAAGTGTGTGACTTGCTCTAGTGTGTTTATAAACGGTTTCTACACCTACGCACCACTCGCACTACTAGCCTGAACTAGGTTTGGACACGCGCACCTCAGTACCTTTGATTGTGGTTTTTGTTGGTTTGGTTCTAGAACTGACAAGACTTCGTCTTTTGGTGTCTTGCTGCATACCAAAGTTTAAGCATTTTAACGTGTTTCATCTTGGCTCTAAAAATCTGAGCCAGGATAACTCACCATTCAGTGTGTACGTTTAGTAAACATCTAGAGGATCCTCATGGATCGGATCGGATCTGTCTGACCAGAGGATCCTCAAGACGCGCCACTGATTATTGGATGCTCAGGGTCTTGGTACCAAATCTGTGACCTTACTTTATAAGTGGTTCACAACTTGACACTCACCAAATCATTTCATTTCATGACCTTTGAGACGTATTCCAAGGGTGTGCAGGTGTGGGGACGATGGTTAAAATATCTACAAAGATGATCTTGGAAAACAATTGTAAGTCTATGACATTGGAGCCGATTACTTAACTCGATATGATGTGACCTGAGGTTCACTAATCTGACGACAGATCCGATGGACTAGTGGTCCTCTCGTTGTGAAAGAAATGCAGTGACCAGAGGGTCACTGGTCCGGTGACAAACCTGACGGACTAGTGGTCCTCTTGTGGGACAGAAATAGTGTGAACAGAAGGTCACTGTCCAGCGACAAACCCGACAGATTAGTGGTCCTCTCGTAGGACAGAAATGGTGTGACCAGAGGGTCACTGGTCCAGCGACAGACCCGATGGACTAGTGGTTCTCTGGTGGCTACATGATGTAGTTAGAAAAAACCTTGAGTAAAATTAAACATTGTTTGTGACATTACAGCTATTCTCAGTACATAAGGCGCGAGTCGGATTTTTTCTCGTGCGTCTAGAATTTGTGCATCTTCCAGAGCCAATCTTCCGCAGGCTCTTACTCCCGCAATTCTTGACCATTTCCTTAGATATTGCATATATATATTGTCACATACTGTAGCTAGATGCACATATATTTTTTATCCCGAAATATCCTTGTTTTGTTAGCAAAGTCCGAGTCACCTCAGGCCTTAGTGATCAAAGTTCCGGCCCAATTCCGGCCTTTTCCCTTAGGCCGTAACCATCATCATCTCAGTGACCCCACCTGTTTCACGCTAATGGCCCGACAACGTCCAGTTCTTCCAATTCGGCGACATTATTCTTGTGACCTCAAAAGCCGTGTCATATACCAACACTACACCCTTTCCAAGAACACCACGGAGATTGCAATTTGCCTGGACATGCCCCTACGTGTCGTACAGCGTGTTATACAAACTTGGAATCTAATTGGGGAAGTCTGTAGAGGGCGAAAAGAAAAAGGACGGCCTTGCATACTATCCCATCATAATACTGAGGTGCGTTATTATCTTTCCACTAACAGATAATCATTCTACTAATTTTTTGCTCACTAGTTTCTCGTTGCCATTGTAGAACGGAATCCCGACATTTACCTTGACGAGATACAATTGGAACTGTATACCCAACACGGCATTGATGTATCCATTGCAACTGTCCACCGTTCCCTCAAACGACTCGGATACTCTTCAAAAAAGGCATTGTTCGGGTTTTTTTGCTGATTATATGAGTGACTTATACCTTCCCTAGCTAACCCGGATAGCAGCTGAGCGGCAACAGTCACGACGACTAAGTTATTTTCAAGAAATTGGGCGGGTACCACCGGAATACCTTGTTTTTGGAGATGAGTCTGCCGTCAACATTTTTACAACATATAGAACAAATGGTTGGAGTACAAAGGGCCTGAGGGCGAGGAAAAGAATGAAGTTTGTTCGTGGTACTCGGTACGAGCTCAACTCTTCCTACACATGTTTGTTCTATGAACCAGTCACACTAGATACTCGGTTTTACCTGCTTTGACAATCAGCGGAGTCATTTACAATCATATCAAGGTTGGAGGCTACAACGGTGACGAATTTTTGGCATGGTTAGATGGTGTTCTCAGTGTTATGAATCCATTCCCGGCACCCCAAAGTGTTTTGGTTCTTGATAATTGCCGGATTCATCATGTCCCTGGTGTTGAAGAGCGGTGTGCGGAACGGTAAGTCTTTAGTCTTTTTTCACATCTCCCTAGCTCACCCGACTATCTGTTTAGTGGGGTCAAGCTTGTATATCTACCTCCGTATTCCCCCGACCTAAATCCTATTGAAGAATCTTTTTCGTTTATCAAGGGGTGGATAAGGCGCCATGGTCAGGAGTTCAGAGACATTGTAGAACTAGGTGATAAGCTAGAACCATTTCTTTTCCTATATAATGCTTTTGACCATGTTACTGTGGAAGCTTGTCGAGGCTGGTTTCACCATTCAGGCTATATATAACAAATGTCTAAGTACAAACATTGTGCATATAGTATTTATCAAACCCACCCAATTCACTTCCATGCTCGAGCTTTCTTTCTGTCCCGGTCAACTGACCTAACCTTTTTTGCTGCCTCAACCAAAACAAACTCGGCATTACCATCCGTCATTTCAATCTTGGGTCCCGTAAGAAATTCCTTTGTGCAGCGAGCTAGTTGGTCAATATTGTAGTAGTCGGCATCCTCAAACTTTTGGATGTACTGTGAAAGAGCTCGGCGTGGTTCTCGGGAACTGAGTGCCAAGAGAAAGCTGTCTATGGTGGGATACGGGTTGGCTTCTGTTTCGTCATAGGGATCACTGGATGGAAGTTCCGGCGAAGAACGATGAGTAGCATGGCTTGGTCTGGGAGCACTAGGAGTCATCGGAAAGGCTGGGGTGCTGTGACTGGCTGCCATAAATTGAGCTGCAGCAAAAGCGCCTAGGAAACCTCCGAATTCTGCAGTGTATGGATTACTAGTGACCGGTGTCGAGGCGTAGGCAGGCACTTGTTCGGCCTTACGAGCAGGTGTGCGGGTACTGATGGAATGATGAAAATCGGAGAAGCTAGTGCTTTTTGGGGGAATGTCGAGCGTAACACCTTGCTGTCCAAAATTCTGTCGAGGATTACCCACCTCATGTCAGTTACATACGTGAGACTTAGAAGGATTGAGCACGTACTAATGCTGTTGCCCATGCCTGAAGCTGATTGATAGTTAACGGAACATGTTCGTTCCATTTGTTAACCTTACAGGCAACTTCGGAACCGCAGGATTTGCAGGTGGAATAGCGCTTCATGAGCCGCTCAAGATGCTTCTTTTCTGCGTCCAAAATCCCACTCCCACTCCCATTTTCGGCATCCTCAACGACGACATCACCGTTTTCATCGATGTCAGAGCTTCCATCAAGATGAATGGTCTTTACAACAGCTTTCTTCCCCTTTTCTTTTGCCCCTCCGCTATTCTTGCTTTTCCCTTTCTTCGTCCCTTGCTGCTTCTTTTTCAGGGCATTCATGTACTGCCCGACTCGAAGTCAGATGGAAATCTATTGAAAGGTGTGAATACTCACTGCCTGGTCCACCAATACATTCACTTTTACGTTGGTTTTCTTCTTGATCTGCGCTGCCAGCACATCATCCACACAGATTTGCCAGTCAACCTCACTCGACAGCCGACTAGCACTAGATTTAGCAGGCGCTCCTTCCAGCTTATAGCTGAGTTCCGGAAGGACTTTATAGGATGTACACTCGAGAGATTCATGAATTGTCGCAAGAATAGTGTCGAAGTCGACTTCGTCAACATTATCGAACATCTTCTTGTCATTGAGGCCGTCTACAATACTTGGAATAACCAATATAATTCCTGCAAGAAGGTTAGTTGCAAGACAACCGTTCAGTTTTCACTGACTACGCACTTTTCAGCTTGGGATCAACAGCAGTTGCCTTCTGTGTCTTCTCTCCAGAGATATTCCGGGCATTTTTACTTATTCGAGGCTTTCTTCCTGGCTTTGTTGATGTTTTGGGCCTTTTGGTAGGTGGAGGAGAGTCACTGGCTGCATCGTCATCCGTGTCTGAACCCAGCTGGTCAACTTCATCATCGTCCTGCTCTTCTTCAGTCAAAACATTACTATCATGCCCTGAGATGTATTTTTAGTTATTCTTATGCAATTGAGTGTCAACGCAGTATTTGTGAGATGTATCTTCGTTTTCATTCATTCCACTGACCACGTAACCGGCACCACTGAAAATTTGATGGGGCTCTGGCAGGTCCGGCGATGACAGACGGTCTGGAATGTCGGGCTTGGAGCCTGCTTGAGTTGTCGAGAAACGACTAGCTCGGGAGTTAGCAGTCCTTTTCATTCTTTTGGCGTAAGAACTTCTTGAGCTGCCCATGCGAAGAACACAAAGGACAGACGCGCTTACTACCAAATTTGGAGTACTTGTTTTACCTACACAACAGACAATACTCAAACATGAATATTTCGGGATAAAAAATATATGTGCATCTAGCTACAGTATGTGACAATACATATATACAATATCTAAGGAAATGGTCAAGAATTGCGGGAGTAAGAGCCTGCGGAAGATTGGCTCTGGAAGATGCACAAATTCTAGACGCGCGAGAAAAAATCCGACTCGCGCCTTATGTACTGAGAATAGCTGTAATACCTATAATCTTCAAAGGAAGGGTAAATAAACTACGTTAAGGCCACTCACAATTGGCCTCTATCTTCATGTCAGCATTGTCCCTGACCAGTACTAGCACGATCAGAAGATGTCTGGTCATCGAATCATCTGTCGGACCAGTCAACGGCTGCAACAGGCATGACCTGAGGGTGTCTGGTTGTCGGATCAACCAATGGACCAGTCAACAACTGGGACTGGTGCAGCCAGAGAACACCTGGTCATCAGACAAGACGCTGGACCAGTAACCTCTGAAACCAGCGTGACCAGAGGATGTCTGGTCGTTGAATCATCCGTCGGACCAGTCAAGGACTACAACAGGCGTGACCTGAGGATGTCTAGTCACCGGACCGACCGACAGACTACTCAACAATTACAACTAGGACTGGCGCGGCCTTTTCTTTCTTTTCTTTCCTTCCTACTAGTTTTATTCAGTTTTGCGCCGAACTTAACCCCTTGTGCAGCATTTTATTCCTTTTTGTAGGTAATGATAATAGCTAACCTAAATATGTCACACCCGGGAGTGCCGATCAATACTTTTCACTTGCTCCTGCCTGCAGCTAGCGCTAATGAAAACCTCAATTTTGCATCATAATGTTACTTTTCCAGTATTGAGTTGGAGAGAAAGCTGGTGCTTTAGTACGACTTTAGGTAGAAAGAAACAATGTATACTGAAAAGATTGGTTATTTTCACTAGAAGCACTAGTTATTTGTTCTTTCTGATACCTTATGTTCTTAGATTAACTGTAAATCTGCGGAATGGCAGACTTTGAGCGCAAAAAAAAAACTCAAAAAAGTGATGTCATTTTGCAAAGTGAAAACAGCAGCACCTATCGTTTTCACTTTGCAAAATGACATCATCACTTGAGCACCCATGACCAATCACGTGATTTTCATGTGACATAATATTCTAAGGTAGAGAGTATCCATGGTGAACTAACCCCACATGATCAATGTCACAGACATGTCACATTGCCCAAATTGGGTTTCATAAATTGAAAAAATTGTGTATAAATTCTTCGAGACATCCTCTGGCATATTCCTACCATCAATTTGTTAAAAATCAACACTAGAACATATGATAAAAGTTTGGTCAAGAAATATCAAAATTTGAGGACGGAGTTCTCGAAATAATGTACAAACTAGCAGTAAGTATATACTTTTGACAAGAAGTACGTGCCATTAGGGGTTTCCAATGACCCATATTACTCTAAACAAGACCAGCTTTTCTCATATCTTCCATAAGACTCTCTGGGAGGAGGCAGCCTGCCTACCATTCAACCCCTTCAAGTATGCATCTGCAACAGCCCTCTTCAGGCCGGTCTTGATACTTCCTGCAAGGTTCTCGGCACATTGTTTGAGCCATTTCTTTTGCAGAGGCATTGAAATGTCTAGACGCGACTTAATGTATATAACGCGACCTGACGTGACCTGACACGTTGAATGACTACCTTATTTTTGGAACTCCCTCCTCAATTTTTTGTTAATGATAATTTTTAGTAGGTCAATATAATTGTAGGTCAATTTTTCACAAAATCATGGCAGGGATAAGGCAACATATGTGTTGATGAATTTCTAGACATTTTTTATGTATTTACAGTGAGGATTACTACCAAATTAGGGCATGTCACACTTGAGTCACGTGGGGTTAGTTCGCCGTGGATGCTCTCTACCTTACCTCTGTGTGACGATTGTGTGTGACAATCACAATTGTCACACTTATCATTTTTTAATAAAATTTCGAGTTTTTTTCTGTTTTTCTGTTTATATGACGGTCAATAAATTTTTTTGTGAGCTCGGCAGCTCATGGACAGTCTATTTCAGCTGTCTGCTCAATATAGAACACCAAACAAGCAAAAACAACAGTGACATATTGAGATATCAATGGAAATTCCGATTTTTTTTGTGTTTTCTGTTCATATGTTGGTCAATAAATTTTTTTGTGAGCTCAGCAGCTCATGGATAGTTTATTTCAACTGTCTGCTCAATATGCAACACCAAACAAGCAAAACCAATGGTGAAATATTGAGATTTCAATGAAAATTTCGATTTTGGTCTTTTTTTTCTCTTTTTTTGTTCGTATGTTGGTCAATAAATTTTTTTGTGAGTTCAGGACCTTATGAACAATCCATTTCCATCTATCTGACTAATTTGGAACACCAAATAAGCAAAAATGACTGTGAAACATTGAGATTTACACTCAAAAGTCGCATTTTTTTTAATTTACTACAATGTTTTCTAATATTTCATATATGACTCATAAAATAATACTTGCCTGTAGACATGGAGCAGTTTTCTATTATCTTGTAGCATTTCTTTAATTCAAGATTTGTGTATGCACACTATGAGGGACCAAGGTTTATCAACTGGAATTGTGGATCTGAATTGCCATCCTCTAGTTCAGATGAGAATGAGGGAGCATCCTAGCACTGAGTCATCACAAACAGACAGGTGAAAAGAGTGTGCTGCCACCAGCACCACGTCATGCGAATGAAGCTATCCATGGCTCTCCGTGGCTATCTGTGGCTATCTGTGGCTCTCCATGGCTCTCTGTGGGAATCCGTGGGAATCCGTGGGTGTCTGTGGGGGAGTCCACCGGCATCTGCTGCAGGTTCCAGCAAGATCCACTGGGGAATCCAGTGAGGAATATACTGAGGAATCCACAGGAGAGTACATGTAAACCATAAATTCCATGGAAGCCTACAGATCCCACAGAGGATACTCATGGACCCCACTGATATCCATGGATTCCACTGAGTAATACGTACGGATCCCATTTGGTAACCATGGATAGGGGTACTTTTCCTGATGTGTGTTCCGGCTTCTTGCAGAAATGACAGGCATAGTCTGTTTGAGGTGGCCTCCCATAACCATTCTGGGCTGTTCTTGGGTTCACCGGGATAGAGTTGGGATACGTGGCAGGTGTTACTGGTTGTGGAGGGTACGGTGCCATAGGCATGGCTGGTGCTGCTGCTACGGTCGTTACTGGTGTCAGTTGAAAAGGAGACAGTATAAGCTGTGCAAATGCCGGGGCTAGCAACACCAGACGTGAGTAGGTGCTGACATAGTTGGTATCTGTCATGGACATCCCCTTCAGCTTGCTTGCCAGCTGTTCAACTTCATCCAACATTTCCTGTGTCTTTACTACTGCCTTCATCTGAACCTCCTGTTTCACTGTGTCTCTCCTCTTCCTCGGCTTGTCCACTTCCTCCTCTGAGCTATCCTCGTCCTCTTCCTCATCTGCGCTCTCCTGTCCCAAGCTCTCCATTCTCAACTTCTTTTTCTTCCCAAGCTGCAGCGCAATCGAATCATCCCACTCCGCATCAAATGCTTCATCAGAAAAGACTACTCTTCCCGCCTCTACCGCCTTCTCCATATTCGGCGCTGCCGCTCATTTGTAGTCTTTATCTTCAAGCGAGAGTCGGAGGTGGATTTGTTCCCGTGCTTCCTTGTGTAGGCCCCACCAAAAGTACTTGTTAACTTCGGTCTCTGAGATCTTGCCATCAGTCTTCAGCGCTTGGGCAACAGGTCGGAATTTATGAGGAAAAGAAATGGATAGAGCTGAAACAGCAGATTATGGATGCTTATCCCGGGTCAGGAAAAGGCCATCGCTACACGGTCGCATACCTCTCGAAGCTAGTCTCTCAGCAGTCAAAGCAACGCATCACCAGCGAGAGCCACCTCCTGACCTACTATCACATCCCTTCAACGTCTTCCAAAATTTCCTAACCTCCTTATCTGCATACTTCACAACTCCTCTAACCTTCTCTTCTTCGCCCAATTCACATTCCTTCGTCAACTCCTCAAAATCCTCAAAGAATTCTTTCAAGTCTGCTGTGTCTCCGCTGAATGATGGTGCCTTGAGCAACCCTGGTGTGGGCATTGCTGTGAGGCCTTTGGTCGGTCAAGTAGTCATGGTTACAAGATGTTGTTGGGAAGTAATGGGTGATGGGGTTCTTGGTCGAGAGTGGAATGGGGTTGATTCAAGGGAAAAGTCGGTGGTTGGTACTGTAGTAGATGGTAACGACTCACTAAAGGGGTCAGTATCGATGTCTAGGAGAGTGGGGTCTGGCAAGGTAAGATAGTTCTCGTGTAGATCCTCGTTGTCGCTCTGGAATATTTCACTGATGGCGTCATTCACAGGTAATTCAAAGCTGGAGCCGTCACTGCTAATGTCAGTGAGCAGTGATTCTTCTTGGTTAATAGGTTCACTCAGTGTGGTCAGCACGTGGCTGGGATCTGTCAGTGCCTCGTGAAAGACAAGGTGCCTTCGGATAATGAGTAGGGGTGTCTGTGCTAGTGCTATTACTCGGCGCTGTTGTCACAGCCTGAAAGTAGTTCCGGCGGTCTAGTGTCGTGGATGAAGAGCGGGCTCGCGCTGGTAGAACATGGGATGGAATTGGAGGTTCTGCGTTCTCTTGTCTGCGACCACGGCCTCTACGTGCTGTAGGGGGCTTGGAGCCTCGTGGAGCGAATGATATGGTGTCAAAGGGGTTGGGGTGAAGGTTATGCTGAAGGCTGGATATGAGCGGTGGGCTCCACTATGTACAGTTCACTATAATTTGGAGCGCGGAGAGAACGACAAGCAACTGAGATATTTAGAAGAGGAAAATACACGGGGACTAAGAAAGTAAGTCAACTCTAGGGGATTCTACACACTATATACCTTCTTGGTATACTACTTTTGTACAATAAAGAAAGCTGCAACGAGGATGAAACAAAGAAACTAAGTGATATCATAGGTAAGTATAATGCAAGCTGCAAGAACGTGTCGATAAAGGAACTGGATAAAGGAACATTTGTCAGAAAAGTAAATAATCAATGTCTGCACCCGTGTCAAGAACAGCTTAGCTGAGGTCAAGGGAGCCTCTCAGGCCACCACACAGGGTCAGAAGACGAAGCAAAGACAGTGAAATAGATAGTGAGAGAGCCACAATGGGCCTACATCAACATAGTACTGAGGCAGAGCTGAGCAGTATGGACTGAGGGGACAAAGTGGACAGACTAGGGAGCTATCTACGAGGCTATAAAGTATATATGTAACAGAAGAACAATGGTAGATCAGAAGGCAATGATGGAACAGCCATGGAATGATAATCAGGTATCTAAGAGATGTCAAGATGCACGACAACAGATATCAATCAGACAATGATACATCAATAGGTATGGAAGCCAGTGATCTAGAACAAAGGGAATGGAAGAAAGACAAAGAAGCAGTGACAATTCATGACAACCCGTACGCTGCTACTCCCTTACACTATTCTAATTTGGTAATCATATTCAGGGTCTCCATTTGATAACACATTTGCCAGTGGTTTCCAGAAGCATGGGAAAATCATGCCCCTATTTATCAGACAGCTCTTTTCAATGCCTGCCACAATGAACAGCAGGAATCTGCTTAAATCTGCTTATTTTTGATTATTTCCTAAAAAGCAATCCCAAATGCACCCACAACCACTGACCTAGAATGTGGGAAAATGTGGTCCTATGCACCAAATAGCCCCCTCTTATTGCCTGCCAAAATAGACAATAAAATCTGCTCTTTTTGATCATTACATCATTGTTTCTTAAAAAGGAAATCCCAAATGCGCTCAAAGCCTGCCCACTGGCCTACATGGGTCACATGTGTGAAGGGGAGTTTCCCATCCTTTATATAAAAAGCTGTGCAGAGAAGTTGACCTCATTAATATATGCAAAATTATGGCCAACTGTTAGTGAACTGCACGGGTACACCGTGGGTACTTTTGAGCTGACCTGTACCTGTACCCGTGAAAAACCCAACCCTTGAGGCGGATACGGGTATTTTCATGGGTCTACCACATTAGCATATGGGTCTAGGTCCTGGCGGGTGACCCGTCACTAACCTTTGTTTTCAAGAATTCAGGGGCTCACGGAACCATGCAACATGGCAGGTTTGAACTTGAAGCCTCTCGGAGGCACGTAAAATTAATATCAAATTTACGGTGATGAGCCAATTTTGCGGTTCTAGGCTCGAAATCCGATATTAATTATGTTAATAACATAGTTTTGAGCCTGGATACTGAGGGAAACTGAGGGTTATAGCTGTTCCCAAGCTGTTAACCAAAAACTAGAGCTATATGTACTGGAGCTTAGTATATTTACTAAGTAATGAAAGTCCTATAGAGGTGCACAGATAAAATCTGACCTTACCCAAGTCGTACTTGGTCAACCAGGGAATTGTGGCTGCGGTAGGATTAACAAGTCTATCAAGCTACTGTGTCCTATGTTGACGGGTATGCATCTGTTCAATAATATGTTGCACAAAGTCTATTAAGATACTGTCACGACCTGACCTAAAAGCAATACACCCTTGCCTAACCTAGGCAACCTGTTGGGGAGTGACAGCGATCGTGCGATGGAACCTGACCCTCTAAGCCTCAAGAGTAGTGCAACTAGTCGATATACGCCTATATCAGACTGCGATTCGTGCGAATAACGATAGCCACGGATACGAGGAACCAGGAACCTAGTGTTGGCGACTCAGACTACGAGCCTAGAAGCTAGAAGAATGGAACTAGTATGGAAACCAAGGAGAATCGCAAGATAGACAGCCTTCGGAGCTGAGTCGACAACGAGAGTGGTGCGAATAAGCAAGTCGTCGCCTACCAGGAAAGTAGGATCAATAGAACAATGTGTCCTATGACAACTAAGATTGGATTCTAACTAGTACTAATGTTTATACAAGGTATATATACTATAAAGTAAAGGAGTATACTCCTAACAGCAATAATGCCTCCTCCTCTCCGCTACCTACAATGTCTGATCATCCCTATGTCACCCGTCAGCCCCTGCGATCAACCCAGTCTCGGTGCCACATAAGAGATCGGCCCCTAACGCGTTGTATGCCGTGTTCGGAAGTGCGATTAGTAATGATCTCGTGCCTAATCGCACTTCGGAATAGGAAATAAGTTGTCCCGGTTAAGCGATGTGGCTCCTGATATGGTGGCGGGGTGGCGGACCGGCGAGTTCATGACAGATACAGTCAGATCTTACTAGCTATAGGATAACTCTAGTTATATCCAAGGGAAGAAGGAAAACTTGAACGTCAGGCTTGTCGGCTACAAGGTCCAAAATCGGACTTAGCGAGAAAGAGCTTATAGGCTTAAATCGGACATAACGGATTGACGGATAGCTATTGCCATCTGACCGGACCGACGTCTAGGTCTAATTGGTAACTAAAGGCATTCACGGAAAGTTATGACAGCGGATACAGTAAAATCCGACAGGAACAGGAGCAGTAATTTTGCTTCCGTGACTGATAAACACTGGACACGTAGGAGGAAAAGATAGACACGTAGAAAACAGATGCATGGTGGCATCAACTAGCCAATCATAAGGACTGATTTTGAAGTGATCCGATGGAGTCATACCGGATGCATGGAAAAATGGTGCTTTATTATGGGTGGAGTCATACGATAGTAGCGGATAGCCAGGGCCGGTTCAACACCGACACGTAGCAAAATCCGATCCAAAAGGTTGATTCAACTTAACCTAATATTTTACATACGAATATGGACTTGAACGCACATATGTTAAAATCGGACTTTAGTTTTATTTTTGTTTTGCCTCCCAAATTACCATATAAAGTAAAAGAAAAATGTATATCTCTCGATCTCTCTACTGTCTACTGTTTCTGTATTTTTCTTGTGACTATCTCTCTCCTCGTAGTATAAAAGGCCTGTATGTATATACCAGAAATTCAGATTACTCGCCAGATAGCACGATTTAAGTGTGACAGCACTCGGGGACACTGTGGTCTACAGTTGATAGCAGTATAAACGTCCACGGTATTGCAAAGTCAGATTTAATCTCCGTCTTGTGTATTAGTCTCAGTGTTGTGATTGCACTTAATAAAGTTTCATTTTCTTATACTTTTGCCTAGTTCTTGTCTACTGTGACTTGACTAGTAAGGGTGAAAAGTACAGTTTCCGAATCAGCAGAGCGTTGCTGGTGGCTGGGCTTTTCAAAATTAGAGTTTCTTGGCGGTCGGCTTAGTGACAGCACTTTGCAGTTGAGAACTCTGAGTCTACCGAGACTATAATTTTTCTGCATACCTCGTAGTGCTAGTGCCCGTGTGCATAGTATTACAACTTTCCGTTTATCCTACTTCCCTGAGTGTTGTAGTGTTAAACACAAATAAAATTCGTTTGATAAACCAAGCGTTGCGTTCTTGGGAACCTATTTTGACCAGTGTCGGATTTTATTTAAAATCAGGCCTTGTGATTTAGTTGAAGAATCAACCTGTTTCGAAGGAATCAGAGTTTATTTCGATATACTCTACCTTGTCAGTACACTCTAAAGTTACTTGATAAAGGATCCTATCTCCGAACCCCCCGAACTAACATACGTTGGTTTTACTTGCTTGACATAACTAGCCTTTGTGTTGTTTGTGTTGTGTGGTTGTGTGTGTGTTTTTGCGCTCATAGCTGCTAGTGTCTACATAGAGAGTTGCCACTGCGTTCTAACGGTTAAGCCAAACTGAGCATTGAAAAAGTGATCTATTAATTAAATGTAGCCACTTTTTTGTTGTGACGGGTTCAGTTCACGGGTACGGGTTGGCTAGGGTCAGGATTTTTGTACCCAGACCCATACCCGCCAGACCCTTACCCCCAACCCGTGGCAACCCGTGAAACCTGTGCTGTTCACTACCAACTGTCCTTTTTGTTTATATTTTTCTAGTAGCTAGAGCTGGTTCTGTTGAAAACATTGCCAGAGGTAGTGTCTGTGCTCCTGGAGGAGCTTCTCGTGGCTGTGGTCCTTTTATCTCTGCTCATGTCCCCACCCCTCCAACATTGGATGGCCCCGTAACTGAGACACATAATCAACAATGCGTCTGACAGCAAGACGAGCCTCAAGATTCCATGAGGACATTGGGGAAACGAAAGTGACCACACTGAAAACAAATTTCTGTAATTCCAAGGAATTACAGAAGAATTACAGAGGATTTATAATAGGAATTACAATGAAATTATTGTATTTCCACTGTAATTCCAAAATTTACAGTAATTCCTAGCATAATTCCACTGTAATGTTTCTGTAATTCCAAGGAATTACACAAATTTGCACCCAGTGCCATATCTTTCGATTGCAAACGCATTAAGTAAACATAAGCTGTTGGATTGAGGAAGGTACATCCGTATATGCATGTATGCACGCATCACATGACTGACTTGTACTCAGTAATGACAACAATACTTTGGACCATTTATATCAACTGAGTCATTGGATTCAACGTGGTATCATCCTTGAACTAGACATCCATGTCATAGTCAAGGTTGGCATTAACTATCAAGGTATTTCAGAGGAAAGATACTTTGATATTATCAATTTGTCTAATTACGACGTTATTCTGGGAACCCTGTTCTTATTTCAACATAAAAATTCTGTTGGTTTTAACCCAGTGCAGGTTGAACTTGGCACATTGGGATTAGTCCGAGTTAGCTTGACCCTGTCTTGACTGGCTTTTTTCGGCTTGTTCAAGCACAAAAAGCAAAAAAAGCCTGTCAAGTGACAAGCTGGACCAGACTGGTGGTTTAATGTTACAAGTAGAGTCTAGACTGATTTATTTTAATAATATTTAACTTGAATTGAATACATTTGAATATATCTTGCTATTAACTTGTCAGACTTGCCAGCTTGCAGCTTAGGAGCAAGCTGAAAAGCCAGTCAAGCCAGCCCTGCTGTAAAGTCCGGGCAAGTACTGGATCTGGAATGGATCCAAAACTTGGGCAGAGGTCAAAGGAGACTGAGAAGTGGATCCGGAAGGATCTGAGTAGGAAAGAGATTTCCAGACAAGTCCAGAGCAAGGAGAGGGATGTCCAGAGTTTGTCCGGAGTTCTGGGGAGAAATAGGATCCGGAGTGGATCCAATGAAAGACAAAATGAGAGGACAAAGTCTAAAATTTACCAGACCAGAACCGGATCGATGTGTGTTGGTTTAGGATGAACAGGAGATAAAAAGAACCAGCTTAGTCAATTTTTGACTTGAGATACATACAAAAAAGTATAGAGCTTAAATACTAAAGATTTCCGGTCCGGATTGGAGGTAACATTCCGGACCTGAGGTAAAAAGAAGTAGGGAAAAGACAATAATATGAGAGGAAAGTGATATAAAGAGAAAAGGACAGCGCGTAACATGACATGAAGAAGGTCATGAGGAGAAACGAGTAAAACATGAGGGAAAGTATTCGGAAATATTTTGGATGGTGAGAAATGTAAGGAAAAAGTCCAGACCAGTCTGGATCCAGTTGGACGTAGTTGAAAGAAGTGTGAGAAAATAATCCAGACAAAGCGGATCCAGCCGGACATAGTTAGACAAGAAATGGATAAAGGAAGTGCCAGAAAATAGTCTGGACGAAGCGGATCCAGCCGGACAACACGAAGTAACAGAGAAATGCAAAGGAACTGGACTGGAAGGATCCGGATGAAGGTGGATGAAAAGCATGAATATAACACCTGCAAATCACGTCATTTTCCGATACAGCTTTGAGGCCCAAAGAATAAAGGAGGACAATATGAAGGTACTGTCCTCCAGAGCTGCTGATCTAGCCTATGATTCTTTGGACTAACTCCAAAAAGAATTAACTGAATACGTGCGATCTTCATTTCAGGACGCATTGCTAACACCTTTACCTCTACTTCGAGCCATAAACCATGAGATACTTCTCATTGATCTGGACCAAGTTATTCCTTGGCGACCATCGCATTGCTCGAGGCTTTACAACCTCAATGGGCTGAGAAAAGAAATGTTTATATTAGCACAGGAAGATGGAAAATTACCACTGCAAGAAATACTTGCCCAGTTCTTTGCATACCTAAACCAAGTAAACCAAAGGATAAGCCTGAACTTCAAGTTACTTTCGACTTGAGGCAACAAAATGCCAATACTAGAAAACTATCCACTCCACTTCCCCCAATTGAAAGTGTTCTCAGATGTGCAGCTTGTAAACGCTACCACACCATAATTGATATGCAAGCAGTTTATGAGCAGGTCAGGGTCAAGCCTGAACATGAGAGTTGAATGGCTGTCTCAACCCCAGATGGCACAATGATCAGCAGAGTTATACAACAAAGAAATTGTAATGCTCCAGCGACTTTTCAATCTCTTATGAACTACTTTTTTTCTCATCTGATTGGCATATGTCTTGATATTTATCTTGATGATATTGTAATTTATTCAGACTCTTTGGAAGATCATTGGAAACACTTCAAAGAAGTAATTGACATCTACCATTCTGACACCATATACCATCCAGAGCACTATCTATATCTCAATTTTTTATCACACTGATGTTATGTACAATTCAAAATTTCCTACTGTCAAAAATTTACCTACTGTCTGAATCTTCTTTCTGGTTCTCTGTAAGCTCCTTTCTTGCTCATTACATTTTTTTACCATCTTGTTTGTGTCCAGCTAGTTCCAACTCCTTAAGAATTGCATTCTTTCTAGAATTTTAATTACATATTGTCTCCCCTACTCAAAGCTCATGTCATTCAAAAGTCAAAACATAACCTAAAAAGCTTAAAGACATTTAGGGTGGGCAGAAAGCATAGCTAACCACTTGCAGGAAGTGCTGCTCAGGCTGCTACATTCTTGCTCCCAAAGCACTCAAGAAAAGTGCTGTGCAGGCTGTTACATTTCCAGGCAACAATAAAAGAGTCTTTTTTATCTTGGTTTTTATGATCAACAGGAGGGAGCACAAACTGGCAATTTGCTTTTCTAACAGCACAACAGCAAATTTCAAAAAATCAATTTGATCAGTAACTTCAGGTTGTGTACTGAATTCTCTTTTGAATTAATATTGATATTGATATTTTCAAGAAATAGCTCTCTACTTCACTGAGCTTTATAGAGTCAAAGAAAAAAGTTGACTATCAGCAAAGCATTAAATAAAACCTTAGAAAGGTTCACTTTTGTGCTAGAAATTTAGGGTTATCCGGAACACAAACTGAAATACAGCACATGATCTTGCAATAAATCTAGATATCATGTCAGATCTTGGAAAAATGTACCACATGTCTAAACATCAGGTGAGTGCCTGATTACTCTTGTGCCAGTATTTTAGATTTTGAAGAATTTGTTCCATGAAGACCATATGATTTATTGTTATATCAGGTCTGGAGTCCCTACAGCCTTCCATCGCCTAGTAAGTCAGAACAGTGTGCCACTGCATAGTGCTATGCAGCCACTTGTTCTATAGGTTATAGGCCCTGGAGTGCCAGTCTTCATTGAGCTTGTTGTAACATGCGTCGTAATTGGCTGCAAACTTCAATGGTTCCAGCTCTGAAGATTATACTCTGACTTACCGCTCCATTTGCGCATCTTAATTTGCTGCATTTGTTGAGCAGGAGCTTGTTTGAGTAAATCTCACAGCTCTAGGAGATGTTTAATCCGATAGCGCATAGACTTGTTGTCTACTGCTGCAGTCGTCGATTTAAGCACAGTCTGACCGGTGCGACGTTGTAGTCTTTTGCTGCTCTTAGCGTACCTCTGGCTACATTGGGACCTTGCTATCAATAAAAATCCATGTATTCAAGCTGCTGAAATACAACCATTATAGATATCTCCCTGGGGAAATGCTTTCACACATGATGTGCAGGAATCAGAGCCACCAGACACTTGGAAGAGGAGGAGGAGTTTATTAACTGGATTGGTCCAAGACTTGGAATAATGGAAGCAACGGAATATTTTCTTGGTGTTTACATGTATTTACTTAGAACTTACATGTGGATTGCACAGCCTCAAAGGCCAGTGCAGGTGGCTGTGCATCGCATTTAGGGTCACTGCTAGATAATGAGTTTTACTCTGCTGACCCAATAAAAATGAGAGATAATGAGAAATATATTGGGTACTGCCAACTGGCAATCCCTCAGAGCTGGTGTTCTGCTTAGTCTGACCATTTCAACCAACAGTTCAGTAACACATTGATATGCTGTGTGAAAATTCTCGCATTTTAAGTGCCAATATTGTGACTACAAGTGCTGATATTTTTACTTTTAAGGGGAAACAGAGGACTGTAGTGAGCCCTAAGCTGTCAGTCAAAGTGCAATATAGATACTAAAGGTAGAAGTGGTGAAATGACAGATTATAATTGATTCAAGGTTATTATGGCCTATGCTAGTCTCGAGATTGTAAAAACCTTCAATAATGACTTGGGACTGATGTTGGTTACTACCGATATTAGAAGGAACAGCTTATTAGATGCTCGACTTGTATATATTGTCACAATCCAAAGGGAGGAGGAAGTGTTACTAACAGGAATCAAACCTTTGGCTTAATGCTGAGTTGCCACAAAGTGCGCCACATAATGATCTATTTACTGATCAGACTATGTCTTGACTAGGAGTACTGTATCATTTCATTCGATTCGCCACCCACGCGTGACCGTGACCAGCGAAACGAAATTTTTTTTCGCCAAAAGTATAGCGTGAGCCGTGACAGAGCGAAAAATTTCACAAAATTCGCGAAATATTACCCTTTTCGGAAGTTTTGCATGACAATGTTGGTCCGGAAATTTTGTACCTGAGCCACCGTGACTGCGAACAGGTCCGAAATTTCGCAAATTTCTGGTCTCGCGTGACGCATGACAAGCGAATCGAACGAAATGATACAGTAACCATGCAAATAATGATCGATGGAAATCTAGAAGGACTGATTGTGGAGGTGAATTATAACTGCCTACTCATGTAAAATATCCATAAGATTGGCAATGATTGACGTCATAAAGGGTACAGTGAATTGGCCGTCCTTGAGTCAGTGGTACTCCTTGAGCCAAATCCATTTATTCCACAATTATCCCTAGTTTTATGTAGTATAGGGTACTTCGGAATAAAAATGCATACTAGAAGATCCTTTGAACCAAAGCTCAAGAGAAACCGACATGATGTTGAAGTGCGGTCGGCAAATTAGTACTTAAATTTCCATCTTTTAAGATGCGACAAATTTTGGGACATGTCTCTACACTCATTCTAAGGTAATTTTGGTCATACACTTGGACTAATTAAATAGATAATGATTCTACCTAACAGCTATACCACTTTTTTTGGTAGCAGATGCCCGAGGAACAGGGTAGGAGGTTGTGTACGAAGTGGTTGTCCAAAGCGTGACACTGATGAGAAGAATTGACGCGCGGAACCTGTGTTATATAACACATGTCACATCTGACTCAAGGACTCCAAATCCGTGACATTTCATACTTCTCTCAATTGCGTGCACTGTAGATATTAGAACATATTTATTCTCCATAGAACTAGTGTACATTATACGTTACTTGGTTCCAAATGTACTGAGCAAAAAATCTTGGTGTAAAGTGCGGCCTGAGGAAAGATATGAACAGATTTTAAATTACTGACTCAAGGACGGCCAATTCACTGTACAACAAAGTTGCCACCTTGATTGAAGGGGTAAAAGCTGTAGATATTGGAGTCTAAAATGGCTGGGTGGTAAAGATATCTCAACAACAAGAGCACGGTATCAAGGCGACAGCTGTCTGCTTGAGCAGCATTTGTCGCAATAGCAAACAGCTTGAGAAGATTATAGATACTATAATAAATTGTATTCAGCACACTGTATAGTGGAGAAATTGAACTATAACCTCTCCATGTTCTCTCAAAAGTTGCTACGGGTCATGGTTCCAATAATGAGTCTAGCCTTATTCTTTGCAACTTGTTTTGGGCCAGCCGCTTTTACCAATGTTTCACAGATGTTGGAGTCAAGAACTAATCTTTGTAAGGGAACAGAGAGAGTGAGTAAGCGATCAATTGTGAGGTAGTGTGATGTCCAATGGGTGAGGACAGGAAGAATAAGAACAAGAATAACTGAAAATCCTGCCTTCTCTTGTTCTGAAACGAGCAGACCGACAGCAAGACTATGACTTGATCTACAGCCTTGATTAATGGGATCTTGAGTAGTGCTGCATGTGACTTGACTCGACTCCAGCTAGTTGAGGAGTCGAGTTAGATTTTGAGTCGGGTTGAGTCTGACTAATGACTCATGACTCTGGTGACTTAGTGCGATTTTGAGCCAAATATCGAGTCATCAGCTGTGAGAAACCCCTTTTGGCAATTAAGCTACTCCGGAAGTAGCTGGATCTAATGAATTTCTATTCAAAAATGTATTTACTATTAATAAACCAACTCCACTGACTCAGCCAACTTGAGTCGACTCCAGAGTGGAGTCACCGGCATTTGGAGTGGAGTTGCTTAGAGTCAAGTCAAAGTGAGCCAAAGTTGGAGTTGTGACAGCACTAACCTTGAGCTTCAGAATGTCACCAACGACAAGGTTTACAGCTGTTTCTGTAATTAATGGCAATCATGCGTGCACAGAATTTTTTTTTTGATGTGTAAACTATGTAACATGCAGGCTGTTAGTTACCAACTTACCATATATAGAAGGCTGCTGTTGACTTGTTGACATTGACATCTCACCAGTCTTGTCTCACTCTCACTCACTGCGCTCTCCCACTATTGGATTGCCATACTTACGATCATGGCAAATCGCAAGATAAGCTCAGACTAAGTGGTGTGCTTTGAAGTTACGGAAAAGAGGATGGAGCTGTGAAGATATCTGTTATGCACTCAGTGTATCTCTGTGCAACTTGTATTGTTGTCCATGAGTTTGTCATGATCTGAGGTCTTGATTAATTTCTTTGGGAGTGAAGTCGTTGCAATGTCCTTGCGAAACATTCAGTGTCAGAGTCCACGGAGTCACCCATGGAGTCCTTGATAATGTGCATTAGAAAGTAATTCCATATATGGTAACTAACAGCCTACATGTTACATAGTTTACACATCAAAAAAAATTCCATGCACACGTGATTGCCATTAATTATAGGAACAGCTGTAACTGATGAGCCCAACAATCTAGAACAATGATCCATGGATACTTGCGAACAAGAAGACGCCGCATCTTGGCAGCATCACCACCACAATCTGTACACCATGTGACCAAGATAACACCAAAAGCTTTGCAGATCATCTTCATTTCGCATTTGACAATCTTGAGAAGTGTCTTGGCTGTTTTAGGAATTGAGCTGACATCTGTTACACTGAGTAAATATGGCTAAAGACCATGATAAATGTCAACATCAATACATGAAAACACAGACATGAATACATACCCAATACTCGACATTAATCATTGCCGTGATGAGACTATTCTTCACAATGTTCTTCCATCCATCGCATTGTCCAGTTCCATAGCGATTTGCCGTGTTTAACCTTGTCTTCACCTCAGCCTTCTCAACCTCTTCATCCAAAATGCGACCTGACAGCACACCTCGACTCGGAAGAACAGAACCTGGAACTCCACTTGGAAAAAAAGTACTACCATAAGGGATTTTCATCAGCACACCAGGCAACAAGACCAGAACCCATGAGCCAACACATGTCTGTATGGAACTCAGACAGTGTAGCCCCAGGCATCACTCGGGGAGCAGTTCCTCCATAAAAAAGACTGGGAGTACTAGTAGTACTGGCAGAAGCTAAATCAACCAGCATAGCCTGACATACTACAGGATAGCTCGGCTGCTGCATGACAAGGCCACTGACCATGTAATTTGAACCTTGAGGTAGCAGAATAACGAGCTGTGGAGTTGGATTACGACTGGGAATAGATGAAGCTGGGGTTGGCAGGGTCAAGGGAGCCTGTGCCATTTTTGCAACAGATTGCGAGACTTGCCGCTGGCCTTTCTCAGCCTGCTTTGAGTTTGCTAAGTTCTTGATAGTCTGAGGTACATTTGGGCATTCAATGAGATGGGTCCAAAGACCAGCAACTTGTCCTTTTAGCGTCTTCAGCTTGTGGGGACCAAATGCCAATTCAGTCTTGCTGTGATTTGCATCGAGTGCACTAGCCATTGCTGCAATGACTGAAATGAAATGTTAGGCATTGTTAGCAACTCATCATTTATGCCTCTGTGGATTTCATGCACCAGTCTTCTCGACATCAGCATAATCTTGCATCATTCTTGCCTGACCCTCTGCTAAAGCCTGATTCTTCTGACCCATTTCATACTGGACTACTTTGGCTACACAATACTTGCACCACAATTTATAGTTAGACTTGTTGTTCTTGTATAACATGTTGTGCTGATGAATGTGCTCCCAGACATCTGAGAGACTGGGCATTGTGCATAGAGTGAGTCAGGATGCATATATAGCAGATACAGTACTGGCCCTGTCAATAGTTACACATGTAGGATGCTAAGAAGTAATCTACGTCATTGACCGCTGGTTGACCTGTGGGAAATATTTGTCAGACGTGGTCAATCATCCGACCAGTCAGACCAAAGGGAGGGTCGACCTTGACCAGCTGTAACCCTGGGTGCTGAGCACTACATTCAAGGGGATTGAACTGGTGGTGTATTCAACTGGGTATCTCTCCTTGAGTATAGTTGCCTCTCTCTCAAGCACAAAGTGTTTGAGTTGTAGCTGTAAACTTAAAAATCACACAGGCACAACTGCTGAAATTGGGGAAATCAGTGCAAGATACTTTTAGGAGATATCCTTGCATCACAGATTGGACCTGTGCATTAGAAGTGCTCCACTTGAAAGAAAGTACCCTGAGTGCATCATCTTGTGTTTTAAGATTAGAGGTGCTTGAGGATAGTCAAGAAGATTTGCTATCATCCAGCAGCAGATATACAACATGGTGACTTGCCAATCGTGGTTTTTGTTCAGGTAGATAACTATTCAAGTGTGTATAGGTTGACTCACTGTAACATGAACTCCAAATTCTGACTGGGATGGAATATCCTTCATGGGTGCCTATTGTTCCAGTTCAATCAACTTGACATACTTGTGGCGACAAGACCTTGACTCACACTCAACTACCACTGACATTGGCATGGGTAATCTACATATACACACAAAGAGTGTCAAGTGTATATAGTCTGAGTACTCAAGACTATGGGCAATCACAGTTCACAAAAGTCAAGGCAACTATTTGTCTAGGTGAGAAAGATTTCTCATCAGGTCTCTCTTTTGTTACTATTTCTTAGGTGAAAAATCCAGATGGTCTGGCTTTTTGGCAGGAGTTTCCTGATTCTCATTTATGTGGGTAGAACCAAGAAACTCAAACCCGGAAAATGTTCAAATACATCAGAGAAAATGACAGTCTATTTTAATCAAATTAAAATTTTTATAATCCCAAAACCCTCAAAACCATTTCAGTAAGATTATGGTGGATCACTATTATCCTAAATTTATTCAAATCATTAAAATAGTTTAGGACTCTAAAATCATTCTCATAATTATAACTGAGTTTTAAGAGTTATAATCATAAGAACAATTGAAGAGACTAGAATTATTTTAAGGATTGAAACTTGATTCTAATCAAGTTTCAAAGATTATAAGTGTAAGAAGAGTTGCAGAGGATAGAATAGTCTCAGTGATTGGAACTGAAATACAATCAAGTTACAAAGATTTTAATAGTGAGCAATAGTTGCAGAGACTAAAATAAATCTGATAATCACAATCCTAAAAAACTTGCTTATAATACCAGCATTTGATTATATCAAACAATGACGGTCATATTCACTAGTAGGTAATACAGCAATATACCTAATGACAACAAGCAGCAAATTACAGACCAATGTCCATGAGCATTGTAATCAGAGGAAAAAGAAAATTAGAAGAAAGCTACCAAAATACATTAAGTAGCTGAGATAGTGAAGACTTGAGAACAAATAGAAACCGTCATCAACCAGTCTTGCGCTTCTTTTTACCACCCTCATGACCGCTCCCAAGACTGACAGCCTGATGAAGAGCACCACCCCTGTGAGTCTTGCTTCGACCAGTATCTTGAATAGACTCACTTTCTTCAACATCTTGAGTTTGACTTTGAACAAGGGTCTTGTGGATAGGCTGGGAGGAAACGGAACCATGAGAAACTTGATGCATTTGAGGGACTTGATCTTGAACTTGTGCATCCTCATCATTGGAACCCACATGGAACTCAACCGCATCATGCACATCATCACCCAACTCTTCCTTCTCCTTATCTACCTCAGCTTCCCCATCATTGTTGTCATCATCTCCCTCTCCCTCAATAGCCTGGTCCTCTCACAAATGCCTGTGTTTCACCTTGCTTCATTTCTCCCTTTCTGCACCCATAGCCTCCATAGTCTTTTCCCTGGCAGCAGCCTCAGCTACACGACGTTCAACCTCTTCCTGTTCACGATACTCCTTCATCTTCTTGAGTCGACACTGTAATCTTGCAGCTTCAGCAGTAGCAAGGGCCTTGGAAGGATTCCTGCCGTGAACGACATCTTTGGTGACAGTCCGCTTGGCAGCTAACTTCTTCTTACCAAATACTTTCCTGTAGAGTGACCAACAACCTGTGGCAAAGTGAGAATATAAGACAAGAAAGACAAAGAAATAACAACAAATCTATTGAACCATGCAAGAATGTTTTCCACAAAAAGACTGTCCAGCATGGTTTGGCTGATGCTGTAATACCCTTCTAATTGTACACATCATAATGACCACATGACAATTGCAAGTGTAGCTATAAGAGCCATTTAAGAAAATAATAATAATAAAAAACAGGCTTACATCATGCTATATTACGCTTTTTGGGGTGAGGTCACATTCTTAGACTGGAATTACCTGTTTGATCAGTGTTTGAGAGGCAGATTTGTCATTGGAGCTCATATGAGCCATTTACTTCTTAATAGTAAACAAACTCAAACAACTTGATAAATGGTGCTTATAGAACTTTCCCTAACCCTAAACCCTAACTCTAACACCCTAACACTAACCCTAACCCTAACATCCCTAGCAGGAAGCTAGGGTCAGTACTCATAATAAGACCCTTTTCTGACACATCCAGTTCATCCATCATCCAGATGATATACTTGCGGGGGCAGAAAAGAGCTGTGATGATAGTGTGATTATGTCACGACCTGACCTAAAAGCAATACACCCTTGCCTAACCTAGGCAACCTGTTGGGGAGTGACAGCGATTGTGCGATGGAACCTGACCCTCTAAGCCTCGAGAATAGTGCGACTAGTCAATATAAGCCTATATCAGGCTGCAATTTGTGCGAATAGCGATAGCCACAGATACGAGGAACCAGGAACCTAGTGTTGGCGACTCAGACTACGAGCCTAGAAGCTAGAAGAATGGAACTAGTATGGAAACCAAGGAGAATCGCAAGATAGACAGCCTTTGGAGCTGAGTCGACAATGAGAGTGATGCGAATAAGCAAGTCGTCGCCTACCAGGAAAGTAGGATCAATAGAACAAGGTGTCCTATGACAACTAAGATTGGATTCTAAGGAATCATACTACTATACAAGGTATATATATGATAAAGGAAAGGGGAATACTCCTAACAGCAATAATGCCTCCCCCTCTCCGCAAGGAGAATACTCCTAATGGCAATAATGCCTCCCCCTCCCCGCAGTCTACAATGTCCGATCATCCCTGTTCCAACTGTCAACCCCTGTGGTTCACCCTGTCTTGGTGCCACAGGTGATAATAGCCCTTAGTCCGCTGTATGTAATGTCTGGGAAGTGCGATTAGTGGTGATGTAGTGACTAATCGCACTTCGGAACATGAAGTAACCTTTGGGAAGTGCGAATAGTGATGATCTAGTGACTATTCGCACTTCAGAGCAGGAAATGATGTCTGGGAAGTGCGATTAGTGATGGTGTAGTGACTAATCGCACTTCAGAATAGGAAATAAGATAACCCCATTGGGTGGTGTGGCTTCTGGAAAGGTGGCGGGCCAGTGAGTTCATGACAGATTAGGTCAAAGGTGGAATGAGTATCAATGTGCGGGTTGATGGGAATGAACGTGGAGACAAGGGATTTAAGTCTGTTAAGATATTCCTGACAAGCGTCATGCTGTCGATTACAAAGCTACTCAGATTAGTATGATAAATCATAGAAAAATAAATTATTTACCTTATCAAGTAGATTGTTAAAAGTCTTGAGGTCATGCTCTTCAATAATAATGATCAAAAGCTCTTCAAAGTCAGGCTCATATTCAATCATCTCCTCGAAAAGCTGGACCAACACTTGCTGCTGTTCTTTGTTACTGGTAAAAAAAGTAAATTGAGTAATGATGAATAACTAGGCAAATATTAATACTCACTAGTCTTCCAGCTCCTCTTTGAGAGCCACGAAATCTTTTGTTCCCTCCATTTCCAAGAAAGACCCAGATAAAGCAAGTGTAGCCACTGTTCCAGTATTAATCTTTGATTGTGAGTCTTGAACAGCAAGATGAAATTGAATAGGCTTTTCTAAAGTGATCCTTTTCACTTTCAACTGGTCTGCCAAAGCAGAACTCATGAAGTCCCCCAAAGATCCAGTGTCCAATAGCACTCTAACTGGTTTACCAGCAATATTAACCACCACAACCATTTTGGGATGTTACAAGTTGAATCAACTTGGTAACTTGATCAAACAATGCCAGAGGACTACATAACCCTGTAGTAAAGGACTATACTAAATCATCAGAAACATCGGAGGATACAGCAATTAATCCCTGAAATGGATTAAAGGCACAATTGCCAGGAGTACGCGTATGGTAACCAATGATGCCGGGAATACACGCATTAGTATAAACCTTTTTAAGTAGATTAAAATATACGAATGCCATGGGTACTTACTCATTTTCTTTTACTTCTTACTTACCTTTATTTGTCTCTTGACCACCTATAAAAACCCATTGTGAGCAGGTTAATCCCCAGCTTGCTATTTTGTATTTTCTGCCCATAAGTACAACGTAGCGTAACAACCACCACTTCTATATTGACTAATATCCAATATATCTTGATTCTATTAAGCATATCAACCAATTCAGCCACTCTATTCAAACTGATTGATACAATAATGTTCCTTGCGTGAACCTCTGTCCAATGACTCATTTGACTTTGGAACCCTGAATAATACCTCTTTAGCCAATTGTATAATTTCTTTTATTAATTACAACCTAAGTATCTACAAGTCCGAGTGGTTCCTAAGATGCAAACAGATCAGGACAGATCTCTCGTTATGCTGGCATTCTGCTGTAACCCGGCATACGTAGGTAATTCAATAATGGCAGTGCTGAGCCACTGTTCTGGTTCTCCGAGTGGCGCAGCATCTTGAATGGGCATTTCCATGCCCGTGTTATAGTTCAGACTGGGCCAATCTGTCCAATCTCTTTTCCATAACACTTGCCGCACTTGACTTCATACCATTGTTTGACGTTGAACGCTGGTTCTCTTACCATATCCTTAGATACTAGCATATTAACACACATAATTTGATCCTGAACCAAAAAGGTGGATTCATCGCAATACATTACTGAGAATGGTCTCTGATTTGAGTCCTCAATTCTTAACGACCCTGACTTGCAATCCGACAATTTATTTAACAACCTGGCAAAGCCACGCCTATATATATCCTTCATTTGAGACCAGCAGATCTGCCAACGCTCATGCTTCTTTGGCTTTGGTATGCCATTATGGCGCATACACAATGTCTATATCAATTTACCAAGTCGAAGTCTGGGTTTTCAACCAACTTCCGTGGGATTGGCACTCTCTCTCAGGTGGGTCATCAACCAATTGATATAAAATTTCATTAATAATGTAATGGGTCATCAGCCCAGTGGCAATAGAACTGTAAGCCTCTGGAAATAGGTCTTAAATGGTGTCTAAGTCGTCTCCAGGGTAAGGTGCATTTCTATTCAATAGTATATCCATTCTCCTTCCAATTGGATCTCTGATGATCTCATAGTGGTCTGGAATTACTTCCATCAGAGATCTGACTGCAACCAACACATCAATTAAATCATCATCCAGGCAGTCAGTGTACTCATCAATCATGCTAGGCTCATATCGGAAGCAGACCTCATATTCTATTTGTTGTTGCTCAGTAATACTGTCATTCTTTTTGTTTTGACAGAATAACTCCCTCAAGTTCACTTCTGTTAGCACATCCAAAAGTGAGCTAGTTATATCAGAAAATTCTTCCTCGACATCTCATTGGTCAGGAAAGGGAAAGTGTCCCTCGTTTTCTTCTTGATAAGTATCATCATAAGTACCACCATAAGAGGAACCTGCATCTGAATCACCAACACTCTGGAAGTCTGGCATCTCCGGGTCAGTATCATCATCATTTTGCCTTTTACTAGTATAGTAATGACTAGAGTTGTGCAGATCAGAATTGTAACCGTTTGAATCATTTAAATCAATATCAGACCTCTTGGAATCACTAACACTCTGTAGATCAGACATTAAATCCAAGTCAGATTCACTGACTTCTTGCAAATCAGGCAGGGATTCAAAATCAAAACTGCTATCAGCCTGACATGAATCCCAAGACATTATTTCTAACTCAATGTTACCAGTACTAGCTGTAGTATCAGCTAGTGACTGAAGCCTCTCAGTTTCCTGCACATCCACATGCATGGATGCAGTTTTGAAAGGCTGAAATTTCTTTTGAAGAGGTCTAAACTTTTTCCTAAAAGGAACAGTATTGTTAGTAGCCACATCCAAAGCACTTCTCTTTGGCCCTGTATTCTTCTACTTCTTTAAGGCTTAACTTGCCAGGTTTTTTAACAAACCTAGGCCATTTAGGTTGAACATTGCCAAGGAATTCTCTTACTTCCTCTTTTAAAGTAACAGGTCCTTGGTCTCTCGGCTTATGTTTGGTTCTAGAGATATTATTCCATTTATTCTTCTCCTTCGCCTTGTCAGTATGCCAATTATTATTTTGTTGCATAGTATAACACTGACAAGTTAGATTATTGTGCTCGGTCTGAGCACCTTCTTCTGCAAGTTCGATAACTTCGGCTGCTTCAACAACCTCATCCCAAAAGGATATTTCAGGATGAAGTCCAGCTCAATACAATTCAGCATGGATCGACTCACAGAACCCTTTTCATAGTCGAGTTACATGTGTTCGTTTGTCAGCTTGTCCTACAAGATTGTACAATTCATTCAATTCATGAACATAGGTTTTCACAGTGCAAGAGTTCTGGTAGCATTGATTGATGTCCTTTCGGAGCTTTGCCATATAGTTGGTTGGGGAACAGTAATTTAGTAGTTCAATTCAGAACTTCTCCAGGTTCCAAGAGTATACATCTCTTGCCACAGTATTCAAATAGAATTCCCAGGCAATACTCTTAAGGAACCAAGAGATTGTGAATACCTGGCGGTACTTCTTTACTTTACCAGCCTCTAAGTAATCTCCAGACTCCTGACAGAATCGATGTAGTACTCAAGCACCAGGAGTACCATCATACTCAGTTGGAGGTACGGGTTTTAATTTTTCTCAATTATCTTTTCAGCTTTTCTTATGTTTACTCCTTCGAGAGTGTCTTTTACTAGAGCCACTTGTTTGATCTGACTTATTTGAATCATCACTCAAACTAGATAAATCAGGATCATCTGATCCAGGAGTAGAAGACTTGATAGACCCAAATATAGCCTGACCTAGATAACTATTTGGGTCTACGTGTTTGACCGGTTTGGCCATACTTTCTTTATTCTTTTTCTGCTTCTCATTTCCCATTTTAGTAACTGAATCAGAGATTAAAGAGCTCTGACGCTGCTCTATTTTAGGGATAATAGAACCAGAACGGGACTGAGAATTCTCCAATTCTCTGATTCAAGCTTTCAGTTCTTCAATCTCAAAAGAACTGGTAATATCTGTGAGCAGTGTTCACTCTCTTCTTGGGGTAGAGGCGAACTCAGGAATAAAGTTTTCTTTATTCTGGACATTGTCTTCATCAATGCAATCTTCAACTCAAGCACTTTGGCAGGTCGTGGTTTTTGTTTCAGGTGTTATAAATTTCACTTTTAAATCAGTCACTTTTGCTTTCTTGGCATGCTTGGCATGCTTTCATTCGATGCTTCACTGAGCAAACAAAGCTCTCTGAATGTCCAAATCTTCACTGTTTGATTCTGGCTCTGGGGTTTGAGGGACGATTTTTCCTTCCCTCTCTTTGCCCCAATGTTCTAGTAGCTCTCGTTTCTGAGCTTCAACATTCAATTCTTCTTCATTCAAGTTAGCTGCACTTCAGTTCTTTGGGTCAACAGCTTTTCCTTTCCCATTGGAGGAGCCTTATCTTCGGGAATTGCTCAAGTTATTTACTTTCTCATCACCCTTCCTAATTAAGTCATATTCCTCGTTGGTGAGTTCTTTCTCAGTCAACTTTACAAGGCGCTGCATTTTCTTGTTAATACCAGTGTTTGCTTTAGCTTTGACAACATCTCCACTCTGTTGACTACTGGTGGAGGCATTACTCCCATCTCGGGAGTGACTAGTCTTATTCTTACGAGTTACTCTAGCCCATAGACTAGTAGTATCAATGTTTCTTTTACAGTAGTCTAGCTTACCGTTGCTCAAGGAGTGATTAATTGTATTACTATTATTGCCGTAAGGTGAAAAGGTACATATAAATTCAAGATTTCCTTGAATGGTATTTTGGGTGCCACTTCCCACAACTGGTTCAGTCATGGGACTATTACCCAATTGAGAGCTTTCACAAGCCTCTTGATCTCCCAGGGTTATCTCTTTGTTGCTGTTTCCAGCAGCTGAGAGCGGCTCAGACATGACAACATCCGTAGATACAGAGCTGGTAATGGGTCCAGAGGAGAGGGATGAAGAGATATTAGTGTTATCAGTGGCAATGGGAGACACACCTTGGGTATCGACATCTGCTTTAGAGTGAGAGCAGAGTTTGCAAGTAGATGCAGACATAGTAAATCAGAGTTTGAAAAATAAGAGGTATTGAGTTCAAGACTAGAAACAAAGGGAATATAGACCAGAGAAACAGAGAGACTAGAGAGAAACAGAGGTACTGAGGTTGTCCTGTGTTGGTCAGACTCAGGTGAGTCCAAGGCGGGAATACGAGAAAGATAAAAGCTGGAGAGTTGTTTTGAGGGTTGCTTGGACAGTCAAAATGTGTGACAGTTAGCTAAGCGGTTGCCCAAAAAGTTAACAGCACACTAGAAAGAGAGATAGAGTCAACCAAGAATGACTGGGTTTAAGCAATGTAGAGACTGGGTTTAAGCAATGTAGAAATTTCAGTAGACTAAGGAAGTAGCTACTAAATACATGAGTATGTATACTACTTCAGTAAATAGTAAGTAAGGCTAAAAGGAAAAGAACAAACAGTAAGTAAAACAAGTGAAAAAGCTTCATAAATCCAATAAGTGATCTGGGCTGTTAGTTGACAATGAATTGAGAGTCCATGAAGGGTGATACAGGTATCAAGTGTAATAAGTGTCAAACCGGAAGTAAGAGAGTAACAGAAATGAGTGTGAGGGGATAGGGAGAAGGTGGCATGATAAGTACATAGTAATTACTATTACGAGTGGTATAGTAAGCAAGGATCAGTAACCAATTCATTACAGGAGTATACTTCTAGCGGCTATAATGCCTCCTCCTCTCTGCTATTTATACTGTCCGATCATTGCTGTATCATCCGTCCACCCCTGTGATCAGTCCTGTCTCTGTGCCACAGAAGAAAATAACCCCTAACACATTGTATATTGTGTTTGCAAGTGCAATTAGTAATAATCCTGTGACTAATCGCACACCGAAATAGGAAATATGATATCCCAGTAAAGTGCAGTGCACTACAACTGATATAGAAATGGGCTGTGTGGCTGAGTATAGTAGAAATCAATATATCGAAAATAAGATCACTCTATAAATAAAGCAATCTCAAAGCCAATACACCAATGAATACTAAACTAATCCTCAATATGTAGTGTATGCGAGCGAGTCTGGGGTTTGGAGACAGAATCCTTTTGCAGCAAAACACACAAAACAACAGGGAAGCAAAGTTTCAATCAAGTCTGGAGTTGAATATTCTAGTCATGACTCAATATATCAACAGATATCTAACTCTAGTCATGACTCAATATATCAACAGATATCTAAGTCTAGACAAGTACACAAAAGTAAATGTGAAGTCTATACACTCAAGTGAATGTAAATGTGATTGATTCGGTTGTGGAAGTAAAGGTATCAAAGAAGATAACCCCACAATACAAGTCTGAATGACTTTTGAGGCGAAACAGGGGCTTGTACAACTTGAAATATATCTGAATGGCTTTTGAGGTGGAACAAATATATAACCAATGAAGAAAACACTTATAAAGTATCTTCCCGCAATATAATCTAATAGCTTTCAAGGCGAAAAGACTATATTACTTGCTGACCAGTGCGAATGGCTTTCAAGGCGAAACCACTGATTCAACTGTTCAGTCCAGAGTTAACCAATTTAACTTCTGAAAAGGCGCAAAGTTATCACCAACAAAATTTATACTATTGAGCGGAGAATTGAATATCTACAAATCTTGTACTCTTCCGGAGCCAACTTTCAGGTTACACAAGCTTTTAAACAACAAAGGTGTGCCTTTATGATACTGGAGATCTCCTCCTGAATCAGCTGTCCTAAGTGCGAGCAAGAACCGTACTACAGTCACTGGAGTACTTGGTTGTATCTACTGTCTTTTTATATGTACAGAGTAAAATGAAAAATAAAGAAATTATTTTATCTAGGAGATCTACAAGTCCTCCTACTATATATGGTATGTAGAAATAAGCTTCCATAATTTACGTGCGCGTCACAGTCTGTATATAGAAACTCTGTTACTTATTTCGTCTTTCTAAATTAATTCTTTCAAGTCTGTACTTGTTTCTTTTAATCTAGATTTATTATTGCATCTGCATGTACTGGCCGACAAGTCATCTACATTGACAAGTCCTGACTCGACTTTTTCTAATATCTGGGCTCTCATTGGTCAAGAGTCAGACTCTGTCATGTTCTGTCATACCGGAGCCTTAGGCGGGTCTGCAGATAAATTTGCAGTATGCACCCATAGTCATCATACCCCTAATTCTAGTCATAGCGGGTCACCGGTCTGCTGGACCCCTATCTTTTATTCCAATTAAATCAAATAAGTGGAACAGCTTCTGGAAAACAGCACTCCGCCTCTCTAGATCTATCCTCTGTAAGGTACGCGATCGTCGCAACTGATCATCGCTCTAGATTCTAATTAGATTTAAACTTTAGACCCAACTTTAGTCTGGACTCGAAGATAATTTTAGTCTGGAGTTAATTCTATTCCCTTTGGATTAGGACATAATCATATTCATATTAGCCACAGTGGTCTCAGCCACTTCCCCTATGTCTAGAAGACTTATTCTGTTTTACTTGACAAGGTCCAAGCTGAAATGCTTAGCATAGACCCTCATAACTAGACAGATCAATTTATCTACCATAGTTATGTAGTCACTTCTATCATTTCTGGATACGATTTTCCTTGTGGAACAAGTCTGGACTTAATATGTATTGACTTAATACAAATATTCCTCTTGACTATCAGTCAGGAACTCACTATAGTCCTCTATTTCCCTTAATACTAATACTATAGACATTCAGGATTTAATAATGAATCGCAAAAAATCTATGGTATTGATTTTCTAGCGTATTACCGGTTAAGTGATGTGGCTCCTGCAAGGGTGGCAAGGTGGCGGACCGGTGAGTTTATGACACAGAAGCTTCAGGGTCATGCTGCGGCCTCAACTTTGGACCTGTACAAATGAAAAGGTATAGAGCCCATCTGCAAAAAGATCAATCACTGCACTGCAGTTGCTGAAGTGTTGGCATCAGCCTGGATTAGCCTGGATTAGCCTGGAAATTGATTGAGCTGAGTAGCTAAAAATACAGCTAAAGAGGATCATGAACCTAAACAGTAGAAAGAGGAGCAGGACCAAAAGACTCAGTTCAGCACAGTTGAATTGTTTCAAGAGTCAAGGATTGATAGGCAAAAAAATTAATAAAGTACAGGTGCAGAAAAGGGTGATAAGACTGCAAGGTGTTTTTGGATTTTGGAATGATTTTTGGTTGTTGATTGATGAGGTGGAGCTAGAAATTAGTGCTGCACATGACAGTTGACTCGACTCGACTCCGACTAGTCGCCAAGTCGAGCCAGTTTTTGAGTGAGTCAAGTCTTCATTTTGACTCGTGACTCAGTTGACTTTCTGTGAATTGACTCCGACTCGAGCCGACTTGAGTCGCTGGCCTCAAATGTATTCAATTTTTTTCAGTTTCCGGCTATTTTGGGGCTGTTTTCTCACTATGACGAAAAATTATCCAGCATTTATAGTGACTCTAGTTTTAAGCGACTCCAAGCGACTCGAGTGGGAGTGAGTCGAAAAATAATGACTTGACTCCGAGTCGATGCTGTTTGGAGCTGGAGTCACGTGGAGTGGAGCCAGAGTGAGTCAAAGTTGGAGTCAGGGCAGCACTACTAGAAATGCTCCTGGAGGATAAGAGCAATTTTGTAGGTCAAATGGTTCAGTAAGATAGAACATGACATGGTTGTACAAGAGAAGAAAGAGAAAGTGAGACTTGAGAATTTTCACTCAATATTATACAACATTCAAGTCCCATCAATTTAACAAGGTCTATCGAATAGACTGACAGAACCCAAAACACAGAGAAATGCAGTATGAAAGTTGGTTTATAATGCAGACGTGGAGAACATGCCATACCAGTATCTGGTTATGTCTTTAAGTCAATAGTTTGAAAACTATTAACGCTGCTGGTGCAGCATCCTGACTCCAAATTAAAAGGAAATGCAAGTTACTCACTGCACAAGTTTATATCTGATATTTTACTTGAAACATAAACACTAACATATACAAAAAGGTCATTGGCATATAAATGAAATGACTTAAAAGAAGAGGAAAAAAAATTTACTGTCAATACACAAAAAAAAAATAACTGGCATATAGACGAGTTACTATCGTGGTGGAACAACTTCAAAAAGTGAATCTTGTTTATGTCTTGTTCTTTATCTTTGTAAAAAAAGAAAGTTAGCTTATTTGCAATTCTGGCCCTACTCACTTTCCCTAGGCACTTTCTTTTACTTCACTTCTCAAACTGAGCAATCATACTCTGAAATCAAATTTGTATCATATACATTCTTATCTCATCAGCAGCCTCTACTGCAAAATACTTTTTTCACTCTGTCAACTGCATCTCAATTGTCAGAAGTTGTTCCAAAATCATTTCCCAACCAAGATCTTCAGGGTATTTTAGACAAACAACATGAATCTACATCTCCTTCACTTCAAGTAGTAGAATCTGCAGACAATGATTCAGATAATGGAGTTTCACTTGGGTCTCCAGTCATTTTTACAATAGGTTCACCCATTCTTTGCCAAAATGTTGATTTTCCATTACACTTTCCTACTCCAACACAAAATACTCCTCACAAGACTTCAGGTACATTTGAAAGATCTACCCACAGTTGAAGAAGAAATGTAGTCAACTACCTACCTATATAATTAGCACTATCTTCTGCAGAATGTATCTGGACTTTGATCTGTGTTGTGATTGATCCTTACTTGAATGATGAGCAGCAGAAAAAAGATCTCTGAGCAGCATCTGAAATGAACTGAGGAAAATGACAAAAATTAGCTTGCAACTAATGAAAAAGTGAAAGAAAATAAAATACACTTTGAGTATTCATCAATCTTTCAGTAGTCAAAGACTGTGGAGTGGGTGAAGAGCATTAACTTGCAATAAATGAACAGCAAATGAACAAATGAAGTACTTTATCAGCATCAACAGATTCTTCATCCAAATATGTATCTGGGTTTCAGCCTGTGTTTTGCTTAATACTGCCTTAGTGATGTGTAGCAGAAAGCGTTTTGGATAAGATACAATCCAGCAGAAGAAAGTAGTCATGATCAGAGACACTCAGATTTATTTACTCAAGATTTGCTGCTCATCACTAAAGTTAGAATTACATGAGTAGCTTACTACACTACTCAATATGGAGAAGGAGAGTAGAGAACAAAAAAAAGTGCTCTAAAGGCTGGATCTACATCAGATATCCAAAAGAGAGTATTAGTACAGCTGTATAAAGGTGAGGTTGTGTTGATAACACACTGGGAGCAAGATATCCAACCAACAAACACAATAGGACAATGGTCCAAGGTGTTAGACTGATATCTGTAGGCTTTGAAGTGTCAACCTTCTAATATGCACTTCTCAACCAAGGGATTTACTTGTTACATAATTTAAAATACACAAATATCAATGCATATGGATTTGACATGGAATTACGTCAGTACTATATAAAAATTGTAATTTCCCCAAGTTTTAACACAATTTATGAGTGACTGGTGATTCAGTAAGATGTAATACTAATGAATGGTAATTAATAAAGAATGACTAGTGAGAACTGGTATAGGTAAAACACATATGACAATGGATGGCAAGTGAATGGAAGTGTATTTTGTATCTAAAATTGCAAAGTCATCAATTTTTGGAAATCACATCACAGATCCTATCATAGACATAAATTTTGTATGGCAAGCCGCATGTATGACTCCATACAAAATTTATGTCAATGTTCAAAAGTTTTATTTTTAACACTTTTGCCTAGTTTTTGTCTACAACATCTCTGTTGTGCATCACTAAAGCTAGAATTAGCCACAACACAGGTTGAAGCTCAGATACATTCTGCAGATCAGCAGCTAATTACATAGGTAGTTAACTACATAAAGTATTTAATTCTAATAATAGAGAGGGAAAGTGAATGACAGAAAAATACATCTTAAAGGCTTCTACATTGCATATCCAGAAGAGAGTGTTAGTACAGCTGTACAGAAGTGAGACTGTGTTGATAACACACTGGAAGCCAGATATTCAATCAACAAACACAATAGGACAATGTTCCAAGGTGTTAGACTGATATCTGGCTCTGGAGTGTTAGCAACATTTCTAATACTTTGTAAAGATGAGCTTACCAGCTACAATGTACACAGAGTGTGCCAATAACAAAGCTGTACACTGTAGAATTATTAGAGCAGTCTAAACAAACAAAATGCATGGATGTCCTCACCAGTCTTGTTTTCAATGGAGAGGAAGAAATGGAGATGACAGATGAAAGCAAGCAGCAATCAGATTCTCTAATTTTTGTCCATCCCACTAATGGAATTATAGGTCTGATGACTGGGTGAGATCCAGCTGATTCCAGGGCGGACCAGACAGCAGTGTGCATGCAGAAGACAGAAAACAAGTGTCTGGAGCGGTCCGGATCTTGTGAACAAAAGCAGAAACAAAGAGAAACAAATGGGACAAAGTACCATAAAAGTCTTATCAAATCAAGAGGGGATTAGGTGTCCATAATTATCCACAGATATGGACCGATTAAGCCAGGAATTGTAAATATCATTGTTAAGAGTTATAACAGCAATGTGAACAGGGGAGACCATAGTGAGTTTCCTCTGTGTTTTACTGTTCCATCTTACCATCAAATACAAGACCAATCCCTCAACAGACTGGACATTGGTTGAGAATTGAAATTTGGACAGTATGCTCTCTTTTTTGCAGAATGCCAGGTATGTATTGCAACTTTTCTAGTTCATCGATAGTGATGTGTAATGTTTTTAGTCTGGACTGTGTTGAAGATGATGTCATATCCCTCTGGATCAACACAACTACTGATGCAATTTATATATACCAGTGGAGGGAAAGCTTACATATCTCACTGTATGGTAAGAATGTCCAATTGGTTCAGTGCAGAGATCAGTTCAAGAACCAGGTTCTAAGTCTCAGAGGACAAAATGGTCACTTTTCTTGTAATTCACCAAGTGCTATGACACTGCAACAACTATAGATATAGTTCAGGTGATCCAAGTGCTGTACAGTAACAGTTTGTGGGCCAAAATTGAATGTTGCACATGTCCAGACTGTTTTCAAAGTTTGAATGGAGGTTGGGGTCATTGGACAGAAACTGATCAAGATTCTCCTTGTAGGAGCTGAAGAGTCAGGGAGACCAGACTCAGAAGGAGACATGGCCAGCAAGATGATGATTATACTTGGAGCCAAGCAGCTGCTCAATTATAGGACAATTGACCTTGTGATGATAGATTTGTTTGGCATACTAGGTATTAAAGTAAAAGTGTTCATAGATATGCTAAGCCAATAACATACCTGTTGGCCACCACCATATGATATTCCAACTGGCAAAACACAAAAGCTTCCTCTTCTGTGTTCCAAATACTGGGAATTAAACAATATCTTGGCACGAGAATTTTCAATCAAGTCAGCAGCTTGTTCAGCCACATTGTTTCATTCTGTCTGTTTAGTTGGAGGGCCAACAACAACACTTATAGCCCTACCAGCAGCATCTGTGATGGGACAGGTGTCACTGCTATTAATTATAGTATCATGTCAAAAAGTTTGAGAGAATCAATGGAATACACTATGGATGGTACAGAAACTTAAAAGTTGAATCAGAGCCAACTAGCTCTTCAAGCTTTCAGATGCAACCAGGCCCATTGGGTAGTTCAGTGTCAATATACCTCAAGGTGTCTTCCTGAATCACATTGCTGTCAAGAGCTGATTATTAACCAGTTGAGCAGCAGTTGAGGGCAGAACAGAAGAGAAGTTGGTGCATGAATAATTTTGCTGAGCCTTGTATTTGAATTTTCAGGCTTTATGCTTGTGGCTGAGTATGGGAATTTGTGAAGGGACGGTGGATGACAAAAGGCCTGGTGATGGAGAAGTTGAAACAGGTTTCCACTGGGTCTTTTTTGAGCGATTGTCCAGCTGCTTTAGAGGTTGATGGGTCATCACTAGACTGTCAGAAGGAGATTGCTGCTAAGAGCAGCCAATATCACCTCAAAAAAATTGAATGACACTTTTGCACACCATGCTGAAAAAATGTGTCCTAAACACATCTACAAGTAAATGTTGATATGTAAAACTTTGGGAAAAGTTATGAAACCTACCTGATGTTCACTAATACCTGTTCATGAAACGAGAAAGAAAAAAATCTATGTTAACTGGATGTTAAAATATGAATGAAGAACATGAGTGAAAATAGCCAGCCATGCCATCTGGTGCTCATTGATGTGCATTCTATGGAAGAGCACTATGCCAGATCTACCAAGAAAGTTGTGCATGTTGTTTTGAAAGTTGTATGTGTTATTCTGTTTGTTAAAATTTACTGTCTTCTGTGAAAAATATTATACTCCTGCAAGTGTTCCCCTGTGTCTTATCTTTCATTAAGACTCATAACGGGTTTGCTGAGCAAGCCAAGTATGTCTCTCATAGCCTTCTCATTGGAAACACCTGCTAATGTTGCTGTTGTCCCTAATCCTACCAGGTAAGCACACTTCTCTCATGGTGATGTTTTTATATCTGTTTTTATATCTGTATGTCTCCTTTGACTTGTATCCTTTGTTTCATGTCCTCACACCTTTCTACATTTCACATTCTGCTTTGTATCTCCCCAGTCTTTTTATATTTGTTGTTTCTCCAATGTTTTTTTGAATAAAACTTATATAAATTTAAAGATATTGTATTGTTTTTTTTTTTTTTTTTGAAGTGAGATTTGAGGTGTTAACTTGGTTCCCTTCCGTCTCAGCCAGGGACTTTTCCTGACAACAGACTAATGTCACCCTGTCAGAACTCCCTAGTCAGACTAGGATCAGGAATGCATTTACGCATATGCGCCAGTGATGTGGCTGTCTATGTGATAGTGTGGGACTCAACGGACTTTGCCGCAATACCCACTAGTTAATATGGTATGCAAGGGCAATGGGACTTATCATAGCTCAACATGTAGTATTTGAACCAACGACCTCACTGCATCATTGTTAGACAATGGCACATGATTAGCTGTCATGGTGCTACCAACTACATCATTGAGGTCTCCGAGGATATTGTATTGTTTGCTATTTCTCAAAGTCTTTTGGCAACTTGACTAATGAACACACTCATGGAAGTTGTATGACCCAGTAATGATTTCACACTTATCAAACACCGTTCACTTGAGCTGCTGAAGACAATGGTTGCCATGGCTGAATGGCCATATTGAGTAATTTAGAGTGCATTGAGTTCAACAACAAGTGTCGCTATCACAAGATCATGCATGGGCTCTATTTGAAAGTTTTGTATGTATCTATTCTCACTTTTTTTTTGAAATGATGTTTTTTAGTCATTCTCAGAGACCAGCAACACATGGGACCAGATCATTAGATGTGTTAATTGGCCAACATTTGCCGAACCACTGGATGATCCAACACAAGGGGATTCCTGATACATTCCTGAAATTTGCTCAACTATGGTTGTATAATACCATAACACTGGTTCCTGTTTTGTGTATGTAAATACTAAAAAACATTACCCCTGTCTATCACATTCTATGTGCTATATCAGGCTTGAACAAACTGTGATAAATCTTGGTAATGTTGAATGGTGTTGGCAAAATTTCTGTAACGATAATCTTTGATAATGTTTTAGTGTCTTGGAAAATGGACCAGGTGGATTTTCTGAAATTTTTAGTAATATTGGTAGAAATGATAATGGTGATAATTATCATTTATTTTCAGAAGTTGTTTACAATTGCTGATACATTATCCAGGTACCAGTTTCCTAATGTACCCTTTCCCTTTCCACATTGAGCGTGAGCAATCACATTGTGGTTGCTGACTACAGGGATGGTAGCACACTGCTGGATAATGAACAGGCATCCAAAATTGAATAAATTGAGTCTGAGACAAGTTTGCAGGCTTTGGAGTTAATGAATGAAAGGTGAAAAAGAATGAGGATGGATTTAGAAGTTAAATGAGGAGAAGGCAAAGAGCCAAGATGGGCTTAGAAGTTGAATAAAAATGAACTCCAGAGAAACAAGGAAGGGAGAAAAGGATTACCTGGCATACTCGCGATGACATCCTGAGGATGAAGAGATGGTATTAGAGAAATAGAGAAAAAAAAGATATCTGGCATTATTCCATGAGGAGATGGTGGTAGAGTTATCAAAAATGCCATTGAAAGGATCAATCAAGTCATGAGACTTACTGCCTAGTACCTCTTGATATTGTTTTTTTTCCTAAATATTCTGAGGAGATCTGCATGAGTATGTTCTGAAACACCATTGCCATATTTTGTTGATATAACAATCTGCACGTGATTCTCATTTCCGGGTAACTTACTTTTATTCCGGTTATCAATTCATTTTCATGTGATTTTCGTACCTCACTTATACTCGTAGGTACATACTTTGTATTTTCCCTTCATCCGATTGCCTCCCTGTAGTTTCATAGGACAATCGAGAACTTGTTGCTCTTCCCTTCGTCGTCGTGTCTCTATATCGAGTCTTTAGTCGCCCTCGGAATATTCAACACAATCGGATCAGCCCGTCGAAGCTCATTCGTCAACACCCAGTACCTACTCGGACCGTACTCGACAGGACTGGTTGGATAACGACTGTACTGTTAGTCCAGGGCCCACAACTGCATCGCTGAGGCACGGTGAATCAACACCTATCGTAACCCCGCCAACGACCATACCAATTGGCTTATCCTGAGCTTGCTGCTCGCTTCTTTTCTACACCTTTTGCACTACCCCACCTACACTACACACGATGACTACGAAGGAGTATGAGAATCTTGTGGTCCTGAAAGGGCCAAAGGAGCTAGAGAACTGGAAGTTCTCACTACGGATAAAAGCGAGGAAGAAAGGAGTTTGGGACATCATACGTGGTACGCAGCTACTTCCTAATGACAGTGACACATCCTCCGAGGCGAACACTCTTCGCACCAAGATGTCTGTTGCTGCCGACCTCATCGTCCAAACCATCTCTCCATCTCTCATCCCTCACATCCGTGAATTCCCTGATGACCCGTACAAAATGTACAAGCGCCTACTCGAAGTCAATAGCCATGGCTTCGAAGACGTCTCAGACACTTGGACTCGTTTCAACTCGTTGAAGCTTCGTAGCAACGAGACAGGTATCGAATTCATCGGACGCTTTCGGGAACTCCGCAGTGAGCTCATTGCTCTCAACGACAAACCTTCTGATACCCTTTCCATTTCCGTTCTCCTTTCGGCTCTCCCCGACGTCAATCCCAAAACCAATAACGATACTGACTGGAAATCTTTCAAAGTCCAGATGAAGCGCGATATCCAGGGCGATGACCTTGTCTATGTCGAATGACAGGTCCTTCGAGAGTACTCACATCAGAATCCTGATGGGGATACTACTTTCTTTGATCCTGGGGAAGAAGCTTTGGCTGCTGCTAGACGTGGTACAAGGGCTGGTGGAGGGAATGCACCTCGTGTTCCAGCTTCGGACCCTTTGGCTCACTTTGTACGTCCACACCTAGTTTGCAACCTTTGTGGTGGACTTGGACATTTCCGCTCGCAATGTCCTAGCGAGCTGTTCAATGAACCTTCTAGTAATGGTCGTACTGCTGCTGTCGCCACTTTTGTAGCACAGGAGGAAGACTATAGTGGTCAAGGAGTCGCGTTTTAGATTAAGGGGGTGTAAACTTACTTTTCTTTCAATCTTTCTTCAATCTGTACTTTATTTGTTGACTTTATGCAGATTGAGGGGGTGTGTTGATATAACAATCTGCACGTGATTCTCATTTCCGGGTAACTTACTTTTATTCCGGTTATCAATTCATTTTCATGTGATTTTCGTACCTCACTTATACTCGTAGGTACATACTTTGTATTTTCCCTTCATCCGATTGCCTCCCTGTAGTTTCATAGGACAATCGAGAACTTGTTGCTCTTCCCTTCGTCGTCGCGTCTCTATATCGAGTCTTTAGTCGCCCTCGGAATATTCAACATATTTGCCTCACAAGATGTAAAATGACTATTATTGTTTCCCCTTCTCCTTTTTTTCCTTCTTTTTGCTGACATGAAAACGGATTCCAAGAGTAGGGAGCATTTTTGGAGGCTTCTGCACAGAACAGATCCCTGCAACAATTCTAGACATACTTGAGACAGTTATACCACCTCCTGTCTAGATTGTTGCAAATGCTCTCGACTCAGTCTAGTTTGACTTCATTTGTACATTCCCTGTTTGATATGTGCGCTTGTCACGATCGTATATCATTGTTCCCATTATTACAAAGTGTTGACGACCCCCATACACCTTCAGGCCATGATCTGGGGTCATATAGACATGTTTTGTGTTTTGTTCTCAACTCGAGCTCAAAAATTTTCATTTTCATTTTTGTTATTATGCTCGTTCTAGTGCAATGTAGGGCTTCCCCTGCTCGCAGATTGCTGTTAAGACTCTTAACAATAATATTTTCAATTCCTGGCTTAATTGGTCCATACCTACGTATGCTATGTACACTTTTACCTACTATTCCCCTCTTGATCTGATAAGACTTTTATGGTACTTCGCCCCATTTGGTCCTCCCTTTGTTCCTGGACTTGCTCACAAGGTCCGGACCGCGCCGGACACTGGTTTCTCGTCTTCCGCATGCACACTGCCGTCTGGTCCACCCCAGAATCAGCTGGATCTCACCCAGTGATCAGACTCTATAATCCCATTAGTAGGTGCCACATGGAGCAGAGGCCTACTGATAGATGAAGATTAGAGGATCTGGTTGCTGCTTGCGTTCATCCCTCATCTCCCTTTCTTCCCCTCCATTGAAAGCAAGATTGGTGAGAACATCCATAGTGCATTTCATTTTTTTAGACCGCTCTAATCATTTTATACCTGCCTGCAGTCACAGTACAGTGTACAGCTTTGTTATTGGCTCACTCTGCTGGTCAGCCTAACACCTCAGAACATCGTCCTACTGTTTTTGTTGGTTGAATATCTCACTCCCAGTGTACAACGCAGCCTCTGCTGCTCATCACTAAACTTAGGATTAACCACAACACAGGCCGAAGCCCAGATACATTCTGCGGATCAAGATACTAATTACATAGGTAGCTAACTACTGTACATACATAACTCTAATAATAGGGAGGGAGGGTGGGTGACAAAAAATACATCCTAGAGGCTGGATCTACATCGCATATTTCAGAAGGGGGTGTCAGTACAGCTGTACAGGAGTGAAACTGCGTTGATAACGCACTGGGAGCGAGATATCCAACCAACAAACACAATAGGACGATGTTCTGAGGTGTTAAGCTGATATCTGTACGTTCTGGGGGTTAGCAATGTTCTCACACACTGTAGAGACGAGCTTACCAGCTACAGTGTACACAGAGTGAGCCAAGAACGAAGCTGTACACTGTACTGTGACTGCAGACAGGTATAGAGTGAATAGAGCGATCTAAACAAACAAAATGCGCTATGGATGTTCTCACCAGTCTTGCTAATGGAGGGGAAGAAAGGGAGATGAGGGAAGAAAGCAAGCAGCACCAGATCCTCTAATACTTGTCCATCAGTAGGTAGGCCTCTGCTCACTCATGTGGCACCCACTGATGGGATTATAGGGTCTGGTGTGTGAGATCCAGCTGATTCCGGGGCGGACCGGACACCAGTGTGCGTGCGGAAGACGAGAAACAAGTGTCCGGAGCGGTCCGGACCTTGTGAACAAGTCCAGGAACAAAGGGAGAACCAAATGGGGCGAAGTATCATAAAAGTCTTATCAGATCAAAAGGGAAATAGTAGGTAAAAGTGTACATAGTGTCCGCAGATATGGACCGATTAAGCCAAGAATTTATGCTGTCATTCTTAAGAGTATTAACAGTCATCATCTGCAAACAGAGGAAGCCCTGCATTGTGCTAGAACGAGCATAATAACGAAAATAAAAATGAAGCTCTTTAGCTTGAGTTGAGAACAAACCACAAAACATGTCTCTATGACCCCACATCATGGCCTGAAGGTGTGTGGGATCACTACACTTTGGCTCATGAATATTAATGATCAAAATATAGATTCTTGCCATTCAAGATGGAGACACTTCACTTGTTCAAAATATACCTTGTATTGAGCACAACTTCAGCAAGAAGTAAGTAATAAATGCATCTTCCTATCTCTGTCCTTGTGATAACCTTATCTCAAAGCCATTTACTGTCATATGAAAATTCATACCCAAAAACAGTGTTTATCTGTCCTTATTCTATGGACACAAAAAAGGCTATCTTATCTCTGCTCGTCTATCTGAAGCTAAAGACACCACCTCTTCCAGAAAATGTCACAGAAATTTAAAGCTTGAATTTTTCCTGTCTTAGGGAACTCCATATCTCCTATCAATACCGCTACCATCCAGACCTAGATATAGTGGTCACTTCATTCTCTTCTGCTTTTACAAAATTAAGAGTAGCTTTTACCCTGACTAAATTTGGTCTGTTTGTACCACATGGAGAAGAAGAGACAAACAGGCTCACATTTGACTCATTTCATCAGCTTTGCTCTAAAGGTTTCTCTCAGCTCTCTCCAAGAGGATTTTACCTGTCTGGACAGGCACAGACAATGAGTTGAGATAAGGAAGAAGAGAAGTGAGGATATGAGGGACAGGGTTCCATTTACCTTCACATACCTCTCTCAGCCCATAAATGGAAAGTCAGAGATGTACTGGGATGGGGCTTTAAGAGAGATATACTCAGATGAGGCTTTAAGAGAGATAGAACTGAACTAAACTTGATCTGTATTAAATACAGAAATGACTTTCAATCTAGTATCCAGACATTTGAGAATGTTCTTGACACTCAAGTTGTTGAGATTAGCCAGTTCCTCCTCAGATGACATTTCGCTTATTTGTACTTATTACATAATGTAGTTACATGTAAGCACTTAGCAGCTCCATGGAATGACTCTGGGTAGTACATACAGCTTTTCCTCCCTCTGCCACTGTCTCAGCGCATCTTTGGGCTTATTTCTAGGAGTTTTATTTTATGAAGTTATGGGCCCCAATCCTACCATCTAAGAGAAGATTATCACTGTGTCTTCATATCGTTTAATGTGTCTCAGAGTCACTCAATCCCTCAAAACACCCTTATTTTCTATACATCCTTCATTCTTCTATGTCATGTCTGACTTCTGAATTCTCCAATCCATGCTTCCTGGGACATCATTAACAATACCACTCTCCTCCTGTTACTGATGCAGATACTTGCATCTACAATCTCCGGAACAAACAGGCTAGAACTGTTATCAGGTCTATGATCAACTGAGAGCTCCACCCCATCATTCTGGACAAAGCTACTGGCAAGGAAGCCTATGTTTGTTTGAAGCTTAAGTTTGAGTCAACTTCTTGAGAGAATCAATGTTTACATTGAGCTGCTCAAAGACCTTAGGTGTCAATTAAAGGACATGGAGACCAAAGTTAATGATGATTACTTCAAGGTCATCTTCCTGACCAACCTTGACAATGCAAAAACTAGCATTCTGATGAAAACTGTTCATATGTTTAAAGACTCAGACTATCACTGCAGGTGCTTGTTTCTCATCTGGATTCGGACATTCAGTGAGTATATATCTTCACTGAAATAATTGAAGTAAAACCAAAATAGTGGAGTAACAGTAAACTGGCTACGTCTCATAGTGGACAGTTGCAGGGACAATGACCCCTTTGAACCCCTTGATAGCCTTGGCAAGAGAGTCAATGGAAGCCATGTCCAAGTGCTTAGTAGGTTCTGCAAACCAAAGAAAATTCAGCCAACAAGTAAAAGAATGGAGAAAGATATGGACTCACGTTTTGGACCCAATGCAAAGCTATTTCAGCAGCTCCCAGTCATGCAACATCAACTTTGACATAGTGCCTGCCATCTGGTTTGCATTGAATGGGGCTGAGTGGAGCAATAAAGGGTGACAAAGGAGAGTGAAAGCTGCACACTCACTGAACTTGACTTCAAGCCTAGTAATGGTAGCATGCATCTGGCAATATGAACCAACAGAAACCACAGTAGAGGGAGAAGATATGCAGCAAAAGATAGAAAACACGCTGAGAAGAATATGCGCTGAGTACAAACCAATAACAGAAACTTACCATTCCATGTAAAATTTTTTTGAGACAATGATTTTGAAATGGGTGTGTTTCTCTTCAGACGCCTGGTCTGGCACAAACCTCAGCCCCGCATAGCTGCAAAGCAATGACCTCCTTCTTTGATTGTGGGACAGAGTAAGGAATTGTAACAAAAAAGTAGACATATCTCAAATCTAGAGGTATATACTGTAACTCACACATCGTTGACAGAGCGTGGTTGTGTGATTGATTCTGGCAGTTTATGCAAAATACTGTGGCTCATCGAAAAACAATGTCAGAAGGTGTGTCCACAGTGCTTCAATCAGACATTGCATTCTATTTGTTCAAGAATGCAACAGAAGGAGCTCTACATTGTACTACAATGAGCACAATAATGAAAATGAAAATGAAAGCTTTTCAGCTCAAGTTGAGAGCAAAACACAAAACATATCTTGACAGCCCCTGATCATAGAATGAAGGTATATGGGAGTCTTCAACACCTTTGAACAATGTGAAAAATGATATATGATTGGACAAGTTCACATACTGACTAGGTATGTCTCCTGCATCACCACACCATGTTATCATACACTCTAGTCTCAACTCGGATGAAGTGTTAACACTGCGTGCCTCCTGATCATCCCATAATTCCATTTTTCTTGCCATTGCAAACATTACCCTGAAGACAGGCATTGATTTGTGTGTCCATCACATTCCTGGCAAAGAAAACATTTGAGATCTACTCTGTAACACCTTGGAACATCATCTTATTGTGTTTGTTAATTGGCCTCTACTGCTCATCACTAAACTTAGGATTAGCCATAACACAGGCCAAAGCCTAGATACAATCTGTGGATCGAGATAGTGCTAATTACATAGGTAGTTAACTACAGTATCTAATTCTAATAATAGGGAGGGAGGGTGGGTGACAAAAAAATACATCCTAGAGGCTGAATCTACATCGGATATCCAGAAGGGGGTGTTGGTACAGCTGTACAGAAGTGAGACTGCGTTGAAAATGCACTGGGAGCAAGATATCCAACCACCAAAAACAATAGGACAATGATCCAAGGTGTTAAGGCTGATATCTGTATGCTCTGGTGTGTTAGCAACGTTCTATCACACTGTAGAGACGAGTGTACACAGGGTGAGCAAATAATGCAGCTGTACACTGTAATGTGACTGCAGACAGGTATAGAATGATTGGAGTGTAAATAAACGAAATGCACTATGGATGTCCTCATCAGTCTTGCTTTCAATGGAGGGGAAGAAAGGGAGATGAGGGATGAAAGCAAGCAGCAACCAGATCCTCTAATCTTCGTCCATCAGTAGGCCTCTGCTCACTCATGTGGCACCTACTAATGGGATTATAGGGTCTGATGACTGGGTGAGATCCAGCTGATTCCGAGGACCGGACAGCAGTGTGCGTGCGGAAGACAAGAAACAAGTGTCCGGAGCGGTCCGGACCTTGTGAACAAGTCCAGGAACAAAGGGAGAACCAAATGGGGCGAAGTATCATAAAAGTCTTATCAGATCAAGAAGAGGGGAATAGTAGGTAAAAAGTGTACATAGCTTATGCAGATATGGACCGATTAAGCCAGGAATTGAAAGTATTATTGTTAAGAGTCTTAACAGCAATCTGGGGGCAGGGAAAGCCCTCAATTGCACTAGAACGAGCATAATAACAAAAATGAAAATGAAAATCCTTAGCTCGAGTTGAGAACAACAAAAGATAAAACATGTCTCTATGATCCCAGATCATGGCCTGAAGGTGTATGGGTCCCGTCAACCTTTTGTAATATTGTGAACAATGATATATGATCGGGAAAAGCGCACATATTGAACAGGGAATCTACAATGAACGAAAATAAAATGAAGTCAAACTAGACTGAGTTGAAAACATTTGCAACAATCTAGACAAGAGGTGCTATAAGTGTCCCAAGTATGTCTCGATTGTTGCAGGGGTATCTGTTATGTGCAGAGGCCTCCAAAAACGCCCTCGTGTTGAGCATCTTGCTCCCAGTGCATTATCAACGCAGTCCCACCCCTGTACAGCTGGCCCATCAGACCTTCTGTTTCTTATTCCAATGAAAATCAAATAAGTGGAGTTGTTTCTAGAAACGGCTCTCTGCCTCTGTAAGTTATGGGATCTTGCAACCGATCATTGCTGTAGCAGTGTACTTCACACTTATCTCAAGCTTGAAAGTCTAAGCCTTGAAAACATCCATTAAAACATATATTGGTTGACTAACTCAGTCAAAGATAAATCTCAGTGTAACTAATATAGTAAGGATAGCTTGTCATAACTCCTTGGTCTGTCTTGCGTGATTGGCCCAAGATTAAATGTTCTACACTTAGATTTGATGGTGTTCGTGCTGGTTATCACCTCCTATACCACAAAGCCGATCCTTTCCATCAAGGTACTGAAATCCTGTTTACTGCACAGGAGGTTGGGAATCCTGTTCAGCTTCTTCAGGACTATGCTACTGCAAGGGACAGGTGACATGGTGCCAGAGCTGTACTGTTTTTGCTTGAGGATGGCACCATCCCAACACAAGCTTGGTTTGAATCTAAGTTCTTTGCTGTTGTAGGTAAAGAGTTTGGAGGCCATTCAGCGTGTGCTGGTGGTGCGACCTTCTATGCTAGTCTAGGACTGTCTGAGTCTGTCATTCAAGCTCTTGAACATTGGTCTGCCTCCGAGACAACCCATCTGTCGGTGCTGAACAAGAACTTACTCAGCTCTGTTTAAATCAACGTTGAATGTGCCGCCTACATTCATCGCAGTATGTTTTTCTTGGTTACTTGATCCCTTTTTCTTCCTTTTGCTCTTTCCTCTCATCTTGATCTACCTTTGTTTACACAATCATCCTCCTCTCAACAACATTCCATTAGCTTATATAAGCACTATCTCGATCCGCAGAATGTATCTGGGCTTTGGCCTGTGTTGTGGCTAATCCTAACTTTAGTGATGAGTAGCAGAGGTCGACATGAAGGCAGATTCCGAAGTCTCTGCACACAACAGATACCCCTGCAACAATCTAGACATACTTGTGACAGTTATAGCACCTGTCTAGATTGTTGCAAATGTTCTCAACTCGTCTAGTTTGATTTCATTTTATCTTCGTTCATTGTACATTTGCTGTCTGATATGTGTGCTTCTCCCGATCGTATATCATTTTTCACATTATTACAAAGTGTTGACGACGCCCAAACACCTTCAGGCCATGATCTAGGGTCATAGAGACATGTTTTCTGTTTTGTTCTCAACAATTGTAGGGCTTCCCCTGCTCACAGAGTGCTGTTAAAACCCTTAACAATGATAGCTTTAATTCCTGGCTTAATCGGTCCATATCTGCGGACGCTATGTACACTTTTACCTACTATCCCCCTCTTCTTGATCTGATAAGACTTTTATGGTACTTCGCCCCATTTGTTTCTGGACTTGTTCACAAGATCCGGACCGCTCCAGAGATTCGTTTCATGTCTTCCGCACGCACGCTGGTGTTCGGTCTGCCCCGGAATCAGCTGGGTCTCACCCAGTCATCAGATATAATCCCATTAGTAGGTGCCACATGAGTGAGCAGAGGCCTACTGATGGACGAAGATTAGAGAATCTGGTGCTGCTTGCTTTCATCCCTCATCTCCCTCCCGCTCTAATCATTTTATACCTCTCTGCAGTCACAGTACAGTGTACAACTCCGTTATTTGCTCACTCTGTATACACTGTAGCTGGTAACCTCGTCTCTGCAGTGTGTTAGAACGTTGCTAACACTCCAGAGCGTACAGATATCAGCCTAACACCTTGGAACATCGTCCTATTGTGTTTGTTGATTGGATATCTCGCTCCCAGGACATTATCAACGCAGTCTCACTCTTGTACAGCTGTACTAACACCCCCTTCTGGATATCCGATATAGATCCAGCCTCTAGGACGTATTCTTTGTCACCCACCCTCCCTCCCTATGATTAGAATTAGGTACAGTAGTTAACTACCTATGTCATTACTATTCCTAACTTTAGTGATGAGTAGCAGAGGCTTTCAGGTGTTGTATGTATAGCAAAACATTGGCAATATAGGTAATAGCAATGGTTCAAAATGAGGAGTAGCAGATGTAGTCAGTAGATCAGCATGCAAAGCAAAGATAATGTATAGAGAAGGAAACGGAATTTTTACACTACTTGTTAGCATGAAGTCCCAGTGGATTTTATTATTTTCAGCTGTGAAATAGACACTCACTTGTTAATCATACATCCTATGTAGATTGTCCAAGTACAAATTAGCAGAATAAAACATAAATGGGTCTCGTCTTAATTATTATTTAATCACACCTAATCCAGTCCTCTTTAAATACTTGCGTGGCCAACACGCAGTGAGAACAAACTGATGGATCTAAGCAGGACCCTTAGAAATATCAATTGATCATATCTTGTTTAAATTGTACTCTTTCTCAGCCTTGACTGACATTAGCTTGCCTTGACTAAGTATTTCTTGCTGAGAGTTGTCTTAAAGTTGCCTAACCCCAAACCGGATCTCTGGTTCATTACATCTTCATTTGTCATTGAAACAAAGTGCAAATACATTTTTGATATAACTAGCATTGTGGAATCCTTTGTTGTTGAAATATGCAGAGGAAGAGAAGATGGCTACATTCTAGCAGACAGATAAAACATAACATTCAGGACACAATTAAACACACATGCTAGAGGAATTTGTAGCCAAAGGTAACTGCTCTCTTATCTTGAGACATGAACAAGCCAGAATCCATCATGGTTAGATCCAAATAAGTGTGAATGATGAAATCAATAAACGCTGCTCCTGCAGAACATCTTCAAACTGAGTGTTTACCACTTCTTGACTGGAGTGAGTTTCAGTTGTCTTGGACAGACCAAAGTTGATGATTTTTAAACATTCGTTTTCGGATTGAAGAGAATGTTGGGGACCATGACATCACCATGAGCTATTCCAACTCTATGAAGCTCCGCCATTGCATATGCATGTGTGAGAATATAGAGTCGATCTCCAAGTGTGTGTACACTAATTCTTCAGACATCAGTACTGCTGTTAGGAAACTAAGCCACTTGATGTCCAAAGCAGCTGTTGATGTTCTGCAAAATAGAAAACATCACAGCCATGTTGCTAATTAGTGTGAATTTTTCAGAAACCTGACTCTCAACTGTAGTGACGATTTTCAAGTATGCAATTACTTCTTCTTTGTCGGACAGCACTTGAAGCATATGAGAATGCTGTGACAAATGATCAGATACTGGAGATGTTAAACCGATAATAACCTACATTGAGAACCACACCAAACTTCAATTTCTCTACAGAAGGCCGATAGCGATCCAAAGCACTGCCTTGAAGTCCATAGTTTCTGAGAGTTGTGGACCGTTATTCCCACCTTCTCTGATGACGCCATGACGTCTGCTGCTGCTGCTGCCATCCCCTTTCCCTCCACCTCCACCACTTCCATTTCCACCACCATGACTTCCCTCTTCACTGCCTCCTTCTCCTCCTGGCAAAGGTGGTTGACTAGACTTTGATTTAGTCAGGTTTCAATAATCAAGAAGAAAATTGGATTCAAACTGGAGCATTTGAGTTGGCCAATTGAGGTAGAGGTTATAAAGCCAACGGTCAAGCGTCATTGTTCTCCCTCCATCCAAGAAATTAAAATTACCTAGAGGATTAGGTCGTGAACCAATTTTCACTCTACACAACAGCTCACTTCAAAACCGTTTTCCTTTCAAGCACAGGTCAGAATCAGTGCTACGTCCATTCGTTTTCCTATCCATAATGCGCTGACCACAACTGGCTCTCCCATGATAAAACGCAGTACCATGGCATGAACGATCCCAGTCATGATCATGTGACATTGATCCTTTTGTTGTGCGTTAGAATCAATCTCGGCCAAAATGACAGCTACGTCCCAGCCTATTGGTGCTGCTGCAAAGTCAGGTCTTGTCCTGACATGGCTGACCACGTCAGGCTGAGGCCACAAGACAGGCAGTACAAAGTCCACTGAGGTGTTCCTTTAAAAGAACATAAGACAATGCTGTTCAACAGTATGAAAAGGAAGGTTTCTTACTGTGTGTATTTCCAATGAGTATTCTGCCATATTGAATTACATTGTCATAAAGCTGCAAAACACTGCCGTCAACTCTGAGGAGGAGAAGTCATGAGACCGGTGCTCCTTGTAGATTGAGGGTCAGCTGCAAGTGATCCTGTTGTAGTACTCGACCTCATTGAAGTCAGATTCTGGTTCTGAAGGTGGAGGTGTAAGTGTAGATGTAGGTTTAGGTGCACCACTGTGGTTCTGCTTTTGCGGAAGAAGAAATTTTAACCCTTCAGGCTTCACCAACAATGTAGGCCTCTCCTCAAAGTTGCTCTTGACTTGCATTATAGATTCCGTGACTTGATAGCAATGTTTTGTGACATATTCTTCAATCTCAGACTAGAAATGTGGTTAAGTTGAAAAAAATCAATACTTCAAATTTAAAGAAACCTACAAGTGTACAACCTCTTCTTGTCCAACCTCTTCTTGTCTCTCAGTTGAATAACCAACTTGTCAATGGCTTCTGTCCCCAAATTTGGTACCAAGGTAACAACAACTGGTCAGTGTAGTCGTTCACTCTGCTGTCTTGAGGCGTTTTCCACGATCCTTTCTCATGAGGATTGGTTTGCAAAGCGAGCAACCTTAAAAATAACTCTTCCGGTGTCATACAGACACACAGCCCTAATTTGACTTTTCCCTTTGCCACATCCTGAATAGAAATGAGTTTGGTAGAAAAAGAGACAACATCCCAATAGATGCTATCACTGTGATTCTTTTCAGCCCATAAGTCTTGGTCTTGCGTTGATCTGATGGGAAATGAGTTTTTTTATTTGTCCCATTTGAGGAGTCAGAGAATTGATCACTGGAGAGAAGTTTGGCATTGTCATATCCAGGTTGAATAGACAGACATTTGTAAGGATCGAAAAGAAAACTTGGAGAGCTTTGTATATGGCACAAAAGAGCCAATGATGTGATGAAACAGCTGATATGTTTAATAAATTTGACAACATATGGCTCCTTTAGATAAGTGTAGGACAGAGTGTAGTTTGACATCATGATGGTAAGCATCAAAGATCATCATGTCCATCTGCAAACAGCACATAAAAACTGTCATGTGTTTCAGACTCCTTTGCTGATCGAGCTGATGCCAATACAAAAGCACTCCATCAGGTCCACAAGATTAAGAAACACTGTTGAAAGCCCATTATGCACTGTTAGTTCTAAAGAGAATTCATGGCAAGTACAATGTGGATATTTTGAAAACCATAGCCTAAGTACTTGTTTGTAGTAGTCATGCAAAAGACATAGATATTAATAAAAATTGTTCACAATAACGCTATTATCAAAGAAATGCTGATACTCATACATAGATACCTCGACATTGGGAAAAAAAAAAAAAGTTCTGGAACCTGTCTGAGTCCTGTAGGATATGACTTTGCAAAGACTTCAACGTGTTGCGCTTTGATGACTTCAACTTATCTTTTCTCCTTCTAAGGACCTCTGACAGCATTCATATAGTCATCTTCATCTCTCTGGCTCACTTTCCTGAGCTGCCCTATGTTCTGTCTTGATGGATCAACAGCATGAATGATGTATGGAATGGTGTGGCATCTCAACCTATGCAAGTCACCCAAGTGCTTTTGCATAGCAATGCGACCCTTTTTTCACTTCAACAATTTGTCATTACCATTCTCTTACGGAGATTTGAGGGTGTGGCACAGCAAAAAGTAAGTCTGTTGCACTCTTTTTGTTTGTGTGCTTACTCACTGTCTTTTAGTTGTGGCACTGTCAGGTGTTTGTTACAATCTGTGGCCTCTCTTTCTTTGCAGCCATTGGTCCCTGCTTCCTGCTGATTTGTATTGCAACAGCGTTTTCTATCACCTTACAATCTATACACCAATTGCTCTTTTTTGTCAAAAGTACATTCATTTTCATTGGAGTAGCCACTTGTCTTTCTTCAAGAAAGTCCCTCCGTTTTTTTATTCAATTAAGCGTTTATACTGAGTATGGAGATGATAGAAGTATGGCAAAGTTTTTGGATGCAACAGTGTGGCTGCAAGCAATCCTCACTAACTAAACTCAGAGTACCTCATCCAAGTAGGAAGATCTCACCAGTAAGTTGAATACCTCCTCCTTTCTTTTTACAGTGCCTTATCATGGGATCTGTAAGAGTAATTGCTGCCCTTGAACTTGCTCCTGCCAACTTTTAAGACAAGACCCATGTTGGAGAGATTATGGAGAGGATTCAGGATAACATCACTAACCTCATTGAAGACAACAAAGAGATTGAACCGTTGACATAAACTCAGTGCCATTCATAGATTGGGAGGAGAGCTTTGAAGAGTTCAAAGACCTCAAACCAGACCATCTATACAAGTTGCTTGGGATCAAATCTGGCAAACTCCCATTTTTCAACAAAATCATTGATAAAACTGGCCAGACCAACCCAAAGGACAACTCCAAACTTTATGAGGAAGGTGTCACCCTGTCTGACCTGGTTCCTCTTGAACTTCAATAGCACCAGTTGGTCATTTACAAAGCCTTTCAACAAGCCTCCAAAGGAGAGCTGCTCCTGTTGATGGACAAAGTTGCAAATCATTCTCTATGTCACAACCAGTTTTCAAATCCCATGTTCAGATAAAATTACTTGTTATACACATCTTCAAACTTGGAGTCTCCAAGAATAAGAATTCTATTCTTTTACAGAAGTCATGAAGAACAGTTGGCTGGTTTCAAGAAGTACTTTTCAAGTATTTTCTGCATGGCTTGCCCGGTCAAATGGTCAGCATCAAACCCTCTCTTTTCATTCATACTTATTGCATGACTCCCAGTTTCTGCCTCTGCCAAAATCATGTACAAACTATCAGGATTATTACATGTTTCAGTGAATACTAATTGGAATTTTCAGTGAATACTAATTGGAATTTTCAGTGAATACTAATTGGAATCCTTTGTAGCCTCCTTCTGCAATTGCAAAATTGCATTTTCTATACACTCCTAAACCCTATCTTGTGAACCTCAGGAGGAGAAAATGACTGTAAGATACAATTTTGATCCCCACAAAATCTCAACTAAGCCTTTAACATCTGATGGCAGATGAATGAAAGCATAAGTTTATTTATTGAGACTGTCATCAATCAAGTTAGGCTGTGTACACTCTATCAGTAACACTATATCATAGAAATGAGCTTACCAGCTACAGTGTATACAGAGTGAGCTAATAACAGAGCTGTACACTGTAATGTGACTGCAGACAGGGTATACAGTGGATGCAAAAAATTATGTTGCTTCCTTTTGTGGAATGTGGCTGTACCACTGGCAGGTTCATTTTGTGAGCAAAATAGTATATACAATATGATACATGCTCCAAAGTCAGATATATAGTTGTACAGAATATGCTACAATGCTGTTGTCCATGAAAAAAAAGTCCAAGATAATGCAAATCACCCCCACAGATAACAAGACTTTCAGTGCATAGCAGAGAGCCCTCTGCCTCACAGAGAGCAACAAAACAGTGAGAAAACAAATTACATGTGTGTCTTAAATATTGCTGGGAATCAGAGGGATACCAGACTCTGTATCCTGCCCCAAAGTTGATCTGATGCCAAAGTCAGGATTAGCCACAACACAGGCCGAAGCCCAGATACATTCTGCAGATCGAGATAGTGCTAATTACAAAGGTAGTTAACTACTGTTCATAACTCTAATAATAGGGAGGGAGGGTGGGTGACGAAAAATACGTCCTAGAGGCTGGATCTACATCGCATATCCAGCAGGGGTGTCAGTACAGCTGTACAGGAGTGAAACTGCGTTGATAACGCACTGGGAGCGAGATATCCAACCAACAAACACAATAGAACGATGTTCTGAGGTGTTAGGCTGATATCTGTACGCTCTGGGGTGTTAGCAACGTTCTAACACAGTGTACATAGCGTCCGCAGATATGGACCGATTAAGCCAGTAATTGAAGGTATCGTTGTTAAGAGTATTGACAGTAATCTGCGAACAGGGGAAGCCCTACATTGCGCTGGAAAGAGCACAATAACGAAAATGAAAATGAAAGCTTTTTAGCTCGAGTTGAGAGCAAAACACAAAACACGTCTCTATGACCCCAGGTCATCGCCTGAGGGTCTGTGGGCGTCGTCAACACTTTCTAATAAGGTGAAAAATGATATGTGATCGAGAGAAGCGCATATATCCAACAGGGAATGTTCAATGAACGAAAATAAGATGAGGTCAAACTAGACTGAGTTGAGAACAATTGCAACAATCTAGACAAGAGGTGCTATAAGTGTCCCAAGTATGTCTAGATTGTTGCAGGGGTATCTGTTGTGTGCAGAGGCCTCCAAAAACGCTCCCTACCCTTGGAATCCGCCTTCATGTCGATCATGGGTTAAGGGATGGTCTTCTGAAGCCACCTGTCCAACCCAGCCCAAAGATTTTCAATGGGTGAGATGTCTCACGACTGACCAGGCCATTTCAAGATGGGGATGCCATAAAGTCTTGGAGCCATTTCTGTGCAAGTTTCAATGTATGCTTTGGATTATTGTCTTGTTGAAGAATGGTAGAGGAAGGTGGAGTAAATGATTAGAGCGGTCTAAACAAACAAAATGCACTATGGTCCTCACCAGTCTCGCTTTCGATGGAGGGGAAGAAAGGGAGAAAGCAAGCAGCACCAGATCCTCTAATCTTTGTCCATCAGTAGACCTCTGCTCACTCATGTGGCACCCACTGATGGGATTAGGTGGTCTGATGACTGGGCAAAATCCAGCTGATTCAGGGGTGGACCGGACACCAGTGTGCGTGCGGAAGACGAGAAACAAGTGTTGGGAGTGGTCCGGACCTTGTGAACAAGTCCAGAAACAAAGGGAGAACCAAATGGGGCAAAGTACTATAAAAGTCTTATCAGATCAAGAGGGAAATGGTAGGTAAAAGTGTACATAGCGTCCGCAGATATGGACCGATTAGGCCGGGAATAGAAGCTATCATTGTTGAAAGTATTAACAGTAATCTGCGAACAGGAGAAGTCCTGAATCGCCCTAGAACAAGCATAATAACAAAAATGAAAATGAAAGCTTTTTAGCTCGAGTTGGGAACAAAACACAAAACATGACTCTATGACCCCAGAACATGGCCTGATGTGTGGGGATTGTCAACACTTTTTTTCATAATGTGAATGATATGTGATCGGGACAAGCCCACATATCGAACAGGAATGTACAATGAACGAAAATAAGATGAAGTCAAACTAGACAAGAGGTGCTATAACTCTCCCAAGTATCTCTAGACTGTTGCAGGATCTGTTGTGTGCAGAGGCCTCCAAAAACACTCCCTACCCCTGGAATCTGCCTTCATGTCGAGCTTCGGCCTGTGTTGTGGCTAATCCTAAGTTTAGGGATGAGCAGCAGAGGCTCAGTAACAGGACTGCCACTTGGACTCTGGTGCCTAAAACTTTGGAGACTCATGATATAATTTATGTCACTTGTCTTCTTCGGGTTTGAGTTTAATGTTGGAGAGAAGGACCTGACTATCATTTCAGAGTGTAGGTTCAGAAAACTTGACTTGACAAGAAAAATTTTAATAACAACATACTAAGAAAGTGGTTGTAGAGAACATATGAAATATGAACCACTCACTCTAATTTCATTAAACTTCTTAAAAGATTATTTAATGGAGATAATATATGAAATATGAATCACTCAGTCTCATTTCATTAAACTTCTTTTTCTCTCGAAGGTTATCTAATGTAAGCTGATTGACGATTGATATTGTATTCCTATTGTTGCTTTTGGCAGGGCTCTGATATTCATAGAATAATAAGAGTTTGATATTGTCTTTGGAACAGAACCAGTTCCTTCAGAAATGTAAGTATTTCCTTTTGGTATTAGAATTGATTGACCAAGAATTTTGTTTTCAGGAGGTATTATTTATTTGACAGGAAATTCTCCAACTTTCAAGCAGATTGGAGCAAAACTGATATACACACGATACTTTGGGACTTCAAATCTACAAGTGGTGTGTTCCACTAGCAATAAGTCTTGTGAAAGAAAATCCATGAGAAAACACTTTGTGTCATGAATTTCCCTTGTCTTGGTCTCCTATTCTTTCTTAGCCCCTATCTTTCCCTATATATTTCCTTGTTACCATCACTTTGTTCGACACGAAGGCGGATTCCAAGAGTAGGGAGCGTTTTTGGAGGCCTCTGCACACAACAGATACCCCTGCAACAATCTAGACATACTTGGGACACTTATAGCACCTCCTGTCTAGATTGTTGCAAATGTTCTCAACTCAGTCTAGTTTGACTTCATCTTATTTTCGTTCATTGTACATTCCCTGTTGGCCATATGCGCTTCTCTCGATCACATATCATTTTTCACATTATTACAAGGTGTTGACGACGCCCACAGACCCTCAGGTGATGATCTGGGGTCATAAAGACGTGTTTTGTGTTTTGTTCTCAACTCGAGCTAAAAAGCTTTCATTTTCATTTTCGTTATTGTGCTCGTTCTAGCGCAATGTAGAGCTTCCCCTGTTCGCAGATTACTGTCAATACTCTTAACAACGATACCTTCAATTTCTGGCTTAATCGGTCCATATCTGCAGACGCTATGTACACTTTTACCTACTATTCCCCTCTTGATCTGATAAGACTTTTATGATACTTCGCCCCATTTGGTTCTCCCTTTGTTCCTGGACTTGTTCACAAGGTCCGGACCGCTCCAGACACTTGTTTCTTGTCTTCCGCACGCACACTGGTGTCCGGTCCGCCCCGGAATCAGCTGGATCTCACCCAGTCACCAGACCCTATAATCCCATCAGTGGGTGCCACATGAGTGAGCAGAGGCCTACTGATGGACGAAGATTAGAGGATCTGGTGCTGCTTGCTTTCTTCCCTCATCTCCCTTTCCTCCCCTCCATTGAAAGCAAGACTGGTGAGGACATCCATAGCGCATTTCGTTTGTTTAGACCGCTCTAATCACTCTATACTCTGCAGTCACAGTACAGTGTACAGCTTCGTTATTGGCTCACTCTGTGTACACTGTAGCTGGTAAGCTCGTCTCTACAGTGTGTTAGAACGTTGCTAACCCCCAGAGCGTACAGATATCAGCCTAACACCTCAGAACATCGTCCTATTGTGTTTGTTGGTTGGATATCTTGCTCCCAGTAGTGCGTTATCAACACAGTCTCACTCCTGTACAGTACTGACACCCCCTGCTGGATATGCGATGTAGATCCAGCCTCTAGGACGTATTTTTCGAGAGGTATTATTTCCCATCATCATCTTCCATTCTTCATATCACCAGCTTCTCTTCCATTCTTACCATCAGCTCCCTTGATTCATACTTCCTTGCTTCCATTCTTTGATATATATCTCTATGGACACTCTTAGCTATTCATTACTTGTCATATATGCCGATGGTCATTGTAGATAGATCCCTAGCTTGTCCACTTTGTCTTTGACTCTATACTGCACACTGTAGTCTGTACTGTATGAGCTGGCACTTGGCTGCTCACTTATCTATCTATCTATTGCCTGACTTTGGTGTGACCTGGGTGGTACACTGTTCTTAGATCTTGTTTCTGACACTTTGTAATTGGGTTAATAGTCTCAAAGTTTCTCATTGGCCAATTGGCTACCATTTCCTTGATTCTTTCAGCTGACAAAGAGCTGATGACATAGCACAAGTTAATCGTTAGACATTGTTGAAAAGTTGGGTGTTTCACTTCCTGGTTTTTTCATATTTCTTATTGATAAACTCATATCTCCATGGAGGTCTGTCCATCAAACAAGCTCAGTGTCAAAAGAGGCGAAGTGTCAGTCTCACTGTTGTCAGAGAGAAGTGTTAGACCATTGAACTATAGGCTTTTCCACTCACCTGCTAGAAGCTAATACCAGAGCTTTTTACATAAAGACCCCAAAAGGCTTGAAACACTATTGTCACAATGTATAATTCATATTTGAAAATCCATAAAAAAAAGAGAGTATATGACCTGGAATATATAAAGACAAGACTAGGTGTGGTCCAATGATTATAAACCTCTTCTATGTGTGCAGAACAACTCACTCAAGTAACTCTTGTTGTAATCAGTTTTTCCTGATTTTGCTGATTTTAGTATAATGACATACTTTAAAAACACTTCTTTGATAACCGAGATATAGTCCTTCTTGGTCAAATTCTCTCAGAGCAACTAGTTTTCAGCATTTTTTCAGGGATGCAAACCCTCTCCCAGAAAGTGTTGTTTTTTCTTTTTTTGGTAAAAATACATATCTTTGTTTTTCTTTGTCTCTAAACTGGGAATAATATAGTCAGAGTGGCCCTGACTCTGTTGTTTCATCTTGTGTGTGAGGCTGCTCAATCTAGTTATTAGACACTTAGTCACATGTACTCACCTGATGACAGCAGAGTAAGCTGTCAACAGTAGTAGAGAAATTTATGGTTGGGTTGATTACATCATTAGCCAGTCTCAGCTGGCTACTATATGAGGTTTTGTCTTTGAACAAGAAAACAGCAGCAGAAATTTCTTGAACAAACTGAGATAGCATGTCAGAAGAGTTGAGAAAATATCTAGTATCTCAGACTATAAGTAGCTGAATATCTCAACACTCGCAGAACAGTACAGCTCACCAGGGATGTAGGATAAAGGGAAAAGTGTAATACTATGCACACAGAGCACTAGCACTACAAGGTATAGTCTCAATAGACTCAGAATTCTCAACTGCAAAGTCCTGTAAATAAGCTGAAGCTCATCATGAAAAGGTGTGATCAAAGTAATTGAGGTCCATCCTGGTGAGTTTGAGGATCTCAACATTTGTGTAAAATTTGAAGTTGGAGTTTCTAGGTGTGAGTGCAGTGTTTCAAAAGATTTGTAGATAGTATTTGCATCTGAAATCCAAATTTCTTGGAGATACCGCTGTGAGAGATTCTCTAGTAATGGATCATACTCCTTACTGGGTTTTGTATCTTCAGATTCCCATCCAGGACCAAGTTTTCAGCCATCAATTCTCATAGTGAAGGCCTCCAAAAATTTGGTCTTGTCAATTCTGAAACATGCTTTCACAAGCTTGTGCCATTTCATCCATCTTCAACTTGGTGCTGTTTATCATGAGAATGATCAGAGATATTTGCACAAGGGTTAGAGTAATCAACAGCTTTTGATTTGACAAAAATTGAGATGATCAAAATATAGTAAACCAAAAAAAAACACCTTTACTTTATCTCACATATCTTACAATATGATGAATATAGAATCAAGGTGAGTCTATGATATACTTGTGGTCACAAAAAGTGATGATCCTGTGACATGTGACATAACTTACATGTCACAAACATTTTATTTTTTTGTATGCTACACTATATTTTTCCTATGATACACACATTCAAGACTCTACTCCAAAGAAGAATTGGCTTGTTGGTAACAAATCAATCTTTTTCATGTGGTCATGATCATTGTGACCGTCTATCTCTTTTCATTCGTCTACAGGATTTGAATACTCCTTTGTACACCAAAAATCATTTTATGCTTTACTCCACATCTATTGGAATTGGGGCTCTGGTAAGTAGCTCATCTGAAAGCAGGACATCAGAAGGGGTATACCTCCAACTTTGAGATGATTCTGTTGGGAGACGGCTGAGCTGCAACTGAATGAATTTTGGGTGCCAAATTTGGCCATTCCTCCTCTTTTGTACAGTCTGTCACGCTCTAGTCACATGTTATAGTTCTGATTTTCCTACATAATTTCTGTCGATTCTATGGCCGTGAATAGTATCAAAGACCTCTTTGCAACAATGTACAGCTGCAATGTTGCCTCAATGACCATCTGCGAATCACAGATATCGATGTTGCTTCACAAGAACTGTGACAAAGGTGTGACAGTGTGACAGATATAACAGCATCCCGACCCAAATGGAGGAAATTGGCTATTACTTGTGTTCGACATCTGCCAACTGATATAAAATGGGTGTCAACATACTCGTATTATCAACCTGAATAGGATGGTGAAGAAATATTCCTGATGGTGAGGCTCAGAAGCCCATAAGAAAAGAATTTCATTTTTGAGAAATCACCGATTTTAATTTTTACATCAAATTGACCCCCACAAGACCATGCACTAAATCCTCCGTCCATTAGGGTGTTCTCCAAGGTCTGCATACTCATACTGGACCCATTGACACTATTTGACCCAACCCAATTCAATATCTCAGTGAAAAATGCAACTGTACAAAGGAACCGTAGTGTACAAAGGAGTATTTAAATCCTGTACTTACCGGCTCCATCTAACGACTTATCATGACATTTCACAGGACTGCCAGAATGTTTTAAACATAATGACTTTCAGGGCCCTAGACTGGTTTGAGCATATAAGAGAGGAAGTCTCCAAATGTTGGAAAAAAACAGGTCAGCAAAAGCTGTCATAGGTGTGTCATTTGACTCTATTTTCAGACTTGCCTCTCATTATTAGTATGTCTCTCCTGCATCAGGACGGTCCTGTAGTGACCTTTCCATACAAAGGTGTCAGCCCATTGCCTTTGTCTCTCACCCTCTGTCGCTGCATACACGCATGCCCTTGGCTTCAACAGAGAACAACATCCTGACAACAAGAACGGCTTTGCTGTGCTTGGATCGACACAGACCAGCTCGCCAGAACATCCCCCGTCTCAATAAAAGAAGGGCAAGTTTAGCATATTACATGCTATATTCCCAAGTACTCCAAGTTTCTTCAATTCCATATACTCACTAGAACAACAGCAGAAGGAAGCTGGGAGGCTGAGAAATGAAGGTTTGCAGATGTATATAATGAAATTTGACAACTTAAAAATGTATTAACCTTTGCAAGATATCTTTCATTTATCTCCTAAGGAAGCTTGAACTGAGGAATATATACTACAATAATAATTCTTAATGCTATCCCACGAGTGGACTTGCAAGTACTCCCAAGTATCTACACCTCCACAAAAGCTCTACCTTCAAGCAAGGTTCAGGAAATCTGGTCCAACTGTCGGATCAGGTTGAAGATTATCTCCATCGGGGTGCTGGTTTAGATGAAGTGTGCCTATGAAATGCCATATGTCAGCTTGAAAAAGTGAGATGGTGAAAATCAAAAAAAGTTGCCCAAGATATGGATATTGAGGAAGAGGATGAACCCAATTTAGATGGGGAGGGAGATGAGGATTATTCCCTGGGTGACGCAGTATCACAAAATGGATGCATCTTGTTACAGCATTTGTACCGGAGGCCGAGTTTTGATTTTAAACCTCAGCATGGGCAGGTCCACACTCACACTTTAAAAGTGTGACACTCTGACAGAAAGGTGATCCCAGTCCCAATAGGACCTCCAATCCCGCGACAGGACCGTGAAAACATTCTCGAATGCTACCATCGTTTGATGTTGATATTGTTCAAACCCTGGAGGTGTATTGATGATCTGAGAATCAAGGATCAGAGTTGGAAAGATGCTTTTGAGACCTTTCTTCCGGAATGTCCTTCCGAGTTCAAAGAAATTATGGACAACATGCAACTTCAACATGAGTGTCGTGACAGTCGTGATGACTATTTTGACTCATGACGTAAGCACCGACAGAGATCAATGCAGGTGCCCGGTCAACATGACAGTGAACGGTCAATCGAAGATGATTTTGGATTTGGTCAGGAAGAAGATAGATGAGTGCCCCAACATCTAGAGACTGTAGAAAACTTGCACAGCTTGCGTAATGCCACACAAGATGAAGATATACACACCAGTGTATGTATGCCATGCAGAGATCTGATATGTTGACCACGGCTGTTTCTCCCATAGTATCTGATGCAAGCAAAAATATGGGTGTTATTGAACTTGGTACAGATGGATTATCAATGGAACAAGTCTGGAAAAATGTTTATGAAAAGCGGAGAGCCCAATGGAAGTTGAAGGCGTCTAAAAGACCAGAATCGACAGTGCAGAAACCTAAGAAGAGAAACCTTGAATCAGGTATACGTGAGAATATCAACCTAAGATCACGGAAAAGTTTAGAATGGGAGGCCAGCATCCGAGCTGACATTCCAGGTGATGACCCTGACAAAGATGTCAACATTGATGCATTTATAGCGAGCTACGCTCCACCTCTCAACACAGAACAGGAACGTGCCTTCTGAATAGCCGCTGGACATAGTCAGAGTTGTGATGCAGCACCTCTCCATATGTACCTCGGAGGTCCGGGTGGTACAGGCAAATCTCACGTTATTACCACCTTAAAATCTTTCTTTGAAGCTAAGAATCAGTCACATAGGTTTCGTCTTTGTTCATATACAGGCATTGCATCCAGGAATATCACCGGAATGACACTCCACTCAGTGCTTTGTTTCAGTCAAAGACAAGGAACATCGGTGAACTCAAAAAGTAGGCGTGACCTGATAACAATGTGGGAAGGTGTCGACTATCTTTTCATTGATGAAATCTCAATGATTGGCTGCCATTTTCTGTATTGTTAATCTGCTGTGTGGGACTAGACAAACACCAAAACAAACACCACAAAGAGTGAGTCTGTATAGGTATACGATCTAGCAAGTTTTTGTATGCGAGTTGAAAGGACAGAACCCTTCAAGGTCTTTGTAGCGATATAGGTGATATGTAAGTTCAAAGTTCGTGTGTGGGGATGTGAGTTCAAATATAGGCAGTCAATGGGTCAATGGTTTGTCATGAACTCACCGGTCCGCCACCCCGCCACCATACCAGAAGCCACATCGCCTAACCGGGACAACTTATTTCCTGTTCCGAAGTGCGATTAGGCACGGGATCATTACTAATCGCACTTCCGAACACGGCATACAACGCGTTAGGAGCAGATCTCCTATGTGGCACCAAGACTTGGTTGATCACAGGGGTTGACGGATGACATAGGGATGATCAGACATTGTAGGTAGCGGAGAGGAGGAGGCATTATTGCTGCTAGGAGTATACTCCTTTACGTTATAGTATATATACCTTGTATAACCATCAGTACTAGTTAGAATCCAATCTTAGTTGTCATAGGACACATTGTTCTATTGATCCTACTTTCCTGGTAGGCGACGACTTGCTTATTCGCACCACTCTCGTTGTCGACTCAGCTCCGAAGGCTGTCTATCTTGCGATTCTCCTTGGTTTCCATACTAGTTCCATTCTTTTAGCTTCTAGGCTCGTAGTCTGAGTCGCCAACACTAGGTTCCTGGTTCCTCGTATCTGTGGCTATCGTTATTCACACGAATCGCAGTCTGATATAGGCGTATATCGACTAGTCGCACTATTCTCGAGGCATAGAGGGTCAGGTTCCATCGCACGATTGCTGTCACTCCCCAACAGGTTGCCTAGGTTAGGCAAGGGTGTATTGCTTTTAGGTCAGGTCGTGACATGGTTCAAGTTCAAGTCAACACAATATGGATCAAACAATGGTCAAATAACAAGATCACAATGGCAAAGTTCAAATAACAAACAAGTCAATCAAAAGTCAAATAACACAATATGCTCAATCAATATAGGGTGCTGAACCCGAAGGTAACAGACTTCGAATGCGATTTTAAGGTTTAGACATTCTTGGAACTACAACTGGTCCGATCAAGCAGGATACTTATATCCCGGGAATGATCAAAATCACAGCCGCGTTGTCCACAGTACTAATCTGCCTTTTTCTACGCCAATCCTGAACCCTATTTATACTACTGTAAATAAGAAACTATTAAACTTGAGAGTCCGACAAAAAATAATAAAAGAAACTATTTAAATGTCCTTGTCCGTGCACTAGTACCAAAACTGGGTATAGTCCTACTCGATATAGTACTCGGTCCGTGTATAATACTACATTGTTTCAGAATATTCGCTTTCTTCGTGGTAGTCGATCTTACTCGATCGCAACCGTTCAACCGTTCTTCACATTTGATTCTTTGAGTCACGATATCGGAACTTGCGGTCGCCCGTTCTACAGCTTTGCGTCCGAGATATGTTATTCTCGATCCCCGCAGAGTATCAGTAAGATGTCGATCCATTCTAGCCTCCAATATCTACAGCTTTTACCCCTTGATCAAGGTGGCAACTCCGTTGTACCCTTTATGTCATCAATCATTGCCAATCTAGTGGGTGTTTTACATGGGTAGGCGGTTATTATACACCTCCACGATCGGTCCTTCTAGATTTCCATCGATCACTATTTGCATGGTTACTCCTAGCCCAGACGTAGTCTGTGATCAGTAAGTAGATCGTTATGTGGCGCGCTTTGTGGCAACTCGGCATCAAGCCGAAGGTTCGATTCCCGTTCGTAACATTTCCCCTTCCCTTAGGATCGTGACAATATATACAAGTCGAGCGTCCGACATGCTGTTCCTCCCGATATCGGTAGTCACCAACATCAGTCCCAAGTCATTATCGAAGGTTTTTACAATCTCGAGACTAGCATAGGCCATAATAACATTGAATCAATAATAATCCGATGTCATTTCACCATAGCTAGCTTTAGTAGCTATATCGCACTTTGACTGACAGCTCAGGGCTCACTACAGTCCTTATATTCCCCTCAAAAGATACAATATCGGCACTCGTAGTCGCAATATTGATACTTAAAATGCGAGAATTTTCGCATGGCGTATTATCGTATTAGTGAAGTGTTGTCACAGGTGAAGCAAAACACTGAACCTTTTGGAAATATAAATGTGATTTTTGCAGGCGATTTTTGTCAGCTTCCTCCTGTTGGCGACACTATTCTTTACTCCAATCTCAAGAAGAACTGGACAGCAACAGACAAGGGTCAAAAGACGGTGTTGGGGAAATTGCTATGGTTGTCAGTGAACATCGTGGTAATACTCACACAGCCAATGAGGCAGTCCGGCCCAGAAAATGACACGTTTGAGGATAGGGCAGTGTATGGTCGACAATTACAAACTGTTGCAAAGCCGACATGTTGACATTGCCCAGCCTGATTGGAACAACCCTGAATGCACAGTGCCCCTCATTGTTCCTGGGAATGTGGCAAAGAACTCGTTGAATGCTCAGTTTGCAGTTGCATTTGCAAGTACCATTGGAAAACCCCTACATTGGTATCATGCACAGGACAAGTGAGGAGACTGGGTCCTTACGGATCCGATGTTGAGGCTTTCACTGTCAAAGTTGCACTCTGGAAAGACGGGGCAAAGGCTTGGGAGATTACCACTTGTAGAGGGTATGCCAGTAATGGTTGGACACAATTATGATATCGAAGGGGGCATGGTTAATGGAACTCATGGGTTTGTGTGCCAGATACCTTACTGCATCAATTTGGAGACTTCTGAACGTGAAGTGTTGTCTTGTGTAATCGAATCTGAGGACGTTCTGGCTGATCCCTTGCCAAACCTGCCGAAGCAGTTTGTGGTTAGCCTGCGCAAGCCAGAGAAAATGCAGTTCAAGAACCTTTATACAGGAGACCGATACACGATAGACCGTTTCCAAGTTCCGTTAGTGTCAAGCTTCTGTATCACCGCTCATCGTGCCCAAGGGGCTACAATGAAAAAAGTCAAGGTAGATCTAACAAAATGCCGTGGTACAGAGACACCGTATGTGATGATCTCAAGAGTGAAATCGTTGGACGGTCTGTTGATACTCCATGATTTCGACCTCAAGACAATTCAGTGTAGGCAATCAGAGGATGCTCGCAAAGAAGGTGATAGACTGCAATATCTTGAGCTTATGACCAGGCGTGAATATGGGTCACCACAGGAGCGTGCTGATGTATCAGCATTGCTTGGCCAAATACACTGGCGAAAGCATATGACAACACTTGATGACGATCCAATAAGCTTTTTACACAAAGGTCGAGATTGAGCCTGTCTTCAGCGTTGGCTGTTTGAAGCTCAGGCAGCGAACGACCGGTTGATGACGCGAAGGCCACTGACAACGATCTCTGTTGGTTTCCCACTCGTATGGTGAAGTGTCCGGTAGAGGGGTTTGCTGAGGACTGTGGTGATCATGTGGGGAGAGGGGACACGGAAACTGAGGTGAGCACTTCGCTAGAGACTAACTTCTGGTAGACAAAAAGAATAGTTGAGTTTGAGAGCAAATATCCAGTCATGATGACGAAAAGAACCGTTCCTGATTACAGTGAAGACTGTTGGATTTGGCAATTTGGTCAATCCAGCATTCGCTCAGCTTCTTACTATATTTGTTTATTGTTTGTATGGGGTGCGTCTCAATTTGTTTAAATACTCGCTATGTACAAATTTCGAACCCCATGCGCTTGCTCCGGGTTCCCTGCCTATTTAACAAATTTTGTCTATTCTCGCTCGATTTCCATCGCTTTCGCTGTCCCGCCTATAGCGAAATTCTACACAAGCGCACAGGCATAACTGTTCCTTACGCTCACCGCTCTAGGATCCATACCGACTCCCAGGAACGATCTAGTTCTACCCTGACGGCCCGCACTTCTAGGCTTTGACCTGACTAGGCTGTGACCTGACCCTGACAACTTGCCAAGTTCTTGGTTCGATGACTTCCAGACCCTTGACACCTGACCATGACTTGACGACTTGATGACTTGTCTCTGACTACTTGTTATTGTTCCCATTACCCGATATGTCCGATGAATCTAATACCACGTGCTTCCCTAAACTGAACGACTCGAATTATGCTTCTTGGGCAATGATGATGGAGGCCGAGCTCATCCGGAAGGATCTCTGGGTCGACATTGTCAGCTGATACCGTAAAACTTTTGTAAAAGTAAGGATAATATTTCCTCACGACGTTTGCAAAAGTCGAGGACAAGTATAAGTAGGGGTAAAGACAGTACGAATGGCTGTAGATACTTTTGTAAAAGTCAAGGATGATTATTACGAGAGGTTGTAGACACTTTTGTAAAACTCAAGGACAACTATTAAGAAAATAATTTATAATAAGTCCAAAGTTGTCTTAAACCAGGCTGTATTGGCTTACTAATACCATAGGAAGCCCTCCTAAAGTCAAATTGCCTGTTTGGATGGATGTGGAAGGGTAGCAACATCACCAGAGCTGGTTGGAGCCATTCTGTCCCTAACCCTAACCCTAACCCTAACCCTAACAATACTAGCTGCTGGGCAGGTTCGAATCCAGGGGGGGCAAGTTTACTTAATTCCTGGGTCAGTACTAGCCTATATATGACTATATTATCCATATTTAGACCAGTTTCCCAGCCTAGCATTATCCTGAAATACCCCCTTATTAACTGTCCTTGACTTTTGCAAACGTCGTGAGGAGATATTATCCTTATTTATACAAAAGTTCTACCGCATCTGGTGACATTGTTGAGATCTTGATTGAGACACAAGACTCTACTGGAGAAGATCATTCACAGACGGATATAGATGATGAGGCAGAGAAAAAGAAGTTAAAACGCTCGGCTACGAAGATGGCTCAGGCACGAGTGGAGATGATATTATGAGTGGAACCTGCACAGCTGGCCCATATGCGGAATAAGGATCCACTTGCCGTTTGGGAAGATTTGAGTAATGTCCATCATACTCGGGGCTTCTCCACGGCTCTCTCTATGCAACGCAAGTTCTTGACGATGAAGAAAACAAAGACACAGAAGATGTCTGCTTGGATTGGAGAGGTGAAGGCGCAGGCATTTGAAATGGAGGAAGTTGGGCTTCAGGTGACAGATCTCGATATGATTTTACTCACGATGGGTCTTCCTTCCTCTTTCGATGGGCTTATTATTCAACTCGATGCTACCCCATATGAAGACTTAACTGTTGATCATGTTGCAACTCAACTTCTCTCCGAAGAAACACACCAGAATGTCCGACAGAAAACTGATGCTAACACGACTACTACTTCCGCATCTGCTGGTACTCGCAACCATGCGCTCTCTGTCAAGCAGATTACCTGCTAGTTTTGTGGGAAGAAAGGTCATTATAAGGATAATTGTGACGAGAGGAAACAGTGGGAGGAATTGAAGAAATCTGGAAATGCAAATTGTGTTGAGGAGGCTAGCAGCTCAGACAGTGAGTCTGAAATTGAGTTGGCTTATTGATTTTTATTTTCTTTTATCTTACAAAGGTGTTTCCGTGTTTAATTTTTGATTTGGTTATTTCTTTTACCTCGCTCGTGTTCGGATTGCGGAGGTGTGTTGGATTTGGCAATTTGGTCAATCCGGCACTCGCTCGGCTTCTTACTATATTTGTTTATTGTTTGTATGGGGCGCATCCCAATTTGTTTAAATACTCGCTATGTACAAATTTGGAACTCCGTGCGCTTGCTCTGAGTTCCCTGCCTATATAATGAATTTTGTCTATTCTTGCTCGATTTCCGTTGCTCTCGCTGTCCCGCCTATAGCAAAATTCTACAAAGACAAGAACGACCAGGTATATCTCAATCGTTTCGTTATCGTTTCATGACACCTGAACCACTTCCACCCAGTCGCTAGACCACCCCAAGAAAAAGAGAAAAATGCTTCCTGCGTAACAAGGGGCCGAAACTGAACAGAAACATGTCTTAAAGTGACGGATATGATCGTTGGCCTAGACTTCATGGGCTCGTCATCCTATGAGAACACTTTCATTTTGGTTAGTGATTGACTTATCCTTTGAAATGTAAAATGCGAGAGCTTAAAATGCTACCATATTTTTGCTACCTAGTACAAACTTTGACTCTTCTCTTTCAGTACATCTGACCAAACCTGTTGACATGTCTACTTCCCCCGCCTCTTCATCTACCCTCTCTGCTGCTGAACGCAGAACCAGACACGGAGGAGTCTTTGATACGATTGTTGTGCAGAAAGTGGGCTTTGGCCCCTGTGGCCTGGCCAGCAAAGACTACAACATTCATTTCAAGAAAGTCCCACACTGGGGTAACAACGAAAAGTTTGTCAATGCCAGAGGTGGAGAATTCAAAGCAGAGTTCATCGGAGAGTTAGTCCGTGGTACTGTGTGTCATCCCATGGGCAATTACGCAGTTCCGCAGAAGGTGCGTGTTCTCCCTCCTGCAAAGAAAGAGCAGTTGATTTATCACCGTGTTCTAGTTCAAGCCTATTACCAACGAGAATCACATCAAATGGACAGCTTGCTTGTCCGAATCCTACCAACAAATGGATCAATGCAATGTTCTACAATCAAGTTGCTGTCAAGAACGACCACTCCATAGTGCTGAGACATGCTGGGAGCCACTCAGGTCACACAACAAGAGACAAGGACAAGAGAAGTAATAGATAAAAGTGAAGTGAGACTGCTAGCTAAGTCAATACAGTGCTGGAAAGTGATTGAACAGTGTAGACAGAAGTGAACAGGCTAGGGAGCTGCCTACAACAGTGACAAGTACATATATCAGTGAGAACGCACCAGATGCTGTAATACTTTTGCAAAAGGTCCTGTAAGTAGCCTCCACGGGTTTTGCAAAAGTATACGAGAGTGCAATCAGGCTCAAATAGGGTTAGAGATAGGGTTAGGGATAGGTTAGGGATAGTTAGGGATAGGTTAGGGATAGGTTAGGGTTAGAGTTAGGGCTTAGGATTAGGGTAAGGGAAGGTTATTTATGCTAAAAAAGGCTTTTGGGTGCAGATTATGTAATTATTTGTTCATGTTTACAAATGGCTCCAACTAGCTTTGGTGACTTAGCTACCTTCAAAACACCTGCAAAACAGGCAATTTCAGTTGCCAATGGTCAAGGTACCCCAAATAAGGCAAAAGGGCATCATTTGGACTTGAAATTATTTTTTTTAGTTGGAGCAACTTTTGCAAAAGTCCCCGTAAAAGACATAATTTTTGCATTGACAACTACTTTTGCAAAAGCATTGCAAACGTCTCTCGTACACTTTTGCAAAACCCGTGGAGGCTACTTACGGGGTACTTTTGCAAAAGTATTACAGCATCGGCTGGAGAACAAGGACAGGTCCATGAATACTACTGAATAGCTATAGAGTCTGTGCATCAGAAGATCCAGAAGCATGGAAGATCAGAAGTACAGAAGATCAAGAAGCTACTGATGGTAAGTAATAATGGAAAGTTACTAATGGAAGCTAATGATGGAAGGTACTGACGGAATATCAGGAAGCTGATGGTGTATATGGTGACATGGTAATATGGTGTAGACAGGTGTGAGAAAGGGAAAGGAAGAGTCCAATGATTCATAACAGTTGCGACTTTGTACAATATCATTGAAGACCTTTCCACAGTATGTCTTTAGACTTGCTTTCCATGGGATGATGTACTCATGCTGCTCTCAGCCAAGAGTCAAGATGTTTGTTGCTCAGAGTGATGACAGTCAACTTTCAGATCTTATCAACATATCAACGGAACCTTTGTATATGTATGTATTTCTCAGTGCTTTGCTACCACCATGCTAATCGACTCGTAGCAAGAAATTGACACCTGCCAACGACAAAGTCGCTTCTCCATCAAAAATGACCAAAGTGTCTTACAACAAAGACAACAAAGACAACGATGGAAGCCAGGGTAGTTCTTCTGATGGGAGTACGGGTGCGTTCCACGTTGATCTTTACTGGCTGTTCTTGGTTTGCTGACAACCAGATTGAAGGAACTCTCACGTCTAATGCGGATATCGTCTGAAAGGTGGGAGACCTATTCAATCCATCACTTATGCCTGGGTACGGTGGTGGGTGGTTCAACCACTCCAAGAACTGTAAAGTACAACAGCTGGACATTCGTGACCTACGTGGCGACCTTATCCCTCCATATGACACCTGGATGTGGATTAAAGAAGGGATGTTGGTCTTTGTCAAGGCCACTCTGCATGTTTTCAATATAGATAACCACACGGTGAGTCATTCTTTTCAAAGTAATAGTTCAACGGTTGATGTTCCCCCTCCTCAGATTTATCAGCTGAATGCAAAGACAATTCAAGTTTTGGACCTGTTCGCCCTGAGATCAAAGAGCTTCCTGTTGTCAATGCGAATGAGACGCAGTCCAATCACAGTGACTTGTTGCCTTTTGCTGAAGAGGTCGGGGAAGAAGTGTGTGATGGGCCGATCAATTTTGAGTCCATGTTGGACAAGGGTGATGCTCGTCACATTGCAAAACGCGGCATAGATGACATGGTGGAAGATGAGCAGCTTGATCCTCAAACTGGAGTCTAGCAAGGCCACTGGTAAAAGAAAGTTCAAAGGCCCGTGCTGGTAAAGGCAACAACAAGGTGAGCGCTTTCTTTTTCCATTATATTGATTGCTGACTTGGATCGTTGCAGTAATTGACCATGACTTGAGTAATACTAGTTTGGCGTGCTTTGATCAGATAACCTATCTCTCACTTTTTACAGCAAGTTGCTTACCTGAGTGAGTGTAGTGGTTTATACCCTGTTCACACATCTCCTGCTCCCTTTTTTATACTCTCTCTCTTTCTTTATGTACTTCTAGTTTTGTATGCCATGTCGGGCTACTGACTGATTGTTAAATGAAAACCCTTGGTACCGCGCAACTTACTTTTTTTCTCCTGTGTCCTGGACATTATGTTGATGCAGGATATTAAGAGATTGGAAGAAATTCTTTGAGGTAAATACAATTTAATGTCTAGTCGTTGCTGAACGCAAAAATCCAAAGTCATTTTCTGTAATGCTCCTTCTAGCAGTCTTAAATATACCATTTTGTAGCTATGCTACTCATCCTGAGTTAGTCACTCAAGAACCAGTGGTACGCAGTTCTTGAGAAGCTTGTTGATGAGCACAATTATTACACTCAGCATTGCTTCTTCCAACTATTCAGCTTCTCCATGGTCAGAAGTTTCCCGACATTCTTTGTATCCCGAGTCTCTTCATTGTACATAGCAATCTGAAAATTTCTCCAGTTCCTTGTACACTTTCTTAATATCAAGTTCGACATTTTCAGCATGCCCGACCCGTGTGCCATTTCCGTTCATTTTATCGTAACAGTTTGGAGAATCATTTTCTGCTTCGTTACTAAAGTTTCATATGAAAAGGACTTCCATATATCTGAGGAAATGAGGAGAAGTTTCATATAAAACTCTCCAAGCTCCGTGAGAGAGTGACCTTGCGATGGTTGAAGTGTAGTTAGTGGTTCAGTTCATTCGATTGAGGACCACAAGACTTTGAGATGGTTAAAGTGGAGTTAATGTGTTTAGAGTGGTTGCCTCTCAAATGATCCGTGCGTATAATTACAATGATAGCAAGAGTTGAGAACCAAGGCATACAGTTACAGTGAGGAGTTCCACCAGGTGCAGTAATACTTCTCAAAAAGCACCCGATAAAATAACTGAACGGCTTTTTAATAAGTATGTGATAACTTTTAGCAGGAGTAAATCCTAGGGATGGGAAAATGGTCCAAATATGGATAGTATGGTGCCCAGGCTTCTTATACAGGCTGGCCTGACCCAGGATTAAGTAAAACCCGCACCCTGGATTCGGAACTGCCCAGCAACTAGTATTTAGAGTTAGGGTTAGGGTTAGGGATAGAATGGCTCCAACTAGTTCTGATGGTGATGCAACCTTTCCACAACCTTCCAAACAGGCAATTCCAGTTTAGGAGGGGTCACAATGGTATAATTAAGCCACTACAACGTGGTCCAAGGCAAGTTTAAACTTATTTCATAATTATTTATTATCACATACTTTTTGAGAAGTAGTGCTGTTTTTATGCCCTATAAAGGGTTATCACATACTTATTAAAAAGCCGTTCAGTTATTTTATCAGGTGCTTTTTGATTAGGATTACAGCATCAGCTGGGAGTTCTTTGTGTTGCCTATCCATGAAATCAATTCTATGTCGATTCACCGTGGAGGTGAACATGGGGAGCATCCAAGAAGATCTATGCAGCAAAGAGGGACGCTCCAGCTGTAATGGGCAAAGCTGTCGAAAGACAAGTCAGAAGGAAAAAGCATAGTATGACTTTTCTGTGTGAGCTTTTTTTTTACAAAAATTCAAGTCGGGACTCGAAGGTTCATGACGGATTTTACTCTCAGTGAAGATGAATTTAAAGGAAGACAGTGAAGATAAATTGCATGATGCCGAAGTTTTAGGCCTTCAATATCTTTAGCAGTGTATTGACCTTTGTGGTTATGGACACAACAGCGGGAGATATTTACTTCTATATCTTTCATGATGTGTGCAAACTAAATGGTTTTCCGTAGATCATGTAATCCCTTCTCAGAACTGTGTCAAGGTTCATGATTCTATGTTCTTGATTTGTTTTTGATGGTTGATGAGGCCTGTGAACACCAGAAAGTGATAGTCCTAGTCTGCTGGAGCGCAAATTGTTGCATGCAGTAATCTGTATTTTAAGGCTCAGCACGGATCCTGGTTTTGTCAGGTTAACCTGCCGGTTCTGGTAATTTTAAGTATCCAGATCTGCAGATACAGATACTTGCAGATACCGGTTTGAATTTTCAAAAAAATGCAAAAACCGGCAGGTACTGAGTGTATCCGGCATTCACAATTAGTGACTTCTATTGATATAATTTCTGTATACTTGATTTTTTTTGTCAATCTTCTGCCCAGAGCTTCAAATAGTTGCAGAAATTTGGTAATGAAGTGCCATTTATTCATTGTATGTTGTGTTTAATCAGTTCTATTAATGAATACATTTGAACTTTTTTAGTCATTAAATGATATTTTGAATACAGTTTGATGTATTAACTTTTAAGATATGTCCTAGAAATGAAATTTGTACAACTTATCAATTCCCACAATGTGGCATACTGAATGTATTTTTAGAATGGCTCCTTGCCTTGGAAGTTTATGATGCCACAATTTTTGGGACACTAAATAAATAAGCAAGAAGCAATTTCTGTGACTACTTCTAGAAATGAAAAACATGCATTTGCACTATTCTAAACTAACAGTCAAATAATTACTCAAATCCATGCTCTAGAGACTAAGATATTGATGATTCTACATAAATCAAAATTTTTACATCATAAGAAATCAATTCAAACTTAAAAAAGATGGTTGAGACTTAATTAATTTACTGTTTTAGATTCAAATGTTTCATACTGACCCATAAATCAATTTTTATATCTATTTTTCACTAATATTTGAAAGAAAATTTGCATTCTACCTGTAGGTATCCGCATTTTTCAGGTAACCTGCCGGTTGGATACTGCGGATACTGGTTATCCAGCCCACAAAACTGGACAGATACAGGTTTGCATTTTGGAATGTCAAAAACCGGCCGGTACAGATACCAGTCATCTGCAGATGTATCCGTCCTGAGCCTTACTGTATTCCATGGACACTCCCGAGATGGGCAGTGATTCCATTCACCTGTGTGCCCGGGGCCATGCGAAACTGTCATGAACTCATCGGTCCGCCACCCTGCCACCATACCAGAAGCCATATCACCTAACTGGGTCAACTTATTTCCTATTCCGAAGTGCGATTAGGCATGGGACCATTACTAATCGCACTTCTGAACACGGCATACAACGCGTTAGGGGCTGATCTTTTATGTGGCACCGAGACTTGGCTGATCACAGGATGATCGGACATTATAGGTAGCGGAGAGGAGGAGGCATTATGGCCGTTAGGAGGGTACTCCTTTACTTTACAGTATATATACCTTTTATAACCATCAGTACTATGGCAGGGCTACTGGCCCTACCGGTAGATTCTATATCTGGTATGTGTTTTACATCTGATCTTTATTTTTCTATCGATTACTTTGTTTGATGTGCTCAATGCACAATTACCCCTATTCTCGATTACTCATCTCTTTTACTTATTAGGTGCATCACTTCTAGCCGACACTTAGACTCGAAGTCTGAACCACTCTTCATGGTAACGCCTTGAGCAAGCGTTCGAGGCCTGAGCAACCTCATTACCATGTCGTATTGTCGTCTAGTGGACCTCCGACTAAGAGGCTAGTGAACGTGACAAGTTGTGTATCCGATAAGTCTGCAATTTTATCACATGAATATTCTCAATGTCACTATTACTTCAATCCCTGTCAATCGTCCCCATTTGAACTCTTGTCCATTCAGTCGTATACTTCTCCCTACTACGTTTTTCATGTGTTTCTCCTTATTTAATCCTTTGGGGTGCGCATGGACCATTGTAGGTACTATAAAATGGTTGTAAATTTGTAGTAGTGAATCACCTTCCTTTTTGCTGGTCAACACTTTGAGCTGAGCCTGAGCCAAACAACCGAGCCCTTTCTCTTTCTTTCTGTGGTCATTCAAGACTTACTTCGAGCTTTATCAATACCTCAACGTTCTCAATATATCTTTGTGTTCATCAATGTCTCGTAATCATATATTCAACCTGGGAACGTTCTCACTGTCAAACCGGTAATGTGGTGGTAAGTGAATCAAGTGTCTATAGAACAAAGACACCAAAAACACCAAAACCAAACACAAAACAGTGTAATGCGAGTGCTTTTGAGTGACAGAACACTTCTTTAGAAAGGGTCTTTTGTGGTCTTAGTACAAAGGGTGTACCAATGTGTGTGTGTGTGCGTGTGCGATAGTGTAGAAAGTACGATTTAAATCTCCGCTGAGATACAGATTCAAGGTTTCAAAGTCACAAATTGACCAATAACACGTCCAATTCTTTAACAATACTGGGGTGACAGTTCTGAGCTACTGCTAAACTTTGAGGAATAGTGACAGTTCTGAGTTACTGCTAAACTTCGAGTGTAGGATGTAGACAGTTCTGAGATACTGGTAAACTTCTTTCTTTAAAACTTCAAACAAAATCTTTCTTTATACAATCTTTATTTTAGAGATTCCTGTCAACACTATTGACTGGCCAAGGCAAGCGGCGTTTAGGTACGCTCCGAGAGACACTTGGATCCGCAGTCGTGTATCTGGTACTACTCTGGGGTACTACTACTACTACAGTGGGTATTTATACGATTTCGCTGTAAACTGTACAATACTAGATACCCAGTTCGATGTCCACTAAAATATACAATAAAAGATAAAAAGAAACTGAGACTGGTAACGCATATTTACAGATAAGGAAACAAGACATAGAGACTGAGTAGGGTTGTGACAATAGACAATAAAGAAACAGAATAAATCTAACAGATCTTGGTATATTGCACACCTATGCCCTATAGCAACTACTAGCGTTCGGAGACGGATGTACTTGTCATCCAGTTGTGTCTTTTCGGCGTATACGCGTCAGTATACCAGCCGAGTCTTGCTTCAACGTTCCAATGCTAAAATGTGTATATTTAGCCAAGAACAGTTCCTCTTGCTTCACAAGTCATACTAGAAGTGAATCTCAACACTTTCCATCTTAATATACGCTCAGGAATCCATACGATTCCTTTCCTTGAAGGTTTGTGCACATTTGACCCCTATACACGTACTTGTGAAATAGCGTAATCGTAATTACTATCACATGACGCGTTCTTCGGCATGTACTGCACCCGTGCTTGTTAGGTTCTTTCCGGTCCGGATACAGCTAAACTCTAATCGGAATAGCTTGTCTGTCGCATTCGGAGTTCTTCTTAATATAACAATCGATCTTTTGACACGTTCCTTGAGATCCCGTGGATACGCGTTATTCCGGCCATGAGTCATCGTAATTTGATAATTTAGCGTACGAGCACTTTAGAGGCATCGTAGCCTTGGGTAGAGTCTCCAGTATAGAGATATCAATATACGATTGACTTAGACACCAACTTGTAGTAGCTAGATAGTCATACAGACCACCATAGATACTTAGAATAGTCTATCTTTGTGGATCATAGCTGAATTCCGCTTTGACTGACAGTTTGGGCTCACTTCAGTCCTCTGTCAACGCGATAATATACTTATTATCACTAAATCATATATTCTTTCTTCAAAACGCGAAAATATGGGCCTATGCGGTAACGCTGAGTTACAGTGCATTACCGGTTATACATATCCCTGATCCTGATCCTCCTTTCTCTCTTATACTCTCGCTGACTCCCGACTTAGACCTCCTGCAGCCCTCGCTTGGGCTAGCTCTCTCTTTGTTAGTACTAGTTAGAATCCAATCTTAGTTGTCATAGGGCATATTGTTCTATTGATCCTACTTTCCTGGTAGGCAACGACTTGCTTATTCGCATCACTCTCGTTGTCGACTCAGCTCTGTAGGCTGTCTATCTTGCGATTCTCCCTGGTTTCCATACTAGTCTCATTCTTCTAGCTTCTAGGCTCGTAGCCTGAGTCGCCAACACTAGGTTCCTGGTTTCTCGCATCTGTGGCTATCATTATTCGCACGAATCACAGTCTGATATAGGCTTATATCGACTAGTCGCAGTACTCTAGAGGCTTAGAGGGTCAGGTTCTATCCCACGATCACTGTCACTCCCCAACAGGTTGCCTAGGATAGGCAGGGGTGCATTGCTTTTAGGTCAGGTCGTGACAGAAACCATCTAAGCGAGCTAGATTTATCCATGAAAAGGGACGAGCGAGCAACGTAACTGGGGCCAGTATGTGCTACAGGGCCATGGGAAACCACCTAAATGAGCCAGATTCCCATGAAAAGTAATAAGCGAGGAACTTAACTGGGACCTAAAGGTGCCATTTCCCCATGAAAGATTCTAAGCAAGACATTGTCTCTCACTACCGCATTCAATCAACGCATTCTGGGTCTAAAAGACGACGACGGGTGCTATTCCTCTCTCGGACCAGTGCACATGTCTCACTGGTGTACTTTGACCTCAGATTTTTTGTACCTCGAACCGGTTACTGGAAGAAACTCATCATCAATTAGCGGACAACACTGCACACTCTCTACAAATCAGGCCTTAGACCTTGTTATAAAAACTAAAGTCGGTGTAAGAATATTGACAAATGATGATGGGTACAGCCGGTATGAGCTCAATTCTACGCAGAATGACAGTCATTCCAGAAGCAGTGATCCTCTGGCGCAGTTTTTTGTGGTTTTCAAGACCCGATCCAGGTCGAGAAGGATTCCTCCTTGATATACGGTGGGATGGGTTCGTTGAGGGTTTTATAAAGGTGTTAGCTCTGCTTTGGCAAGGCATGACTCTCAAAGCAATCATGGTTACTTAACTTAGTGTGGGTTTTTTGGACTAAGAGAGGTTCAAAATTGTATCGATATGCAATGTATTATCTCTTTTGTTTTTTTACTGTTTTCATTCATCCCACATTCAACTATTCCGGACTGATATGAGCAGTGAATTTCTATTAATCAAAAAAACGCATCTCCGTCTAGATTTTCAGGTCGATCCTTTGTGCAGGTCTTTTAAAGAATACTAGGGGTCATGAGTTTTTTCGTGTATGAATACTTTGAGGATTTTGGAATTGTTACTGTATAAAAATTGCTAGTTTAAAGTTCAAAATATTAGGAAAGTAAGAAGAATGTAATCCCAGCCACTTTGAAATAATACCCTCCTAAATCTGACAGATCTTTTATGGAAAGTAATGCTCCAAGTACTCAACTTCCAAATTTTGAGCCTGTAGCTTTTGCCAGTCAATTTCTGGGGTGTGCCCAATACATGTTAGATCCAGTGTTGACATTTTCTGAGATTCAATATCAATGTTATCCAACTCTAGATTTGTTTCAACCATTGTGTTATTGAACTCTATAGTTAGAAATTTATTGACAACTGAATCCCTACTTCACACCAATATGAAGTTGAAGGATTATAACTCAATATACAACATCATTGTATATGAATATTTAGTATGGCTTTGAAATAGCTAGAACTGCTGGTGAGTAATAGTAATCCAAATGTTCAAGATAGTTCATCAACCATCAATCAATGAAACCATCACTGTTTATTCATCAATATCTGATTATTTTGAAGTCTTGAAATCAATAGTAAGATAATTATACTTACCAGTCACTTTCAAGACTTCTTATCAAGGTTATTGGGATAGAACATTACAGCTAGAACTCCTGGTGAGTAATAGTAATCTGATTGGTAGAGGATATATTGCATAGACCCTAAACTCTGGTATTAAAGTCCCACATCTACTTACTAGTAACATTATTGACATACTAAGAGTCTTGTGCATACATACAGGGAGTTAGACTCCCTCCGCTCATTAATTTTGATCACTGTCTTTAAAAGTCTTGAAAAAAGTTCAATTGCTAAAACTTACTGGACTATTGTGAAATTTATATTTTTTTTACTGAAAGCCTGATCAGTCCACAGATTGTACTAGAAAGTATTAACACTAGAAGATACTCATGGTAGACCAATGTATTTGTATAAAATCAGATATAATAGAAATGTTTACATATAAGCTTAGAAAAGCCTTACCTCTCCCTCATCATTTGAGTGTCTCTGGGATTGCAATCTCTGTATCCCAGTTTAAGACATACACCTTAAATTACAGATGTCTCGAAATGATTTGGGACACGTCTGGAAGCATTTTGGACAAAATCCTCACCGATCACCAAAAAGATTCGTAAGTTGACATAGATCAACCATGCTTACTGTCCACGTTACTGCCCAGACGGATGAATTTTTGTCAATCAAGTCATTTGGTAGTGTTGGAACATGGGGATGAGCTTAATGACGATCAGCCCCAGTGGATTGAATGGCTCGATTGCAATTGTGATTTATGATTTCCCCTTTAAGCATACCACTGTTCACATTACTATGTACAAAAGACCGTGATTCAATGATTGACATAAATTCATAGTCCGTGACAGATGATAACTACTCACATTGAAAAGAAATAAGTATAATATATACTCGCTACGCATTGGAAATGAAAAAGTATCTGAAATCAACAGTGCAAGAGTACCACATTCAACATATCGTGCTGCTGTGATGTATTTCGTGTATGATTTGCTGAGCAGCTACCAAGCGACATGGAGTGTTTGCAGAGAAAGGCTACGCAATTTGACCTATGATGCTTACATTATACATGGGTATCATCTGACTTGTGTGAAGACGGTTACGTGGTTGTTGCTGTGAAGCGTGTCTGGTGTTTGTTGAATGCTTGACTCTCTCAGAATGCCGGCCAACAGTGTCAGTGTGTGCTTGATGTCTTGCGGCTGTTGGCCACGGCTACTTTGACCCATTGCTCGTGCTTTCAATGGTGATATTCCATGTATGCTATCCTGAACTTGGGGAGGCAGAAACACCGTTCACAATTTTCATGGCAGTCGACACTGTGTCGAGCTTCTCTGTAATTATGCTGCATGTCCATCAATGCCACTGTCGCCGGTTTCCATGAATGTTGTAGTGCCATTTGAGGGCATGCTGGTGATGAGGAATTGGTTAACTGGATGCGGTACATTGGCTGTTTATGTGCCAACAAGAGAGTACTCATTGTTCTCAGTTTCTGGCTGCATTTGAGGTTGTACATCCGTGGAAGAACACTGGACACGCTGTATAACTCTTTATATTCCTGCAGAGAAGAAACAGGTCTCCGGCTCCAGAAAGGACGGTTAGGTTAATACAGTGCAAAGACTTTCCCCAAGCAGTGTATTGCCATATCCTTTCTGGACCTTCGACACATCATCTTGTTGGGTCACTTTCTATCCCAATCTTTGGCTAGCTTCTCAGTCTTGGAAAAGGTGGTCATCGAAGGTCAATAGTATTATTCGTGACCTGAGTTAACCGCGGTGTATGCTGGTTTTACTCCGGTGTCCAATGACTCCTTCACTTCCATATGTTTGGCCGTGATTAATGAAGGGGGTAACGCCAGGTGAGTGAACATCAAGCCCTGATCGTGAATGCTTGTTGGTGTAAGTGATTCCAAAGCATACTTAGCCTTCTGCAGGAAAGAGGGGTTTTTCCAACGATTTTTCTAAGGAGTGGTATATAGTTGGCAGATCTATTGGGTTTTGAACACCCCTCTTGTTTCTTACTTTCTTCCTGATGCGAGAGCTTCCTTGTGGTGACTCAGCCAGCCTTCGAGGTTTGTGGAGAATGATACAGGAGAATGTGGAACTCTATTGTGGTTATGGTGTTTTCATGGATGCCCTGACTGCTGCTAAAGGGGTTGTAACTGGGTCGGTGGCAAACTATGTTGCATTTCCATCCATCCCACTTTCCCCGGTCTGCATGGATGTGGTGGTGCCCTTCCACGACATTGACCCCATGGTGAATTGCTTAACTGCTTACAGGTAAGGTGTTGGTTCGCTCTGCGGTGATTTTTGTTCGTAGTACACTCTAACGTTGTCCTACAGTTACAGGTATACTGACGAGGAGGTTGTGGCGCCTTGGAAAGGCACTGCCCATTCGGTGTATTTATTTGTTTATCCGAGAAGAAGGAACCATACCCCAGCACCTGAGAAAACGATACACATTATACGGTGCAGAGATCTCCCCCATGCAGTCTACCGCCAGATACTGTCTTCCCCCTCCACCCACAAGACGACCTTCTTTTCTCCTTCTGGTTGGGTTACATTCTATCCACTCCTCTATGAAGGGTCCCGGTCGTGGGTACGGTGGTCGACTAAAGTCAATGTTTTGGTAAGGGACCATGAGTTGATGGCTGCGCACACAGGTTTTACTCTGGTTTTGTCCAACAACTTTTTTCTATCTGCGTGTGTGCAATGTCCTACTGATTCACGCATTCTCCGGGGTGGAGAGGGTGTACACGGTGTGATTTACGATAGGCGACACCATGCAAATGATGTGTACGGAAAAGATCTTGAAACTGGTTATATTACCACCCATTTGAAATGGAAGTTTGCTGTTCATTGCTTCAACTTGTATTGCATCCACTACGTCAAGTATCCACCTTGACAACCACCAATTTTTTTTGCTCCCCTGGAACAGGACCAGTTGGAGTGTAACTCTGATGAAATCATGGGTTACAAACTAGGTTGGTTGAAACGTCTGGGTCTGGTGTGTTGCTGTACTTTGGTTCGATTGGCATTTGGTTTTTTTACAATCATATTAGAACTGTGTGTCAGCTGTACTGCTGAGACCTTTGGCTCCTCCCACATTGGTCCCATTGCCTATTGAGCCAAATGCGATTGCCAATTTCTCCCTCGAGAACGGGATGGTAGAACTGTGGTTCCAACAGCCCTTGGCGAGCGTGTGGTCCCTTGAAACTTCCATAACTACGGTTGAAATTGAGGGTGAACTTGAAGAAGGACAAAGTGTTTTTTATTCTGTATATGCGTTGTTGGAAGACCACGAGTCTTTTGAAGAGGGTTTTCAGTATCATCAAAGTTCTTTGCTCATCATGAAACACAACAACAAGGGCTTTTTGTCGTTCAAAGATTCGGATTTGAGAACATAAAGTGCTGGGTATACGAGTGAGTCTACTGTGGCTTATTGGTTTGTTTCCACTGACTGGTTGAAGATTGCTTGATCCCAGCCTCGATGATCTAGAAAGTGAGGCTGGCTACACAGATAACTACGTAGATTCCGAAGAATTATGATGTATTACCCGATTGCCATATGTCGGATTCAATAGGTTTGGGCCCAGAACTATCTCAGTTGTTACAGTTTCACCTGCAGTTTTGATTTCTCGTGTTTACGATCTTAGAGTAATTCTGCTTTTAAGTGAGCAATGGTTATTGTTTGCAAGAACAATGGAGCTTTCTACCACGTCATCCCTCGTGTCTTATGGTCTTTCATCTTTGGCTGCCCCTCAGGTTGATGGTATGGCAGTGGAGCCAAACAATTCCTCTCTGTTGTCTACTCATGCTTCCTTCTGTGTTTATTCTGTTCCTGAACTCCTGTGCATGATTGTCAAGGAGTGTGATTACACCTCCCTGATCAATTTTGCAGCTGCATCTGACCATGCTAGGGAGACTGTTGACTATGTTCTGCGGGAATGAGTGACCCGATTGCTTACCCCTTACTTTCCCACTGGACAGAACCTCCTCCCCAACTTTTTTTCTTTTCTCCAGAGCACCGATGCAATGATCCTGGGCTCTCTGCCTCTGCTAATGTCCGGGCTTTACATCCCGGATGACCATATCTTGATGATTGCAGTTCCATTACTTTATGACGCTGCATGGCACTTTTGGACCACGACTTTCGATGGGATTGCCGTGTCATGGGGTCAGGGGTTGCCCGTCAGATTACTGGCGTGACATCTTATAGAGTGAATGTATGTTATTACTCCCTACATTCTGATTAGATTGCTAATCGTTCTTAGGGGTGCACTGTGCTTTTAGTTACTAGCCCCCGCAAGTCAGTGATCAACATAATCAGCTTGTTCTGCAAGACTGCATCTATGAACTTCTTCTTAACAGTGTCTCGCTTATATATCGGTTTCCCCGAACTTACTATGAACTATTTGTCTACGGAGATAGAGTGCAACAGGGCTGGATGGGAGTTAGGATGGGGGAACTTGGAGCAGCTTTCTGTCTCCCCACATTGGGTTCCCAGGGTGCGGTGCTTATTGGAACCGATGTCTTGGAGATCGGGTATGGGTGTTTCTTTCCTATGTTGGGGGGGTTACGGGCGTTCTGGACATGTGGATCAGGAGTTGAGGAGTGAAGTGGATAGATCGGAGCTGAAATTGGCCGTTAAATGTCCATGCAGCAAATGTTACTGTAATCAGATCACAAGGCATTGGTCGGATATCCAGGAGCTGATCTGTAGGATGTATGAGGATGGGGTGTTGGATGAGGTTGAGTTGAGATTTAGGAGGAACGAAAGAGGCGTTCTGAAGTTGTTTTAAGTAGTGCAAGATTACGAGTGTCCTTATATTTTTATAATCCCTTAATCTTTTTCTTTGGTTCTCTCCTCAAGTCACATTCTCGGTTTCACACCGTGTGCTCACAAATGGACCTGTCAGTTTCTCCACTCTTATGACAAAACTGGGTTATTAATATCTTCATAGAAAACCACAGTTGATAAAGGAATTGTTTTCCTGTTGGTTGTTGTCTGAGGATCATGACCTGAAAGTTGAGCGTTCACTGGATTCCTTGCTGCATTGGGAATCAATCCTCCAACAATATTTTTTGGAGCACGAGCTGGCACCTTTCTACAATATGCAGTCTTCCTGTGATGTTGTTGTGTCTGGCTCAGCTGTCCTCCAGTTTTTTACAGGCTATCGGTGAGATACTGACTTGGACCTGTATGTTACTGTTCCGAACTGCTGCAATGTAGGGATTTTTCTGCTCAGTTGCAATTACTGTTTCGTTCTGGCAGCTGGACAGCCGTGTGACTTTGTCAGAGCGGCAGAAGAGCTTTTCATCTGCTCAGTTGCAATTACCGTTTCGTTCTGGCAGCTGGACAGCCGTGTGACTTTGTCAGAGCAGCAGAAGAGCTTTTCATCGTGACTGGTTTTGAGGAAGTGCAGAATGAATATGATGGTCAGGGAATTGCGAAGGTTTTTAACTTCAGGAGAGGGGACAGACTGATTCAGTTGGTCAGTTGTCGTTCTTGCGTGCTAGAGGTAATTCTGAACTTCCACTCCAGTGAGTTGCTGTTCTTTCTTCGCGGATTCAATCGGTTGACAATACTTAGCCTGTGTGATGAACTTTGTCACATGAGACTACGCAGTTTCGCAGTTTCCTATTTCCTCCCTTGTGTCTCATGTCTCCTTGATAAATGCAACAGATGGTGGCGACTCTTTCGCCGCGTTAGCAAAATATATGCATTGGGGCTGGGAGGCGCTGAATATTCCGACTTACAACGATTTTCTCTCTTGTAAATCCGAGTTGGGCCAGAACATCAGGAGGGCAGGTGACCAGTTTTGTTACATCCGTGCTTTGACAGTGGATGGGTCTTTGCAGTCCTTCAATGAAATGCATGATAATTTAGAGGCTAACTCGTGGAGTGTTTCGATTGTAGGCACAGGAAAATCTTCAATTGCTTTTGACATGGGGGAAGTTGATGGTTTCCAGCGTTGCTGTGTTGCTTGACAAATCATGGCGTCTGGCTTGATTAACAAAACCTGGTTCGTTTTGCTTATATCTGTTACCATTCTGACAATCTCGAAGTACATCGTCATTGGATTTGATAGAGATCACTGAGGATGCTTGCCGGAGATTGCCAAAATGGTACAATGATGACCTTGAAGTTGCAACATGTCTTCTCCGGGCTTTGAGACAACTGAATGTGGGGAATATCCCTAACAGTTTACTGGATTGTGCACGTGGAGAGATTTGTGATGCAGTACAACTGGTTGGGAAAATTCCAAGTGTGCGTTATTTCCTGCTTATTTTGTGTTACCTATATTTAACATAAGTTTGCTCAGATTAAGTGCAGTGCGTCGGACCCTTCAAGATGTGGTCTAAGTTTGATTTTGAACTGGGGAGGAGGGATGTCTGTTTGGAAAAAGAAGAAGTTGGTGGAGTGGATAGGTAACGAAATGATTACGTCACTGGTGGCGAGTCGGATCACCTTCTCTCAAAATTGCTGAAGTTGTGAAGTATGGTTGGGAGGTCTGCTGGGTAGTTACATTATTATTCTATATTCGTTGTGAATAAATAGGTTAGGAAGGTCTGCAGTTACATTGATTGTCGTTTCACTTTGTAATGAGGTCTGATAGATAGAGTTGGGTGAGTGTATAGAGAATGAGATAGTCGGTTAGTATATTTGATAATTTGGTTGATGATCGGAACGCTTCTATTGATGGTTCATTTTCTGAGAGTTTTTTGATCCTGGAAGTTTCCGTCCAACTTGACGGTAGTATGAGGTAGCAGGCAGTGCTGCGCCAGCAGGCCCTACACCGGTTATTCAATACCACAAAATTAATTTGACACTCACAAACATATTAAGGCAGTTGAGATACCCACTTGTAATGTCACCAGATATAAACTTTCAAATGTATGTGCACATTCATTCATGCTGTTGTGTGGAACTCAATTTGCTGTCTGTATATCTACAGCTGATTGGACAGTCTGGCCCCAAAATTATACTCACAACTATGAGCTTGGCTCAGTGAGTTCCACTCAATGGCACAACCAAAAAATCTGAAAGCTATCTCTAATTTGCATTTTCTGTGCACTATTGATGAATCTATCCTACTAGGCATTGTGCTTAATTTATTGAAAAACATTAAATAGAACAGTTGGCTACAGATAGAGAAAGTAGTTTGGTGCTATGGAGCCAAAACTAATGTGATAAAGTGAAAGAAGAAACTCCTTAATATACAAGCAGTGGTACAATATGTTTGGAAGACAAGAAGGAGCCTGAAGGCATTCTTGTTAAAGAGCAGATTGCCATAGTTCGTTAGCCTCTGCTGCTTATCGCTAAAGTTAGGACTAGCCACAACCACAGGCCATGAGATGAATTACATAAATAGCTGATGAGCTCTTATCCATGTTCACATGCCAGTTGCCTTTGTCTGTCAAGATTCAGAGTTGTGGCAGCATTTTTCAGATTGTGTGACTGAGCAGCATTGTGCTTGAGTACACAGAATTACTACTCAGCCCGCTTTGCCTTATGCATCAAAAGACATGGCATTTACTTGAAACACCAAGAGCCATAAAATTTATGCTACTCAAGTGTTTTGCTATCATAAAGAGCATGTTATGGTTGATGCCAAATTTTGAGGTCACGCTCATGCAAATGGGGCTTTTTTATCCACAGGCTGCATCTGGTATGAATGGGAGTGTAGAAGTGTTTTTGTATTTGACTGTACTCAAATGCATTTTACAGTTCCTTCAGATATCATACTATCTTCTCACAACTTTTCTTCTCCACCTCAAACTCTAAGAGGTGTAACAGTTAGCTGTGTCAACTATATCCACAAGACAGAAAAAAATGAAAACATGTATATTCCATTTATTTATCATTGTCCAAACAATTGGCCTGCTCAGCAGCTTTGATAAAGAAAAGCAACTTCGTGTTAACCATAATATGACTTACCAAGCTTCTAAGAGATGTACACCATATTGAGAAGGCTGACATGTAATATTTAACAGACTGTGGCCAGTTTTTTTAAGAAACTTACATACATCATAAGGAGAACAATATCACATGATCTGATATTTGAAAGCAAAAGTTGTTAATATTTTTTATACAGAGATCTGTCATCAAATTGTTAACATTCACTTCGCTTGATACGGCTTGAAACATCTTGATACATCTTGAAACATCTTGAGATGTTTTGATACGTTGATGAGCCATTTTTGCGGTTCTAGGCTCAAAATCTGATATTAATTATGTTATGTGAATAACATAGTTGTGAGCCTAGATACTGAGGGAAACTGAGAGTTAAGGCTATTCCCAAGCTGTTAACCAAAAGCTAGAGCTATATGTACTGGAGCTTAGTGAATTTGATAAGTAATGAAGGTCCTATTGAGGTGCCAGTAAAATCTGACTTTACCCAAGTTGTACTGAAGCAACCATGGAACTATAACTATGGTAGTATTGACAAGTCTATCAAGTTATTATGTCCTATGTTGTCTAAGTATGCATCTGTTCATCTGTATGCTGCACATTGTCTAGTAAGATATAATCAGATCTTATTAGCGATAGGATTACTCTAGTTATATCCATGGGAAGGAGGAAACTTGAACGTTGGGCTTGTCGGCTCCAAGGTCTAAGGTCAGGCTTAACAAGAAAAGCTTGTAGGCTTAAATCGGACATAACAGATTAGTGGTAGAGCTATTGCCATCTGACCGGTAATATGCCTGGTGAAAATTTATGCATTTTTAGTGCCAATATCGTGACTATGAGTGCCGATATCGTTACTATTAAGGGAAATATGAGGACTGTAGTGAGCCCTGAACTGACAGTTAAAGTGCAATATAGATACTAAAACTAGATAAAGTGAAATGACTTCGGATTATCATTGATTCAAGTTATTATGGCCGATGCTAGTCTTGAGATTGTAAAAACCTTCGATATTGACATGGGACCGATATTGGTAACTACCAATATCGGAAGGAACAGCTTATCGGACGCTCAACTTGTATAATATTGACACAACTCAAAGGGATAATCAAATGAGAGGAGCAGGAATCGAACCCTCAACTTAATAATGTTGCCACAATGCTTGTGCCACAACTGTGGCTAAAATGATCGAACCCGAAATTGTGCCTACCAATATATGAAACAATGATCATGGATAAGGTCTGATGGATCCAGTAGAATGGTTAGATCGAAGTATTTGATTCTAAAATAAAACAGATCGCTTTTATTTGTAAAATTGCTGTAAAGTGAAATAATGTCAGATTGAAACACTGATCACAAAGGTTCTAGAAATAATGGAAGAAAGGAGCGGAATATAACCGTTGATCTAAGGCTGAAACAACCTCTCCTGATCAATAATATTGACAGAATGACTGCGATGTTTAGGAGTTGAAAAAGGAATTAGTTGATCAAGGGGTAAAGTGGTCTAGAAACTGTCAAAAACAGTCTAGAATGTCCCCTATGTCATGGTGATACACTGTGGAGCTCCGGAGTGTCAAAACACGGACTCAAAGCTGTAGAAAAGCTGTAGAATGGCCGCCTTTAGTTCCTATATTGCATCCTTGAAACAAAGGAACCAAAATGATATATTGAAAATGATCGATATTGGAGTCTGTTGCGGACAGAAATACTTATTTACTTGTCACAGACATTGATCTATACCCATATTTAGTATCTTGGACGCTTTTATATTGTAAAACATGTTTATTTTATCGGACTTTCAAGTTTATTAGTTTTCTATATTTTTCTGTATAAATACTGCCCTATATTTACGATGTAGAGTCAGGCTAGTACTCCTACCTTACTACTTTTGCTTGGATCGTGATCTCTCTACGGATATAAAGGATCCGGCTTGATCAGACCAGCATTAGGTAAGGGAAGAGGAAACACCTCTAACCCATAAAGCTCATAAATAGTCGTGCATTAGACTCAAAACAATGTAACTTTTGCCTATTGTGTTGTTTGACTTGTGTTATATTTTTGATTGATTGTTTGACCATTGAACTTGTGTTATTTGTGTTATTTTGTGTCAACCTGTGTTTGACTTGTTATTTGAACCCCACCCACCATCGCACTACAGTACTTATACTACTTCTCCCCATACTCTACAAAGTCAAAATATCGTCCCTTATCATCAGAATGATCCTATATTGGAAGTGTTCTGTCACTTCTACCACATTGCAGCCCTCAGAGAACGAAGTATTTACAGTCTAGAGACCAGGTTCTTGGTCTTTTGGTTGTTTTGTCTTTGTTCACCATGCACTCAGCATATTACCGGACCGATGTCTAGTCTAATTGGTAGTAAAGGGATTCACGGGATGTTCTGATCTTGGAGTCAGGAAAAATCCGACAGGAACCAGGAGCAGTAAAATCTGTTTCCGTGTCAATAATGACAGGACACGTAGGAGGAAAGATAGACACGTAGAGGCCACATGTGTGGAGGCATTGAAGAGCCAATCACAAAAGCTGATTTTGAAGTGATCCAATGGAGTGTCACCAGATACACAGATAAATGATGCTTTATCATGGGTGGAGTCATATAGAAGTAGCGGATAGCAAGGGCCAGTGCCACACTGACACGTAGCAAAATCCGATCCAAAAGGTTGACTCAACTTGACCTAATATTTTATATACGAATATGGACTGGAACGCACATATGTTTTAAAACAGACTTTAGTTTTATGTCTGTTTTGTCTCTGAAACTGCCATATAAAGTAAAAGAAAAATGTATATCTCTCGATCTCGGTAGTATCTACAGTTTCTATATTTTTCTTGCGACAGTATCTCTTGTAGTATAAAAGGCCTGTATGTATGTAGCAGAAAATCAGATTACTTGCCAGGAAGTATGATTTAAGAGTGACTGAGCTCGGAGACACTGTGGTCCAATGAGGATAGCAGTATAAATGTCTCTGGTATTGCAAAGTCTGAATTTAGTCTTATGACAGAGCTCAAGGGCACTGTGATCCAATGAGGATAGCAGTATAAATGTCCTTGGTATTGCAAAGTCAGACTCTAGCCTTAAATCAGTTTTTTTTGCGTTGGTCTCAGTGTTTTGGTTGCACTTAAAATCTGCCAGCTTATACTTTTGCCTAGCTCCTGTCCACAGGGACTTGACTAGTAAGGGTCTGAAAAGTACAGTTTCCGAACTGGCAGAGCATTGCTGATCGCTGGGCTTTTCAAAATTAGAGTTTCTCGGCAGACGGCTTAGTGACAGCACTTGCAGTTGAGGACTCTGAGTCCACAGGGACTATAATTTCCGCATACCTTGTAGTGCTAGTGCCCTGTGTGCATAGTATTACAACTTTCCGTTTAGCCTACATCCCGATGTTGTAGAGTTAGACAAACCAATAAACACATTTGGTACTCCAAGTGTTGTGTGTTTGAGAAGACGTTTTGATGAGAGTTGGATTTTATTTAAAATCAGACATTGTGATTAGTCGAAGAGTCAATCAGTTTCAAAGGACTTAGAGTTTATTTCAATACACTCTACTTTGTCAACTGATTCTAAAGTTGCTTGATAAAGGATCCTATCTCCGAACCCCCCGAACTAACATACGTTGGTTTAACTTGCTCGACATAACTAGCCCTTGTGTTGTTTGTGTTGTGTGGTTGTGTGTGTGTTTTTGCGCTCATAGCAGCCAGTGCTGCATAGCGATTTTCCCCTGCGTTTTAACGTCTTGTAATATTTTGCTTTGTAAGAGATGTGACTTGTATTGAAATGTTTTGAGATGTTTTGTCATCTTTCCTTTTTTTTTTTCAAACATAACGTTGCTTCTGCTCTTGACTGTATAAGGTTATGAACATAGCAGAGTTGACAGATCTTCTGAAGGAAGCTACAGAGAAAAAACATTACTCTAAGAATATGCTGTGGCAAGAAGAAAGAGACTGAAGTGCAGTGAAAATCAAAATTGGACCTTGATGTGAGGACTCCCATTTCTTCTCAAGCATGGGCAGCTCTGAAAACTGACAGCAAACATCTTGCAAGCTATCTGAGGACTCAATTAAAATTCATCAGGCAAGGTCGGTGTTTTCAAGTCACTTTTATTCTTCTTTAGAAGCTTACCAAAATTTACTCCTTAAATTTTTACCTGTAGAACTGAATTTGAGACGTATGTATCTATGACGTTTTGCTATAAAATTTGCTGATCTTTCCACTTTGCAAAATCAGTAGACCTAAAGAGAAAGCACAGCAAAAATATGGATTTGGTAAATGAGGCAGAGCTCCAAGCGATGGCTGATCTCTGACTTACAGTGAATCCATGTCTGCAAATTCTTCTGGTTCTCAATCAGCATGAGTAAAGCTTTAGTTATTTAGATCTGTATTAAAGCTCTTCTAGAAGCCCTTTTTTATCTGGGCCTTCAACAAACTGTGATTGGTACATTGATGTTCTCGATTTTTTTTCTTTTCTAATCCAAGCTTCATGAACATAGCTCATCTACTCAACCACAATTCACTGTGAGTCTCTGTGATTGATAATCTGTTGTCTGAGACTTATTTTCTGGACCGATTAATTTTCAAGTCCCAAACAAATCAGTAAGCCATTTTTTTCTCTTATTTGATATTGTTAATGTATTTAAAATTTCGGAGTCCTTTATTTCTTGACCTTACCTTAGGGATAAAAGAGATAATGGTGCCCGCCCAATGAAACTACTAACGTTATTTGGGAAATGAATTTGAGTAACAAGGTCAACTTAGACTTGTGCTCCATGTCTTATTAGAGATAGGCAAAATGTTCTTCAAGCAGACAAAGATCACCTGTGAAAGACTGCTGCTGTTTACGGGCTTCTAGAGACTTCTTCTGATAACATTGTCTTTTTTTCCCAGAAACTGACCACATTTCGGAAAAGATCAGAGAGAGTCTAGCATACAACAAGATTGTTTACATCATGAAAGGATTCAAGGAGAAGGAGAAACATTTCACAGAAGTCTTTGATGAAGATAGATTGAAGGAGCTTCTGCAAGAGGACTCCGTTCTCGGCCAATGTAATGTCATAGTAAATTAACTTCTTTGTTTTTTTCTAATTCTCAGCTCACTGAAATATTTACAGGCATGCTACTAAAGTCCAATTATTTTGACACTGCTGAGGAGTCCCAGCTGTCTATTGTAAACAATTTTGTCTCTTTGACAAAGGACCTTTCAGATGCACAGTTTATTCTTGATATTTCAATTGATCAAGGTTAAGGTATACTCTCCAAATACAGGTTAGTAGTTTCAATAGCACTGAATTGAAACTGTTTACATCATACTAAAAAATTCTAGAAAACTGGATGATTTGGGGACAGCTGTAATCACCACAGGAATGCTCTGGCCAGACAAGGCCTGGGTTTAATTTATCACACGAGCACATTTACATGTTGTCACCATGATTGTGATGGCAAGGCCACTGTCATTTGTCTAGTCCTAGGAGCAAAGATTTGGTCTTTCTTCATTCCTTTATCATCTCTATCTACTGACAAAGTGTTTGCAATTCAGCAAAAACTTTGCAAGAAGAAACTTTTGTTGCCTGAGCCTAGTGAGAGGCATGCTGTTATCGGAGGGAGATGCAGTGTGAGTCTTCTATTGTTTTTCAAATTATTTGTATTTACTCCTTTCAGGATACAACTTTCAGGATTGATTCATCAAGTATATACTCCAGTGCCTTCTTATTTCAAAAGGTCATCCTTCCGGACATACAAAACTTTGCACTTTAAGGTTCTCAAGACAATTGGATATACTTCACAGAACGTCTACAACTAATGTAGACCATGCTGACGAGCTGACTCTCAAAAGTTTGGTCAAAATGACTTTGGCCATTCCAATAAGAAAGAAGCTAAGCAAGTTTTTCTTTGAGTTTTTATTTGTTGTACTTTTCTAACAGCTTTCTAATGGCTTCTTTCAGTTTTCTATAAACAGCCAATGATGGCTCTTTATGACATGGTTTTAAACTGGAAACACTTCATTTTGATAACGTACATCAATGCAAACTTGATAGGTAGTGATAGTGACAAGATGTGCAGCAACAGGACAGTAATAAAAATTCACAAAAGGATGAGCGACATTCCCCATTTTGGCAGGTCTGAATCAATTCTGGAGGAGATATTGGTAAGCTTCAAGTTTGAAACAACATCAACTGAAAGGAACATGCAGTTGGAGAGATATTTGGAAAGAAATGGTCAGTGAGATGATCCAGGAGAAATGATTTCGATAGGAAATTTGTCTGAAAATTAATGTTGTTAACTTCCATAGCTATAGTTTCAAAATGTTGACATTTTATTCGAGATTTGAGCTCAGCATCGATATATACAGTAGAATGAGAGAACGTCAAAGAACATCATTCTTGATAACAGCGTTTGTTTATGGAAAATAGTATGAGGTGCATGCCAGATAAGAGAATACAGCACTGGTTGTGAAGACAATCAGCAGACGGTTGGTATCAATAGAGGGTGTTACATGTCAAGTTGAAAAGAGAGAGAAAGAAAAGACAACTTCTTTTTTATGGGCTAAAATTGAAAAGCTGAAGTATGGAGTCACAGAAACATGATAATTTATCATAAAATCAATCGACACATATTCTGAAAGAGTGTAGCAATAGGTTGTTGCCAGTGCATTGTTTTCGTGCGTCTGCTGTGGGGGTTGAGTTTCAAGATATAGTTTTCGGTTGGGAACAGAGACCTGGCTATCTGCAGTCAATGCATAATTCATGCCATTTTATTTCAATGTCAAAGAGTCTTATTCTTTTGCTTCTTCAAATGAAAAAAATTAAGATATTTAGGTGTATACATGTGTTAGCCTAAAGTGGCTAATTGTGTGGTATACACATACAGCAAGTGATAATCTTAAACAGAACCATAGAGTTTGTGGTAGCAAATGCATGTCAGTAAACAACCTGCTACAGGTGTGTGCAAAGGTACATAAAGTGCAAGGACAGGAAATGCTAGATTGCAGAGAGGAGAAAAAATCAGTGTCTAAAAAAAAAAACAGTATATTTGCTATTGAGTGATCGACCTTGCCAACCAAAAAGTAGATATTTTCCACAATATGGTGGAAACAGTTCTGGACAGGGGAATTCACTAGCTTGGCAAACTCCTTGTCAAGTCCTGACAGGCACAGATCAAGTGACACTCAGGCTCGTTAGTTAGATGCAGATGGTGCAGCCTTTGATCAAGTCTGTCCGTTTTCAGGTTGATGAACAGCATGCAGTACTGTACCATTTTGTTTGATTCGCTTGTCACACGTCACACGCCTCCTGAAATTTGCAAAATTTCGGACCTGTTCGCAGTCACAGTGGTCCAGGGCAAATTTTCCGGACCAATGCTGTCACAAAAAACTTCCAAAAAGGGTAAAATTTCGCAAATTTTTGTGAAATTTTCGGCTCTGTCACGGCTCACGCCCTGCTTTTGGTGAAAAAAAATTTCGTTCCACTGGTCATGGTCACAAAGGGGTGGCGAATCAAATGAAATGGTACAGTACCTTAGTACAACCATGTCCTCAATTATGTCTGTGACTGTGACTGCTGTGACTGCTACTGCCAGCTGCAGATTGAGAACTGGCACCATAAGCAACATTGGAGCCATCTGTAGAGACTGGAAAGGGCTGGGAAGGAGATGGTGTTGGTGCCGGTGGAGCTGGAGCTGTGGAAACAGAAGCAGTGGGTGTAGAGCTCCCAGGTGTCACAGATGTTGCTGAGGGCAAGACATTAGCATCAACACTGAGGAAGAGAGGGTTGAGGTTGAGCCTTGGCCATTTGTCCTCCTTGTCATGGTGAGGAGGCCCAGATTCATGCTTCGTACTTAAAAAGCTGTGGCTGTTGTCAAACTCAACATCTTCCATGAATGCATTATCATCCTGATTTGGGAAGTGGAAGGTTGCTTGAGGGGCACGGAGATCGTCATCCATTGTTGGTGCAGCTGAAGATGCAGCAGACTGGCTCTGGAGAGATGGATCAATAGCAACTCCAGAATTGTGGCTTTTACAACTGTAGGAGGAATCAGATGGATATAGAAGGATGAGAAGAAATCAACACACATTAACTTGATAGCTTTGTTGAGGAGCTCTGTTCAATCTTTGAAGAGTTTGGGTGACACATTCCTTTGCTCAACAAAGTACCAGATGAACCCAAAGTATGCTTCAACACTGAGGATTCCATGGCAAAGGAGATGAATCTGACATATCATCAGCTGACATCCTGCCTCAGAAAGCATTGTGCATGAGCTGATTGAGACCAGCCTCCCATAGTTCATCTCTGTGCACATCATAGGGGCAGCAGGTCTCTGGTTATGCAAATTGCACAAGGGTATCAGATGAAGTGGCCTCCGGTATAGCTTCTGGCAGTCACATGAGATTCAACTGCAGAGTGCAAAGAAATCCAGGCACCTGAGAGGCGAAAAGAGTATCCACCAGAGTAACTGGGCTGAGAGCCAAAAATTCAGCAGACTGTGCCTTTGGAGACTGAGTAGAAGAAGAGGGAGTGCCAGGGGAAGATGCAGCTGAGTTGGCAGGGGAGAGTATAGTGGATGAATCAAGATCAATGGGTGTCAAAGAAGTGACTGTAGTATTAGAAGGGAGAGCAATAGGTTTTTCACCATTCTGAACATAGGACAGCTGAAAGGAGACAGGGACTTTGCTATGTCTTTGTTGGTTTAGCAGATGCTCTCATCATTGAATGAGTTCTTGAAGCTGCATTTTGTCAAAGAGTCCAACTTTACTTTGAAAATGAGTTGGAACAGAAGCTTTGTCAATGACAGGTCTGTTGGGCTTGTGGGCAAGGGCATGCCATGAGACCAGCCAGCAATGGATGTTGAGACCACTTTGAGAAGCTAAGTGAAGCAAAAGTGTTACTAAACAGTGAGAAAGAGGAGCAGCAATGAAAGGTGTGTACTGGCGACTGTGTGTATGAAATTCTTGAAAAGCTCATACATATTGCTTTTGGAAGGATGAGACAGGAGCTCAAAGAGAAGGGAATGTGACACCTGCATTCATGCAGGGTGATTTTTTTTGGATGTGCAATTTGAAGCGATGTTGGAGCTACAGAATGGACATATTAAGATCTATGCAAGAAAAAAAGGAAGTATAGGATACTGACTGGCACTACTGGCAAGAGCGACTTTCTGCAGTGAGGAAATCGTTGAGGAAATTTTGATTGACCAATACCGTATTTAATCAGGAACCGGGCCACGGATCTGTAATGAGGACTTTACTCAGTCAAAACAGAACATTTCTTCATCTCTTTGGTATCAAAAGACTATCAATTGTAGCTACATATGTATCTAGTTTACAGATTTTTCCAATTGGTATTGCGAGTGCTATGAATATTTTTCGACCTATCACTTGAAATCCAGATTTGCATAGAATCGGGACAGATGATGTAATTAGACACGTCAGCACCAAGAACCTTGTTTTTGCCTTGTCCGACAACAAAAATGAACAGCTTTTCAATGCCTCTTGCTCTATAGGTCTCAAATGATATTTATTACCTGTTTCTGTGGCCTCTTCTCTAGGTCCCCTTGTACACTTTCAGCCTGTAAACATCAAATTCAAGACGACAAGTTTTCCAGATGAAAAGGTCATCCTCATCCCTTATTCCACTTTTATCAATATCAACATCTTTTTTGCAAGGGCGAGGGCAAGGACAAGATTGCTGAGGGGCAGGGGTTGAAGGAGGAGATGGTAGAGAACAGGTAGCTGCACCAGCTGGGAGTTCTGTGTCAGAGTCAATACTGTCCAAGTCAACACCAAAATCCTCTGGTGAGTCCAAGTCCTCCTCACCACGTATCCTCAAAAATATCTCAAACAAATCTTAGAGTATCATCACCCAGGGCATGTTTCTTACGCGACTGCTCTGTTTACGACATGCATCACGGCTGCCCAATCTCCTTTCACCAAACTAGCTTCGCGCTGTTCAGCCAACTAAGACTGAACTAGCTTTGTGCTAGTGTTGCACATGACTCGACTCGACTCCAGCTAGTCGACAAGTCGAGTCGATTTTTAGTCGAGCCGAGTCGAACTCATGACTCGAAATTGAGTGATCCAGCTGAATAATTACCCTTTTTTGGTAATTGAGATGTAGTACACAACTGAAATACCTGTTTTGGTAACAGTTCCTCATCTTGGAACTATTCAATTCTATTCAATAATATATTCACATAATAATAAATTAACTACATTGGCGACTCGGCTGACTCAACTGACTCGAGTCGACTCTGGAGTGGAGTCACCAGATTTGGAACCGGAGTCGACTGGAGTCGAGCCGGAGTGAGTCATAGCCGAGTCTCGGCAACACTACTTCGTGCTGTTCAGCCAACCAAGTTAGCTTCATGCTGCTTGGTTTTTGGCTCCTGTTTAATCCGCCAACGTCGCTTCATGTGCATGTAATTTCTTTAGGGGCCCTCACCTCTCTTTGAACTCAACTACTATGGGCATTCGTGATCTTTGGACGGTACGTTTGTCTATAGCATTAATGTCTATGGTATTAACAGCACTCTTCCGAAGATCGTATCACCTTCATGACAGCTGTTGTCGTTACAAGATTTATCGTATCAGCACTTTCACGATACTGGAAAATACCTCGTTGTTGGGGTCGATATGAGGTGACCTACAGGCTTCGTTTTCGATAGATTGGAGTCTAACCCTGCTTGTATTAGCATCTGGTTTGCGACAGCTCAGATGGGCCTCAAAAGCAAGAACATCACACTCCCACGCTCAGCTCGGCCAAAACCCTGAACTTCGAAACATCTTCCAATGGCTCTCCCGGATGTCTACTCTTCCTATTGTGCTCGTTGCTGTCTTCAATGGACCTGGCCGCCCTAGCCGAAAACGTAACATGGCTGTATCCAAAACTCCTCACTGGATGACGAAACGCTCACAGGAGATTTTACAAGCCTTTGGGTACCACTATTACATGGTATGCGCTTACGCTCTGTTGTTTCTTTTAAGCATTCTTATGTCCTTTGCCCATAGGCACCTGGTGAAGCAAAAAGCCGAGTTGGCTTATCTTAATAGGAGCCATTGTATTGACGCTGTGCTCACTGACGACAGTGATGTTCTTGTTTTTGGTGCTACTTGGGTAATCCGAAAGTCAGTAGCGCTTCGCTTATATACTGGGTGCCTTTACTGATCCTTTTGTTCAGTCCTCATGATAAAACTGATCTCGACAAGGTTTACTCCTATAAAGCTTCTGATTTCGAGACTCAGGCCACTACACCCATCATGCGAGATGGGCTTTTACTTTTCGCTGTGCTACAGGGTGGAGACTATGAAAAGGTAAGCATTGCCTACTGTATACTGAAAACTCAACATCTAATCATTCACAGGGGTTAAATAATTGCGGTAAGGCCATCACTTATGGCCTGACTCAAACATCACTCGATAGCCGCCTTTCGATGGGCAGTTGATGACTATAGCGCTACAGAAACTACACCATTTTCTTGATGGCCAGTGGCGAGATGACCTAGTCTATCAACTTGAGCATGATCCCTATGCATTCATTGGTCGGAAAAACCCTAAACTTGCATCTGGGATACCACTGCACTTTCCTGATATCACAACCGTGCTCCAATACGTGACCCCACTTATTTCGACCTCCAGCTCTTTGGCTGTTGCAGCCGGTCTGAGTGCCGTTACCGAAATCGATGCTCTATTCTTAATATCTCTATGCATGCAACTCTTCGGTTGGGAGAACAAGGCTACAGCCACTCAATTCCGTAAACATGTCTGGCCAAGCGTTTGTACCCATCAGCTTTTGAAGGTATGTGAATTCGATAACCTGTTATAGCTACCGCTAATGGCTTTTGCTAAGGGCTCTGCATCCCATGTTGCTGGTTTAGACTTGGTCAAATGCACAAAAACCGGCATTGCCCTCTTAGCTCGGTTCGATGTATCACAGCTGTGCCTTGACACAGACAAGACAGTTCTACACCAACTATGGCTTCCTGCCACTGCTTTCAAGCTATTGCTCCCTCTTGTCAATACACTTTTGGACCGGTACCAGAGAACAACACCAGACTCCTAGCGTCGCTTGTAAAATTGCACTGGTAAGTCCATTCCCACCTTAAAAACACTATACTTATTGTCCTCTTTAGCTCTATGAGGCCTTTGGTCAATCGAATCTGCACGCAGTTGTGGTATCGTCTCATCCATCATCCATTCCTTTCATTGTCGATCTTACAGAAGAAAGTGACAATGATGTCGAAACTGCCGGTCAAGATGAGATCATTGATCTAACTGCGTGTGAATAGGGTCAGAGGTATGGGCAGCTAGCTTCGCAAGAAACACTAATTAATCATTCTCACTGCAGGTTGCTGAAATGAACTCGAAGAGACTGCTAGTAATGGTTGGCTCTCTTTTCTTCTGTGTTTGCTTTCAGTGAAACTTATGGCTGCACAGGTTTTGTCCGCACTGTAATCCAACTCATCATTATCTCCTTATTTTGGTACCTGCTCCTATCTCTGTACCTGTCTCAATGCTCTGAGAGAGACATTTTGAGACAGGGTTTTCATTCATGTACATTTATTTATATATGATAAATTGATATATCCATTTGTTGTTTTCCGATGTCATCCTCTCTCTTTGAACCCTTCAGTACACAGGTCAGTCTTCGACCAATGCTGCAACAATAACGATCCTCTTTTCCATCAAGAAATAGAGGATGACCTTGATGGAATGCTCGACGCTGCGCAATTTGAAGCTGCTTTTAATGCAAGTTATGAAGGACAGGAGTCTCGTGATGTAAAGATGGCTGGCCCAGACTTGGAAATCCCAAATCTCGTAACAATAGATGAAGATGATGACAACAACGATGATAACTTCGGGGATGGCAATAAAATTTGGCGAGCATCATGACATTGACACTACTGGCCTTCGACAAGTTTTGAAGGAGGCTTCAAAGGGCGTCACTGATGAGACGGTGTTAGGACGCGTACTTCGAGTATCTATTAAATGTACACCGGGCAGAATCACCATGGAATGGAACCCATAGGGAACCTGACATGGACCTAACAAGTCCATCACATGTTCTCGCCTCATGTTGATGGTAATAGCTATTCCATTTTTGTAGTATAACAAATCTCTGGTATAGTACATTATAGGTGTTTTCAAAGTTAATATCAATGTAATCCTCTCATATTGCAAACCAGATACATAGCGGACTTGTGTCCCAAAAAAAAAAAATACACATGCCGAGTCCACACAAGCGGAACAATGTTGGTTGTTAAAGGATCTTGAAGAGCTGCTTAGTAAGTTGTCACATGTGTGAACCGGGGAAAGGTCCGAGATCAGCCTGTCTATTGTTAAGGATGTATGGTAATTCTATACAAGTTATAATTAGACTAGGCAGGACATGACAGGTTCCCTGTCGGGTTCCACGGTGATTCCGTCCGGTGGTAGTAAGTATAATCAAAATGAGTATTACCAGTAATTAGTGTGTTGATTGAGTTAAAGTATTGATTGCAAGGGTACTTGATGACTGTCGCAAATCTTGTATTGACGTCCTGGTCCGTGGATCGGCAAGCAGACTAGCCGCTCAATAAGTGGAATATCCGATATTCGGGGTCGTTAGTTACTGGGCGTTGAGATGCTGGCTTAACACGTCTACTTGATTGAAAGATCTAATTGAGCAGGACTCAATTAGTGGCGGAATACAGTTGTTCGGGAGCAATGATTGGTGAGTTTTGCCAATGACTACTTGATTCGATGATTCGAGTACTTTGGTACGCTTGATACAAAATATTGATGCTAATTACACTAGAGTACTGTAAGGTCTTTTATACTACAGTACCGAGTCAGTAGATAGTCATTTCGAGTCAAGTAGCTAGTCAGTAAGTATACTACGGGAGTCAGTACTCAAACTAATATGGAGATAAGTGGAGTCATGCATTGCCATTGACATCCATGGCTGTATTGAAATATATCTATATAAGGTGATTTACTCTACACAGCGTGAAGCACCAGATGCTGTAATACTTTTGCAAAAGGTCCCGTAAGTAGCCTCCACGGGTTTTGCAAAAGTATACGAGAGTGCAATCAGGCTCAAATAGGGATAGGGATAGGGATAGGGATAGGTTAGGGATAGTTAGGGATAGGTTAGGGATAGGTTAGGGTTAGAGTTAGGGCTTAGGATTAGGGTAAGGGAAGGTTATTTATGCTAAAAAAGGCTTTGGGTGCAGATTATGTAATTATTTGTTCATGTTTACAAATGGCTCCAACTAGCTTTGGTGACTTAGCTACCTTTAAAACACCTGCAAAACAGGCAATTTCATTTGCCAATGGTCAAGGTACCCCAAATAAGGCAAAAGGGCATCATTTGGACTTGAAATTATTTTTTTTAGTTGGAGCAACTTTTGCAAAAGTCCCCGTAAAAGACATCATTTTTGCATCAAGAACTACTTTTGCAAAAGCATTGCAAACATCTCTCGTACACTTTTGCAAAACCCATGGAGGCTACTTACAGGTTACTTTTGCAAAAGTATTGCATCAGCTGCAATATTACTAACTACTAACTATACTCACCCGCAGAAATTAAACCCTTTTATATCCATGCTCTCCCCGAAGAAATGAAACATCTCTGTTTTGTTCGTGCCTACAGCGACTGGATACGAAACACTCAAATTCGTGACGGCTATATCTTCCGAGGTATTGATAAAAATGACCGAGTGAAAATTGATGTTAATAGAGCAATGGTATTGTATTCTCAATTTTGACATTTCTTTGATATATACTCAGATATATTTCCAGACGCAAGACATGTTTCTTCGAGGTTTTTGTCACAACCTCCTTGATGTTGGTGTCGACCCTACGACTTATGGCACCCACTCGTTCCGTCGTGGCGGATGCCAATGGCTCTCCGTTGACATGTGTTGGCCTCTGCGAAAAATATGTGAATGGGGAGGCTGGTCAACAGACTTCAATCATCTGACCATTGTTAAGTATCTTATTTCCTGGAATGATGATCCTCGAACGTGTCGTGAAGATTTCTTTAACTTAGAACGCAAACCAGTTTTACAGTGTCGTATGTGTGGTCGTACTTGTGATTGTTCGTAGATGTAGTCTCGAAATCTCATTAGTTAGCCCAACTAGAACATCGGTTTAATGCAGCACTAAAATTGATAGCCTATAGTTTATACTAAGTAGAAGATATTTACGCAGTTCATTAGTAAGGTAGTCTGATATATGAATAACTATACTACTGCTTTACTGTCGCACGAATTCTTTTTGCAATGGCAGATGGGCGCTGTAGCTGTTAAATCTCTTAAGTATAGTCCGATAAAATGTAATTTCGTTTTTTAGGATGGCCCGATAAGCTTCTGACTAAGCTTTTATATACCAGAGGTGCCATAAACCGGCATAGAGCTTGTGTCCGGCATTCCGGCACCAGAAAGCAAAATCATGGGGATGCTTATTGTGGCTGATAAGGGCTGATATTGATAAAACCTGATATAGAAGAGATAAGATAAAGGTGTCTTAGACAATCCGATGCAGAATTCTCACCCGATTATGGATCTGATTTCCATTTTTGGATAGGTGCTGTGGCTGAGGAGAAAAATGCAAAATAAATTCCGGGAGCCGGCGATAAAAAATATGAAAGGGGGTATATAGGGGTAATTTGAGTCGGGGAATTCGAATTTTCGATTATTTTTTTTGATATCTGTAGCTGTTCTCGAGATATTCAAGGCATACAGCTGAAAAATGCAGGAAAATGCATTTTTCTTTCAGGTGGCTGCAGATAATTGCCTTTAAAAATCCCAAAAGGGGGTATATAGGGGTAATTTGGGTCTGGGAATCTGAATTTCAACTTATTTCTTTGCTATCTTTAGCCATTCCCAAGATATTTAAGGAATACAGCTGAAAAAAGCAGGGAAATGCATTTTTATTTCAGGTGGCTGCAAATGATTGCTTTTAAAAATACCAAAAGGAGGTAGGATAGTGTAATTTGGGTTAATGGATTTGAATTTTTAACTATAACTTTAATACCATAACTGGTTCCTGAGTTATTCAAGAAATATAGCTGCAAAAAGCGAAAAATTTTACTTTTATTTCTGGTGGCTCTTAATAGAATGACTAAAGTGGATAGCTTAGTCAAGGCTAGAGCAGGGGATCCAGATTTGTAGTCTATCCCAACACTCTCAGTGTTTCTAAGGATATTCAAGAAATACCACTCAAATTGTCCTTCTTTATTTCAGGTGGCTGCAAATTGTTTCCACCAGAAAGAAGAGGATAGTGAGCTCATGAGCAATGCTTTCATACAGTAAGCTCCCACTGTGATACACAACATATATGTACACCATAGAATACTCTTACAATTCTGGGAGCTGCAAATAACTGTCTTTAAGAATGAACAAGAGGGGTGGTACCATTGGGTTTAGCAACCATTATCATGAAATCAATTATGATACACATAGACCACAATTCTAATACAAATCTTCAATGCCACTGTATCAGTCTGTCCAAGACATGTCCAAAATGGGCAGTATGTGCATTGTGAAATTTACTTGATATGGACTTGTTTCCATAACCTAAATGTAAGTATTCACATTAATTGATCACTATATACATTATGAAAATCATAAATATCACTTTTGAGTACTGGTTTCAACCTACATGTATGGTGTACCCAATCATGTAACAATTGGATATACATTAGAGATATGAAAGGTTTGATAATAATACCACACTTTTTTAACTATGAATACAAATCCATAGTCACAGTACTATTAGTTACAGAACAAAGACAATAATTGAGTGTTCAATGTAAAATGATTTGTAAAATAATATCTTTTGAACTGCAAAACCATGATGCACAGTAATTGTGAGACAGGTATATAGGTATACAAATACACTACCCAGTGGTGGATATGATGTGCACAATTGGGGATTCCAATTTCCTAATGGGCCAGCTATTGATGCTTCCTATCCATTTTTGAAGCTAGTCATCATTCACAATGCCCTGGAGTAAAAAGCTTTCTGTGTTTTTAATGGCAGCCACCTGAGATAAAAAGTACAAGGTGAGTGAGTGTCACATGAACAGCTGAGAATAATTTAGATTTCAAGAACCAATACACTATCCTATGTCCTTTACTCATATTATTGACAGACACCTGAAATAAAAGTACAATTTTTTTTCACTTTTTTCAGCTATATTTCTTGAATAATTTAGGAATCAGTAAAGAGATTGAAGTCATAGCTACAAGTTCAGATTCCCTGACCCAAATTACAATATCCTACCTCCTTTTGGTATTTTTAAAAGCTATTTGCAGCCACCTGAAATAAAAATGCATTTCCCTGCTTTTTTTAGCTGTATTCCTTGAATATCTTGGGAATGGCTGAAGATATCATAAAAATGAAAAAATATTCGGATTCCCCCACCCAAATTACCCCTATATACCCCCTTTCAGGATTTTCAAGGTCAATTATTTGCAGCCACCTGAAAGAAAAATGCATTTGCCTGCTTTTTTTCAGCTCTATTCTTTGAATATCTCGGGAAGGGCTACAGATATCAAAATATTGATTGAAAATTCGAATTCCCCGACCCAAATTACCCCTATATACCCCCTTTCAGGATTTTTAAAGGCAATTATTTGCAGCCACCTGAAAGAAAAATGTTCCACAGAGCCTGTTAGGCTACGTCTTTAAAGTGGGCTATAGACATAGACTAAAGGCTAAAAAACTATCCACGACACCGACTCCTCTCGTCCTTTTAC
>ML179055.1:73548-86122 GCA_004369135.1 Dendrothele bispora CBS 962.96 | reverse complement strand
CATGGAGATACGACAGAATCCGCATAATGCTGATATTTATTACCAGATAAGGGCAAGGCAAAGGTTAGATGAATAACGACACGCACCCGTGGTTAATCAGGAGTTGAAAGAACGTCAAAACCATCGTGATAAACAGCGAGCCGGCAGGTATTAAGGACCTCCTCGAGATGCAGGCGGAATGCACGGATAGTGTGCGTGGGATCACCAGGGAGTGGTCGAGTCGATGCCATGTCGGAATGAGGTATGGGCTTGAAGGTTTCTTATATGCGGCGGGATCAAGCGAGCGGATAAATTGGAGGCGACTTCAGAAGAAAGAAAGGTCCATGTTGAAGCGGTGGACACAAAAACAACGGCAGTGACGGAAGGAAAGAGAGCATCGTAGGCCTATGGACAGAAAAAGAAAAGAAAAGAGGCGGTGGTGACGGTGGGAGGTTGAGAGAGGTGCCTGGGGGTGCCAGCGAGTCTCAGCAAAATGCGGAGATGGAGGTTGATGACAAGAAGGAAAAGGCACGAGGCCGATTACTGATGTCTATTCATATGATAGCGGGCAGGCCATCATTTTGCCACGGAAAATTCCGAGAGTACTTACGAGCTGTATTTTTCAGATTGCTCGAGAATTATATGCACACACAGGATTGGTCCGATACTGCTAGTGACTCGACAGATGATAACGTGGACATTGGATACGGGCAAGTTCCACTCAACCCTAAATTCTGTCGCAGATCGCCAGTCCTAGTCAGTCCAAACCTACATCTACTATTCCAACTGTCCCGTACATGTCTCACAAAATGGCCGTCCTAATCGCACTCAACACCACATCGATCACCGCCCTGTGAAGACTCCCATCCGAGGGCAAACCATGCCAAGCACGGGCAGCGGCACACTTCACTGACACACCGTCATGGCATTCTCCCCCGTAATAATTGCAAACATTAACATGTACTTATGTAAAATCAAACTTATGCCAATGGCCCGGTATTTCTATATGCAAGCCTTGATTTCAAAGTGATGGTACAAACTGAGATCACTGAATTGTGGTTCAAAGAAGTAGAATTGATATTGTCAACGTCGCTAATCCTCTGAGAGTTATTTTAGATTTTGATCAGGTTCAGCATGGTTTGTTTGGAGGGGAATTCTTTAGACAAACTTCATAAAACTTATCTATTGCTCTACTACGCAACCAATAATATCTTTTCTGAAAAAGGGATTTATAGATGTGGGGCAAAGGGTGTTACATTTGTGTGATCCCATCAAGAAAGTAAGCACAGAATAACTTATTCTGTACAGAGATCAATTATCATGTATTCATGATCCACTTAATGCCATTGAACTCCATTATTACTTCAATACATGAAACCACTACTCCTCTTAAAACATTGAAGCTCCTCAAAGAAACCTATCAAAAGAGAATCTGTAGAGAAAATTATATGCATTTATACAGTAGATATGTAGATCCCCCAAGGATTTTTGTCAATCTCATTTTGCCCAAGGAGAAGTCTGAAATACTGGCATTCAAAACCTCAGAGATCTTATTGACTGACCAATCTTTATGTGCATTTAGGGATTATAAAATACATGTGGCACAAGGACAATGGTACTATTTTGAATATATCATTACTATGACATTGAGGAATTTTACCATTGACTTATGATTGGTCCAATGCATTCACCCTATTTCATGTACATATGTAATAATTCATGCTAAATTGGTTATTGATAATCTTATACTATCCAGTACCATCATCCATGTAAGAAATATCATAATATTCACGAGTACTTGTACGAGTTTCTGTCAATTCCCAAAATGATACTTGTACTCTTGGGCAAATATCCGCACGGATGTGAGGCACTCACAAGTGCGAGTTTCCCACGAGTTTCCCACGGGTATACTCACGAGCACTTGCAAGTTTGGCCCACTCGTGTCATGCTCTAACATTGTGATGACAGCAGATGCGACGACGGCAGATGCGACGACTGCAGATGTGACGACTGCATAGGTACAATAGGAACAGTAGATAGACTGTCCGAGAGAGAGTCTTGAGAGTGGAGGACTGATGCAAACGGCTCGGACTCAGAGGTGAAAGCTGGCCTGGTGGTCGTCCCAATCTTCGCGATGTTGTCAAGCTGAGTCTGAATTGCGTCAAGCTTCGCGTTGATCTTGTCTTCTTTAGGACTAGCCTGGAGAGCCTTTCGTTGAGAAAAAATACTAGTTTAGATGCAGAGACATACCAATTTTGAAACACTGTTACGAGGTGTCTGATAATCGGGGAACATGGCACAAACACGCTCAGCCTGTGATTCATCAATTCCATATAAGAATTTTAAGAGAGAGAGAAGTAGACTATACCCAGGGTAGATGATCCTCTTTCTGCTTTTCGGTTCGTGTGTCCTTTGAGCGTTCTGTCGGTCTCGATGTCACTGCAGTACTGGGCCTTAGTTCCTCCATCCGTTCTTCAAGTAAAGACTTCTTCTTTGATTCTGAGCCTTCGACTTTAGCCTTTCGAGCCCCTTTGTGCTTGCGACGAACGATTGGGCCGTGTCTTAAAAAAATCAGTATTGGCTGCAAGTAGTAGTAAATACACCTACTTCTCCCACTCACTGGGCTGTTCACTGTACTCCTTAAGCCTGGTCCGAAGCACTAACATATTTCCTGAAACCTTAAGATTAAGGTCCCCACACAGAGTCTTGAGCTCGGACTTGTTGAGACTATAGCTATTAGATAGAGTTATGTCAATCATGAAAACCGGAACAAAGATATCGGGCCTACATTGGGCTCTCAAAGGTGCCTGCACCACTCTTGTCCGGAGATGTGAACAGTTGGTCCTCAGGGTCTTGTGTTTTTGGAGTCACAGCAGAAATGGAACCAGCCATGGCACATTTGATTGGAGCAGGGGAGGGGTTGCCGTGCCTGTAAGTATATTCCAAGCTGTTTTGGAACACAAGAATGAGGAAGAAGCCGGCAATAAATGCGACAATGAAAAGCACTGCAAGGTCACTGATAGAGGCGGGCACAGCGATGACAAGAGGTGTTGCCAATGCTCGGAGCGCATAGCCGACGGCGAGGGCGATCACTCTGAGGGGCCTACATGGAAAATGCGATCAGGTGAAAAGGTGAAAAAAATATATAAAATATACAAGAAATTGTTGGCAACGAGGATATCGGTCCATAAAAAGGGGAGGGAGAGTGTGAAACGTGAAGAGAGACCGAAGCTATTTACATATGTATGGCTATAACGGAGCGGTACAAACAAAAAGACAGAAGACGATACACAAATAACATAATCGACCGGTCGCTTAGTCGTGCTGCAACCGAGCGTGACAGGAGCGTCTATTTCCGGGAAGAAGCCTGAGTCCCGGAACCCCATTTTTACCCAAACTCGAGCCGTCAGAGCTCCCGGGTTTTTTACCCGTTTTTGCATCAGAGTTCTGTGAGACCCCCGTTTTTACCCGTTTTTACCCTCAGGCTCCCAAAAATTCTGATTTTATATTTTTTTTTTCCTAATAATTTCGTCAGAGCTCAGATATCAACAAAATAGTTCAAGAAAGTACTATGTGTACAATATATCTATCAGACCTGGTCTTCGTAGCCTTTACACCAGACAACTTCTTAAGAGCACCACGGATATCCACTAAGTTAGATACAAGAGAAGAATAAGTCTCGAAATCAGATTTACATAGACGTGAGGCTGTAGGTCGCTATCTAGGGAAAGCATAAAGATTCTACGAAACTTGTGATAACTTATGGCCTAGGTAGGTAGGTAGGTAGGTAGGTTACACGAGTAACGCATAAAAAATGCGCGGAACCATAAAGGTTCACCCGGTGACGCCAGCTCAGTAGGGGCAAACGCGCGGTAGACCGTCTACTCAACTGACGCCTGGTGCTGCGAGGTACAAATCGGGCCCTGCAGCTACGGTACTGCAAAGTAGGTGCAGTATGCTACAAGGTACAAATCGGCCACCTGTAGCTACGGTACTGCGACGTGCAGTGGTGGTAGGTAAGTATTATAGTGTACTACCACCGCATAGAACCACGAGAACAGAACAGAAAAGAACCTGTAGAGTCTAGACAATGGTGCAATGCAATTATAATGTAGCAGTGTGAGGGAGGAGGATGGGAACAGGCGAACGAATGAGATTTAAGACAAAGTCTATTTATAAAAGGCCAATCAGGGAGACATTAAAAAACCTCAGTGAGGAAAAAGTCTGCCACCAAATGGGTTCGAAAAATACGCTACAAAAGGGAAAAAGGAGAAACAGTCACCCATCCTGCTCAACAAAGCTGGTGCTCAGAGAGCTGGTGCTTATCCTCAACAGATCATTCATTGGGAGTGAACGGGATCTTGAACTGCTAAAGACAGGTACAATGGTGCAGGGATCACCATATGACCAGCAAATAATAGAAAACGAGCTCAAGGCATAGGGTGGAGCAGTCGAGCTCCATCTCCGAGCTGTTTTGATGCCCACATCGTGAATGCGTACAGCCACTGAGAGAATAGGGGCACGCGAATGTCCAATCTCGGGAGACGCCGAAAAGAGGGTATAGAGTCGGAAGGTGCTGGTAACCAGCAGGACGTGCAAGTAGGGCTATAGCAAAAAGTTGAGAGAGTGTGGAGGCCCGTTGCGTTGCGATGTAGTATGCAGTGTTGGTCAAGAAGACCGCGAAGATAGCAAGTGCAGTGGAAATAGGGGTCACAGCTGGAAGGTACCCAAAGATGACTCTCTTGATGCTACTCGGCTCCAGACAAAGATGAGGAAACCGTGGCCCCGGAGGTGCTAGCAGCCGGCAACGAGAGATGTTGACCGACAAATGAGGTTCCAGCGGCCAGTCAAAGTGGGGGGATAATAAGGGCGTGCAATGGCTGGAGGTGCCCAGAGACGAGTTTCTCAATGGTACGCCACTCCAAGCAAATGAAGATGAGGGAATCGTGGCCCCAAAGGTGCTAGCAGCCGGCAACGAAAGATGTTGACCAACAAATGAGGTTCCAGCGGCCAGTCAGAGTGGGGGGATAATAGGGGCGCGCAATGGCTGGAGGGTGCCCAGAGACGAGTTTCTCAATGGTACGCCGCTCCAAGCAAATGAAGATGAGGAGATCGTGGCCCCGGAGGTGCTAGCAGTCGGCGACAAACGCGTTAACCGACAAATGAGGTTCCAGCGGCCAGGGGTATCACTAAATCCAAGCAGAAGTGACCCTGGGTGAAGTGACAGAAGACAACCAGAAATGATGGTACAGTGGTCCGGAGGGCACAAGTAGCCCGAGGCTGCTGCTATGGCGCTTGAGTTTGAGAGTACTAGAGAGAAGGGAGAGTCGTCAGTGACTTTTCGGTGAGATGACGACGCACCAAGTCCAACATCCCCAGCCCCTCTTCAACAAGCGCTATCGAGCTAATTACTCTCGGATTCATCGTGAGTTGCATCGGTGCGAGTATGTCGACATCATCGTAACTCCTTTAGGATTGCTTGACCCCAATTTGACCGGCTTTTTTCGGCTTTTTTCAGCGGGTCAAGCCAATCAAGTCACAAGGGGACCAGCCAACGGGGTTTCAGTAACAAATTGCCTCGGCAACCATTGAATTTTTGTGACGTGCCGCTTGCCAACAAGCGGACAAGCCAGCAAAGCCGGCCAAAGAAATCACGTCATTTCACGATGATGGTAGTGGTTGTAGGTAGTCCTTGGTTAGTGATATCTGATATGGTCCATGAGGGTTCAACTCCCGGTTTTACCCGTTTTTGGCTCAGACTAGGTCCTCATACCCAAATTTTACCCGTTTTTGGCCCCAGGCCTCCGCCCAAAAATGTCGCATTTTTACCCGTTTTTGCCTCACGCATTGGCCTGAAATCAGCAGATTTTTACCCTTTTTTGGCTCGGGCGGCTCAGGCTTCTTAGGGGAACGTCAGGGGTCCTAACCCTGTCTACTAGAAAAAGCGCTATACTAAGCGCTTATAGGCTCCATGATGTTTCTTTTTATATGAACGCTTATTATGGGACGATATGTTTCATTAACTGCAGTGAAGATAGTTCACTTATGGGTAAACCACAGACTGAATCGGTCACTGTCCAACTTATCGACAATTTGAAAGAATATCGACGTCGAAAGCTATCAGCACGGTCCTATTAGTATTTATAATGGTTCCGCGGTTGGCCCGTGGGTGACCATCTCCCAAAGAAGGTGATTAGTGGGTAATATACAACTTAAAAGGGGTCCCAAACCACGGTCACTAGCACTTTCCTTACCTCAGGCCATGTCGACAGTACCCTCCTCTAGTCAACCCCGACCTGTCGACACTCCCAACGCGAACACACCACCTAGAAGGGCAGGGTTTCGTAGCCGGGTCTCGTACGCAAAAGAAAAGCTCACGACGAAAGAGGGATGGTTCGGTCAATACGATTATCGTTGGTTATGCTTGCCTTCGGTTCCCTTCCTGAACAGCGGTCCGGCACGAGCACCACCATTCTATGGTCTTGATGATAACATGCCGCTGCTGTTGGCTATCACAACAGGATTGCAGCACGCTTTAGCAATGCTAGCTGGTATGACGCTTTGCAGTCTTGGGACTTGAGCTTTTGGGATCGGCTAACATAAATTTAGGACTAATCACCCCACCGATAATATTTGCCAGCGCTTTGAGTTTGGACAGTGTAATGAGTGCCTATATGATATCTGCTTCGCTGATAGGTGGGTTCTTCATATCAATAACAAACGCTTCTTCTTGTAACATTCCATATGTCTCCGCAGGATGCGGTATGTTCGTCTCATTCATTAACCAATGCTTCGGCGGCCTCAGGATGTATCATTCGTTGGTATATTCAGGTATATTGAGTTTGGTACAAATGTCAAGACTTCAATTGTTCAAAGGATATTATCTCGGTACCGGTCTGATCTCAGGTAAGGGAGTCTCGAGAGACTCTAACTTTTCTTAGTAGTACTTTATACTAAGTGTCAATGGAAGTTGTCGGCACTAGTTTTGCAACGTTATCTACTGCCAATGCGGTGCGTGCGGAGTTACTTCGCTCAGCATACTGTATTATCTTGTTCATTCTTTTTTTTCTTTGCAGATATTCAATGCGATGTATCGTGACGGTACCTGTTCAACGACGACACTTGCAGACGGTACAAGTGTACGAGACCCGTGCCCTGATGCATATGGCAAAGTCCTAGGTTCGTCATCAGTACGATTTTCACGATAAAAGATTGACAATGAGTCATTCTACTTACATAGGAACAAGCCTTATCTGTTCTTTCCTCGAAATGTTCTTGGCCTTTGTCCCCCCACGAATCTTGAAAAGGATTTTTCCTCCTTTAGTCACAGGTCCATCTTAGTCTCTTTCCATATAGAAGACACTTTACTAAATCCCAAAACGCCACCAGGGACTGTCGTTCTCATGATTGGCGCGTCTCTTATCGGTTCTTCTGGAGCACCGAACTGGGGCGGTGGATCAAACGATTGTAGAAGTCGACCTTCTACCGGCATTTTTCAGCTTTGCCCTACCACTCTAGCGCCTAGACCTTTGCCCTGGGGATCACCAGAGTTTATCGGAATCGGATTTCTGTCGTTCATCAGTATCATACTTACGGAACTTTTTGGATCTCCATTCCTCAAGAACGTCAGTATAATTGTTGGATTGGCCGTGGGGTGTATCGTCTCTGGTGCTGCGGGGTATATTGATGGGTCTAGTATTAAGAGTGCTCCCGCGATTACTTTTTTGTGGTATGTAATGATAATTGATTTTAAGGGACGGCTTGAGGTGTTCTTATGAGATACGTACGTAGGGTGCACACCTTTAAGATCGGTGTATATCCCCCAGCGATTCTTCCGAGTACGTTTGCGGACTTTAGAAGGGTTTAGGTCTGTTTAGGTACACAAGCACTAATTCGATGATTTTTTTCCCCGCTCGTAGTGTTGGCAGTGTATGGTAAGTAGGGACTGGCATAACTACGAGTTTCACACCAAGTTACATCCCTATGTTAACAGTCTCGTTGGCGATGGAGGCCATGGGAGATATCACTGCATCCGCAGAGGTCTCTCGTGTTGATGTACGGGGCTTGGAGTTCGATTCCCGAATTCAAGGTGGAATTCTGGTATGTGTATTTTCCTCAGTTAGTGAATATGATATTCGCTGGCTAAGTATATGAATACATGATTTTTAGAGCGATGGTATAGGCGGATTCTTATCAGCTCTGTTCACCGTCACTCCGCTTTCAGTTTTTGCACAGGTACTATTCTATTCTATTTGTTTCACCTTATATTTCAGGATCGTGGTACTGACGAGGTTATAGAACAATGGTGTTATTGCTATCACTCGCTGTGCTAATCTCTCTGCTGGACGGTGGTGTTGTTTCTTCCTGATTTTGTTTGGAGTACTTGGGAAAATCTCCGGTGTCTTTCTCGCGAGTGAGTTTTGTATATTTTTCAAAAAATAAGGCTTTTTTATCTTAAAATTGCCGTGATTAACGATGAATAGTTCCCAATCCTGTCCTTGGAGGAGTAACGACATTCCTCTTTGCCTCTGTCGCGGTAGGTCATTTTTCAATCGATCGAATCGTTATGAACCTATTTTGTTAACGTGGTTGATCATGAACAAAATAAAAAAAGGTATCCGGTATTCGAGTTTTAGCTTTCAGCCAATTCACCCGTCGGGATCGATTCATTCTGCAGCTGCATTATCCTTTGGAGTGGCTGATCTCTTGTGCCTGATATTTTCACCCACTTATTTGACGGCGTTGATAACCCCAACAATGCCCTTGAAGGATTCTTCAATGCTATCGTCATCATTTTGAGTACACCTTGTGAGTCCTCTGCCGACCCTTAAGCTTAATATCTCGCCCTCAGTGCGGGTTTGATTAAAAAATTGATCAATGTTTATTTCAATAGTCTTATCTGGAGGCATTGTTGCTGCGTTGTTGAACTTGATTTTGCCCCGAGAGTCTAAAGAGGAAGAGAACGATAGAATGCTTGCTTTGGAAGAACAAAAGGAACCATCGGTACGGTCAGCGAATTCGAAGCGTGATCAATGACTAGTGACTGGCGACTATATATGATTTTCGCGACATTGAATATTATCTGGGTCTCATACGAAATGTTTTGTCACGGTAGTTTACATTTGTGCAATAGAACGTATGTATCATGTCTGTGATTTGCACTCGCTTAGTTACACAGCGAAAGAGCTTAACCAAATGGAGGAGCAGGAGCTAATGCTCCAGCTACCTTAGAGTCTCTCACTCCACCATTGAATACTAGGTCTGAACGAAGATTGACGGGCCTACTCTTCAGCTAACCCGTTCAATTTCGCCATCTACTGTATGGACAGGTTGTTTATTTTTTCTTTCCACGCCTCTTTTTCCCTTTCCTTATGATTTTATCTGCTTTTTCTTGGCCTATTCCATCGTGCGATATGCTATCGTACGGACAGCCTATTGCAGCGACTTAATTCTCTTTCTGCTCAGTGCCGGGCAAAATGTGGAAACTTAAACTTGGCAATTTGCTGTGCGGGTCGGGCAGGCCACTACTGGGACAATTGGACAGTTAACCAAGCCGGTCATAACTGTTATCGGGTCGGGAAAGTCGACGCCTTATCATATCGGTGAGGGTCTCCGGCATGTGAAGACTTTTCCCTCAACTCCGGCCTTGTAAACCTTTTGGTCACTGTAGGTGTTGTGGATAGCCCAGTAAGTAGAAAATTAGCCCATAATAGCAGATATCATTTATTTTGAGCTTCATTGTGAGAGAAATTTCGTACTAGCTAACATCTGAACCTCAAGGAGGTGCGTAATCTACGACTGGTAATCGTTGTCGTGGCTATTATGTTAGTAAGTATGTATTATCGATAGCTCAGATCAGACCGCACGTTGAATCAATGAAATTGTCATCATTCGGATCAACGGACAACGAATGTGCGGGTTTCCATTGACACTGGCCCTTCACCTCCTTTCCCTTGCATATGAATCTGTTACAAGGTCAATAAAGGATCTCCATCAACATCAATCATCGGACATTGAAAATGCTCTATTTGCGAGTCGCGAGATGCTTCCTCGGATCTGTTCTTGACCGGGTGCGCGGCTGTATGGCACTTACTGGCGCGTCGAACCGTTTTGCAGTGTCGGATCTACGCAAGTGTAGACAAGTTTTCGGTGAATGGCATTTAGGTTATCACACAAATCTGGAGCCCTGAAAATTCGTCATTGTCGTAGTATGTGCTACCCCGATTTGGGAGATACTTACCATGGGAGCGACAAACCTCTAAGAAGCCTGTCATAGCCTGCTCATTTATCACTATAGAGTCATTGATAGACTTGCTAGGTAGTTACAGCCGTGCCTGTGCCAAGTGCATGTAGATTTTCGTCATGCGAATGGGTTTCGAACATACTAGAGCTAAGAATACTTCACTTTCAGTCTTGTACTATCTTTTTAGAATTCGGAACGTCCTTTAAGCTCGAGAGTAGAACGAAAATTCGCTTCACTGCAGTAACTAGTCTTGGCATTGGACTCTTTTGGGACCGGGTGACCTCGGGTAAGAAAGGATTGATATCAAGCTAACTGGATCAAGATCCAGAACCGGAACTAATTCAAGGGCCTTCGCCCTTCTGTTGAATTGCACACCGGCGCTGCGAAAAATGTACTTACTCAGCCACTACATAAGAATTGCCCCGTATGACTCTTTGAAGTTTTTTCGCCTTTCCTGCCATCATCCAAACCTCTCATGAGTGGAGAATTTCTACCTCCGCCCAACTTGGGCCTGACACTAGGAACCCTGGAACTAGGTGTTCTTATTGCGACCGTTTTGTATGGGACCGTTATAGTCCAGATGTTTGGTTACTTTCACTCTCAGTTCCGAGACCGTACGGGTATAAGGTGTTTGGTGTGTTGTTCTCAAAAGATCTCTTGGGCGCAAGATACTAATCGGTATGCCAATGGTATTGACTGTCTTAGGTCGTTATTCTATGGCAAGTGCTCATGTATCAAGTGCAAACCACGAACTCTAGGCTTACCACGATTGGTTTTCAGCCTCGTTGAGACCATAGAGACTAGCTTTCTGTGGGTCTATCTGTATTCAAGAACGGTGGAACATTTCGGGAACGCAGATATACTGGATCAATCTCATTGGTCACTGGCATTTTCAGTTCCAGTAGGAAACATTGTCGTATTTTGTGTTCAGGTACGTCCTCTGACCTAAGAATTCCGACCTAAGAATTCCGATTGACCTAAAGTCTCACTACTGGTCTTCTTCCACCCATGTAAAGCTCTATTTGCATACAAAGTATACAGGCTCTCTGGAAAATGGTATTATGTGGTCTTCTGTATTCCTGCGTCAACACTTCGCCTAGCCATGGGATTCGCCATCGCAGTAACAATGACATCTCAATCGCTCCTAATCTCAGAATACGTCAATAAGTACAAATGGATTGTTATAGTCCATCTTTCCGCGGCCGCAGTGATAGATGTGGCTAACACAGCAGCGCTATATATATGCTTCAAGAAACGAAGTCCAAGCCTTTATGTTAGGTAAGGGTACCAGGGGCTTGAGCTACCAATTGTTTATTCACCCATACTCTACCGCTTCATTATTGAGCAGTAACCGACCAAAAGGTGTCAAAGCTGTAATGTGGACCGTAGGTGGGTAAACTTATGGTTACTATCGTCAAGTGTTTACTTTGTTCATATTTTTGAAAGAAACCGGGTTGTTTACTTGGTTAGTATGAAGCTTTACTACTAACAGGACTCCGAGCTGAAATTTACGATCAAGCATATGCGGTGTACTGGAACTTGTTCTGGTATATATCAATCTTGATCTTCTTTCGAAGAAAGCTAACTTTTGAATTCCAGATGCTGACAGCAGGAGCCTCAAGCGACTGTGAGAACTGGGTCTCTATTGATTGCTAGTTTAATTGAGTCTTGCTTTCGCAGTTATATGGATCTTTTTCTTTTTCCAAACTTCGAAATGTACGTTTTCAAATGCTTGATGTTGATATACATATTGCTATCCGCTCGCCTATACTCAAACTCATTCCTTGCTTCGTAAGCATTGTACACGCATCACAACGAAAGCGGTCTAATTTATCATGTGTGTACAAAGGTTGAATGGACGCGGAGCACTGTTGCAAAATGTTCGCCGAGGAAGTACCAACTCGAACGTGAATACAAATTCTCATCAGAGGTCCGAGTCGATACGATGGGTAACTTGATGCTTTCTATGAGCTTTCTCGCAGATGTTGACTTGTTTATCCCCACCAGGCTAACAGAACAAATGTTGAAGTACGGATAGACGTTGATGTTGATATGGAAAACGAACCTATCACGCCAGGTCGAGTCCACTTTCTCAAGGTTGGTGATAGTCACATCATTGTATTGCATTCAAGATATACTGAGTACATTACAATGCATATTCAGAGCCCGATGAAGCTATGGATGCTAAGACGGAGTTACATGGTATACCTAGTATGAAGAAGGACACAGCCTCCCCCCAGGTCATTCATGGACTTTGAGGATCGGGCTAGCAAAACTGATGATTCAAACTAGGAGGATTCACACCACATAGTTCTTAACTTATCTTTATCAACATCTGTATGCGCACTTAAA
>ML179055.1:0-53432 GCA_004369135.1 Dendrothele bispora CBS 962.96 | reverse complement strand
CCTCGTCACTAGAACCATCAGAGGATGAAGACGAGGATGAGGAGGAAGATGAAAACTCCACTCTTCGCTTGCGTTTTCTGTTTCGTTTACGTTGGGTGATGGTAGACGACATGTTCTGCACCAGACTTCTTTTCGACAAATTTGTCCAGAGGTGTTTGGCTAAAACCTTGAGAATAGACAACAAAATTTTGTACCTTACTGATGGGGTAAGTACTATTGAATTTACAATCTACGATGAGCGATCAGATAGTCGGAGTCCTGGGTGAGCATATGTCTCCTTCCTATACATCTTCAATGCAATTCTAATAAACTTGGTAGATTGTCAACCGTATCTCATGATGTTCACTGAAATATCCTAGGCAGAGGCCAACTTGGCCGTATGCTTGCCTCTGCAGCATCTCTGCTTGACATCCAAATTGTCTTTCTCAACGTCAGTGAAGATGCACCAGCAAAACAAGCGTTTGCCTCTTCGAAACATATCGATGGCTCGTTCAAAGATTTGCAGAAAATTTCCGAGTTAGCTTCTAAAGTCGATGTTTTGACCGTTGAAATAGAGCATGTCGATGTCGACGCTCTGGACGCAGTCAAAAGGTCTCATCCTGGTGTCAAAATCTATCCAGCTCCCGAGACAATCAGGATAATACAAGACAAGTTTCTCCAGAAGGAACATTTGAATAAGCATTCATGTCCTCTGGGAGAATTTATGTCTGTAGACCCAACTCCAGGCTCCATTAAATTCGTCACGGAAAAGCTCGGTCTACCTCTCATGCTCAAATCCCGTACACAAGCCTACGATGGTAGAGGCAATTTTTTGTTACGTTCTTTGTCTGACACTGGGAAGGCTATAGAGGCCTTGGGGTCGGGCTCTCGTCCTCTGTACGCTGAAAAGTATCTTCCGTTTACCAAAGAACTCACTGTCATGGTGGTACGGTCCACCTCTGGTGAAGTAGCTTCTTACCCCGTTGTGGAAACAGTGCATAAAGACAACATTTGCCATTTGGTTTTTGCACCTCTCCGAACTACAGATACAGCATTATGCAAACATGCAGAGACGATTGCTAGGAACGCAGTGAAAACATTTGAAGGAGCCAGTATATTTGGAGTAGAGATGTTCTTGTTGGAGGACGGTCAGTCTCATAGTCAGTATCGCTCATTTTCACTCTTCTTACAATCTCTTACATCAGCAAGTTTCGAGGCATATAAAGTGCATAATGCGCATAAAAGGCATAAGCGCTATGCACATTTATGCAATTTCATATGAAAGTTGATCGATGGGCTTTATACCCCGAGTGTATAAAGTTTTGATGCGGTATATTGCGAGGGACTTGGACAAATTTCTGTCAACTGATCAGTCACGTGTGTGTTTGAATCGGAGTTTGAACATTTTGTTGAATACTTCCGCAGTCTCACGTCGCTCTTCCTTCCATTTTCCTTCCTTCCCCCAATGCCGTTAAAACATTTCTACTGTCCTGGTCTGGCAACTAGAAGGTGTGGTTGAAAAGCAGTTTTGTATCAACAATGAAGTCAACCTCAAGGTTACAATACGAAACCTCTGGAACCTCCACCTACCTCCTACAAAGGATTCTCCAGCTACCTACACTAAACAGGATACCGAGCGAATCCGAGTCAACCATCCAGATTCCAGCCATTCTCAAATTTGTGAGTCTTAGTAAATCATGTGATGTTGGGCTGATGGTTTAAATTTTTGGGTCCAGACAACGATCCGGACTTTCAGGAGCCAGACTGGCCAGCGTGCTCTTGCGGTTGTCTAGGCTGATATACTAAAGAGTGAGACACTTCAAGAAGGAGCGGTATGGGTGCAAGAACAGCAAATGTTAGATGGCTCTATGCAGAGCCTGGGGAAACGGTACGTTAACTTTTTTTTCGTTTGTATACAGTATCCTGATTAAATATAGCGCAATTCCAATAAAGGTGCTTTCCATGGACCGCTTTTACTCGAAACTTCTGCATTATTCTTGTCGAAGATCTCTTCCTCAGACCCCGAAGATGACTATCCTTATCCAGCGGGTGCGCTCGCTCTTAGCGCTGCTGCCGTATGTGGTCTAAATCTTTCATTAGTGACAGCTGATCATAATTGTTTGTATACAGATTCTGTGGGCTCTTGAGGCATGGCAAACCGGCAAAAATACTATTCAAGACACGATCGGCAAGGTGAGAACAGAGTCCCAGTCTCTTGGAAAACGAGCTAGGTCACTGATGTTATTATGTCAGGGTCATGGTCATGGTGGTATGGTCCACCTCTGGTGAAGTAGCTTCTTACCCTAGTGTTGCACGTGACTCGACTCGACTACGGCTAGTCGACGAGTCGAGTCAATTTTTAGTCGAGCCGAGTCTGACTAATGACTCGCGACTCCAGCGACTCCAGAGTGACTGGAGTGAAATTGGGTCAAAAAGCCGTTTTGAGATGAATAATTACCCCTTTTGGGAATTGGGTTGTAGTTTCAACTGAATTACCATTTTAGAAGGTGCGAAATTCCATTCAAAAATATATTCCCTATTAATAAACTAACTACATAAGCGACTCGACTGACTCAGCTGACTCGAGTCGACTCCAGAGTGAGTCACTGGCATTTGGAGCCGGAGTCAATTGGAGTCGAGCCAGAGTGAGTCATAGCCGAGTCTTGACAACACTATCTTACCCCAAGGGGCGTCCACTGGAACATGCCATGGAAACAGGGGGGGCAAGGGTGTCCTTGGAAAATTTCCATTTTGGGATGTCACTTAGAGTCACGTCTAGACCTACTAGTACTTCAGCAGGAGGAGTCGGGACACGTCTTTGACCATCAGGATAAGGTCAATCAATGAGTGTAGTATTTAGAATATAAATAAGTACATTTAGTGGGGCTACAACGCAAGTAAGATAGGGTTTGGTGCAAGGATTGATGAAAGCATCTCGCGGCGGCAGATGTAAAGTCACGGGTAGGTCACAGATAGGTCACATCCCAAAACGGAAAATTTCCAAGGACACCCTTGCCCCCCCTGTTTCCACGGCATGTTCCGGTGGACGCCCCGTGTCTTACCCCGTCGTCGAAACAGTGCATAAAGACAACATCTGCCATTTGGTTCTTGCGCCTCTCCGAACTATAGATACAGTCATCTGGCCGTCCGTGAGACAGTAATTTAAGATCTCTGTCTATCACTCTGTAGCTTAATTTGCCACCGAATATTTTTTGGCCACCTAATATGATACCTTCTCAAGTCTGTTTGACAGTAAGAAGAGTGACCGAAATATGTACTTTATCAAATATAATACATGAGTCTTCAAAAAGATTGAAATGTCACGCTTTTGAGGTCCTTGAGACACTGTGACAGCCTTGTAACACGTCTCAATTCTCTCCTTTCTCGGTTCTACCATCATTGTTTCTGTCTCTTCATGCACGTTCATATGTCCGGACATGAGCCTGCCAACCATTTTGGGAAAATTGATGGTATAGAAGAAGTGCAGTGAAGTGGAGAAGTGATGGAATGTTGATGGTCATGTTGAAGCCTGTCACGCTTTCCTCTCGTCTATTTCGGATCACCTTGTATGACATTCTTGGATACCTTGTTACTCGAAAAACTATTGTAGTTAGTAGGCCTAATCTTTATCTAAATTATCAGTCCAATTTTGCTCCTAAAAGGTAGCCCAAACGAGTATAGAGGGCTGTCTCAAAATTTAGTGCGTCTCAAAAGCAGTGATTTTTGACAGTATTTCTTCCAAAAAACCATCATCATCATCCGTGTTTCTTTCATCCTTTGGTCAAAACATTCATATGGGATATTCCTTTATTCCTAACTACTGTGGTATGTCAAAAGAAGAGTGAAATGTAGAAATAAATAGACATATTTCATGTTTGTCTCAAGGAGTCCAGGTGTCTCACGGACGGCCAGATGACTGTACAGTGTAAATACTTTCGTGTTTGTCTCAAGGAGTCCAGGTGTCTCACGGACGGCCAGATGACTGTACAGTGTAAATACTTTCGTGTTTGTCTCAAGGAGTCCAGGTGTCTCACGGACGGCCAGATGACTGTACAGTGTAAATACTTTCGTGTTTGTCTCAAGGAGTCCAGGTGTCTCACGGACGGCCAGATGACTGTACAGGATTGTGCAAACGCACAGAGACGATTGCTAGGAACGCAGTAAAAACATTTGAAGGAGCCGGTATATTTGGAGTAGAAATGTTCTTGTTGGAGGACGGTGAGTCTCATAGTCAGTCTCGCTCGTTTTCACTCTTCCCATAATCTCTTAGGCACTATCACTATCAATGAAATTGCTCCTCGACCCCACAACTCTGGTCACTACACCATCGAAGCCTGCGAAACCTCCCAATACTCGAATCATCTTCGATCCATCCTCTCCCTTCCTATCGGTTCTACATCCCTCAAAGTCCCTGCCTCGGTCATGCTCAATCTCATTGGTGTCTCTGATTCTATGGAACCTATTAAAGTGGTCTGCAGCAAGGCTCTCGAGGTTGCTGGAGCTTCCATCCATCTTTACGGTAAAAAAGATTGTCGGAATGGCTGGAAAATGGGACATATTACTCTCGTCGCTCCTTCTGACACCGAGTTACGAGACCGACTTCGACCTCTTCTCCAGGTCCTCCCCTCACCTGAATCCTCTGCTGTCAATCAAGAAAAGGACCGGCAAAACGAGATTGCGCTCTATACACCCCAAAGACCTTCACCCACTCACTCACACCCTCAACCCCTCATTTCCATCATTATGGGCTCAGATTCCGACTTACCCACCATGTTACCCGCCTCTCAGATTCTCGCTCGCTTTTCAATCCCATACAAGCTCACTATCGTTTCTGCACATCGAACTCCCGCTTGTTTATACTCATTTGCAGAAAGTGCTAGTGCTAGGGGAGTCAAAGTCATTATCGCCGGGGCAGGGGGCGCCGCCCATCTTCCAGGCATGGTCGCAGCTATCACTGGATTACCGGTCATCGGTGTACCTGTGCGGAGCTCAACGGCTTTGGATGGCGTGGATAGCTTGTATAGCATTGTGCAAATGCCTGTGAGCTCTCTCTTTTCCGTTTTTCTTCTTTCGTTCTTACGAAGTTCCATGATTCCAGAGGGGTATACCCGTGGCCACTGTGGCTATCAATAACTCGACTAATGCTGCTCTCCTTGCTGTCCGTATCCTCTCTACATCTGATCCTCGTCTTCTGATTAAGATGGAGGAATACATGAAAGAAATGGAGGGTGAGGTAATAGGCAAGGTTGATAGAATAGAACAGTCTGGTTGGGGTAACTACGAGGTAAAGAAGCATTAAAAGGCTACATCCATAGATTGTATGGTTAGCACCCCAGCTTCTGACTACAAAGAAATCAATCTACATGTAACTTGAGCCGACCTATCTGTGACACACGACGCAGCTCTTTTTGAGAGAAGGGGACCTTCGCCGATGTTGAGGGGAGGTTCTATTGTGCGCTTGTTCAGGCTATTATACTTCTTTGAATCTATGCTTCTATGCGGTGATACTCTCTTCTTCCTCTTCCCCTCCACCTTCGGCGTTGGCTTGCTGTGCCCACATCCGAGCATATACCCCTTCCTTCCGTAAGAGCTCCTCATGTGTGCCTTGCTCCACTACACTCCCGTCACGTAGAACGAAAATAACGTCCGCGTTAGCAATAGTTCGAAGACGATGAGCTATAAATATAGCTGTTTTCCTGCTTCTGGGTTTTCCCTCAGAGACATCGGAGGAAGAGTCACCCAAGAGTGTAGAATTGATATTCTTCATGAGTGAAGCTTCGGTCTGAGGGTCTAGTGCCGAGGTCTATAGATGGACACCGGCGGTTACCCCGAAAAAAAAAGTTAACCCTCAAGAAAAGACGGGAAAAATGGCAAGAACTCACAGCTTCATCAAACCCGATTATCGCTGGGTCCTTCAGCATCACCCTGGCCACCGCCAACCTTTGTTTTTCCCCTCCGCTAATCATCAGCCCCCTCTCACCAACCTTTGTCTTATAGCTCTCTGGCAACCTCATGATCGCATCATGTACATTGGCTTTCTTTGCTGCTTCCACAACCTCTTCATCCCTTGCTTCGAGATTTCCATACCGGATGTTATGCATGATGTCCGCATGGAACAATGGCGTATCCTGAGGGACGATACCTATGTTTTTCCTTAAGGACTCGACTTGAACTTGTGAGATATCCTGGTCATTAAGAAGGATCCGACCAGAAGTAGGTGTATAGAAACGGAAGAGGAGGCGGAGTATGGTAGACTTGCCACAGCCAGATGGACCGACAAAAGCAGCTTTCGAGCCAGCAGGGATGTGGAAGGAAAGATTGTTGAATATAGGGCGAGATGGATTATAGGAGAAGGAAATATTTTCAAACGTTATTGAGGTACCGTTACTGGCAGGAGAGACACCATTTTTTGTGGTGACGGAAGTACTTGGAGGAGACAGCATGAGAGGTTTGGCATTAGGTGAGTCCTAATCAGCCAGTGAAGTTATTAGTTGCCTATCCAAAAAATTTGTGAGGTAGATTCACACCTTGATAGGCGGATTATCCTCCCTCAACTTAAACAACACCTCCATATCTAATAAATTCTGGTTGATCTCCCTATAGATCGTTCCCAAAAAGTTGAGAGGAAGTGATAACTGAAAGATGAGTTGATTGATCATAACAAGGTCGCCAAGTGTCATTGTACCATTGAGGACACCCTGAGCAAACAGAGTAAGTATCCGTCTTAGAACAATACTAGGAGTATATTTCAGGAGGAAAACGAGGGGAGAAGAGATCTCCAGACCCCAACTACTAGCTTCCATCTGTAGGAGCACGACACAAAAGCTCAACTCACCTGTGCACCCATCAACATCGTCATCGTCAACGCACTTGAGAAAATGATGTTCTGCCCGGAGTTGAGAAAAGATAACGAGGTTGTGATCTTGACAGAGGACTTCTCATACGAAGCGAGATGTGAATCGTATTGAGCCACTTCAAAGCGTTCGTTATTGAAGTGCTGTCAAGCCGGAGATCAGTAACAGCGGACCAGACAAGGACAAGGACAAGGGCAGATACGATCAGGGTAGGTAGAACCTACCTTCACGGCCTCATAATTGATCAACGAATCGACCCCTGTACTCGCTGCCCTGTTGTCTGCTTGATTCGCTTCTCGTCTGAACTTGGTCCTCCAAGAAGTTGTTTTAACGGTGAAAAGAGTATACAGAGCGAGGGTAGAGGCTGTGAGTAGCGCAAAGTCTATTCCGAATTTGTATGTCTGTTTGAACAAAACCGGATCAGTGATGCGAGGAAAAAATGGTAAACAGGACATGAGGTGAGAGGAAAGATACTGACCAGGATACCGCAGACCATGGAGATCTCCAACGCGGTAGGGACAATCCGAAAGAGGATTGCTTGAAGGAGGAAGGTGATTCCCCTAGGGAAAAAGCGGTACGGGTCAAGTCGATAACATGGACAAAAGGCGAACGTGTTGTGGGCTTACTTCGTACCCCGGTCAATAGCCCTCGTCAACCCACCCGTCTGTCTGGCTAAATGAAACCTCAAATCCATATTTAACAACTGCTCAAATGTCTCTCGAGCAACACGACGTATAGCTCGCTGACCAATGTTGGCGAAGACAGCGTTGAGTAATTCGGAGAAGACTGTTGCGCCAATCCGTGCTAGACCATCTGTTTTGCGTAAAAAGATGGATGAGTGATGTTACTGGGAGGAAATGAATCTAAGGTCTTGAAAGACGCACATCCAAGAACTACTGTCCCTGCTACAGTCCACACAGATGCACTCGAAGCAGGGTCAAAAGGAATATTGAGTGTGTCTATGACTTGTTTGAATATGAGTGGGACTTGGACGTTCAAAACCTGTTGGTATAGAGAGGATCAAGGAGTCTAGAATTTTGTATTCAGATATTCCACAACCAATAGGACACAACGACACACCTTGCCTGAAATCAAAAATATAAATCCTAAAATAACAGTCCCTCGAGTCTTCCAATCTCCCCGAGGCCAAACGTTGATCATGAGTTGTCTTATTATTTTCCAGTTATTCCGACGTTCTTGTTTAGCAGAAACTTGAACTTCTGGTTCAGGAGATTGGGTTATAGAAGGGGAAGAGGATGGCACTGGTTGGGACTGGGGTTTAGGTTGGTCAACCTTGGCATTGGACATATGTCCGAACAATCTGCTTCTACAGCAGAACTGTGGAATGCATGTACCTGCCGGTAGCTTTTTAGGGCGTCCTGACGTTGAAGTAGAGACAATGCTCCTCCTAGTCGACATCACCGACGAAGCCAAGGCGAGGTTTCCATGCAGATTGAACGAGCGTAATGCAGTCCTCGAGGCGTTTTGATAGCAAAGATTAGGACCATTTTGTGCTAGAGCACTCAGCATTAGAAAGAAAGTCCTGATAGTAGTGATACAGACGGAGAGAAATTAGAGCGAGGCACCAATGCAATTATGCATAACGCGTTCGTTGGTCATAATTTGCCGCGCACGCGTCACCGATCGGCGGCGATTTATCTTATCTTATCTATTTCTTGACAACCTTTCATAAACGGTTTTGAGATTTCTGCGTGTACTTATGTTTAATCTTTCGTGGGATCGATGGCCATGGCCGATTGTCGTGGCGAATTGCCATTCGAGTCTACATCGAGTCATAAAAATTTTTATACTTAAGTTATCGATGGCCCGGGGCTGCCGCGAACCATTTAACGTTTCTCCCCTCGAAACTGACGTTCAGATCTTCAGACTTTAAGCTACACTATGGCATCAAACTCTGCTCGAACTGTGAGTGTCCCTTTGTACCGATGTGCTTTTGACGAGTTCTTATACGTTTTTACTATGTACAACTCCAGCCTAATGGTGGACATCTTTCGAAACCTAAAATCAAGAAACTGCCCGCATCCTACTATGACCAGTTTCTCTCCATAAACGCCAAGGAGCGTAAACCTAGTCCAATCCGTGGTCTTTTCCCTCTCGAAAAGACTCCTGGTGTTATCTCCCTTCTTGCGGGCAAACCCAACGTTTCGACTTTTCCCTTTACTTCGTTTAGTTTTACTGCTAGAGACCCTCTTCAATCTCCTTCCGGACCTGGAACAGACGAAAATAACGGCAAGGAAATCTCCGTACAAATAGACTCCCAGGCCCTAGCCACAGGTCTTCAATATGGCGATACGGCTGGGATTCCTAGTTTACTCAGATGGCTGGAAGGGTTGCAAGAAAAAATGCACGGCCGCACAGTCGGAGAGGGAGAAGGTTGGAAGATTTGTGTCGGATCAGGAAGTCAAGACTTGATATACAAGGTGCATTTTTGAGTCCGATCTTTTCACCTATAGCAATATCATTTCTCACTATGACTGAAATATCAGGCAGTAGCGGCGATGATCAATCCTGGTGACTCCATACTCGTGGAGTCCCCCGTATACGCGCATGTTATATTCCTCACTTTTCCTATCTGCTTGTTTTGATCGTTGTGTACAGCGGCGTAATCCCAATGTTCCAATCCCTTCACTGCGATCAAATCGAGATTGACACTGATGCGCATGGAATATGCTCAGACTCTTTGCGAAAGATATTGGAGGAGTGGCCTGAAGGCAAGAGGAAGCCCAAAGTACTTTATACTGTCCCTGTCAGTCACTCACTAGATCTGTTTTGAGCTTCCGAACGACGCTGACACGAGTTTTCAGTATGGTTGCAATCCCACTGGAATGACAGCTACAATTGAGAGAAGAAAGGATGTTCTCAAGTTGGCGAGGGAACATGATTTTATCATTTTCGAAGGTGACCGAGATTCTTTTTTCTCATATAAGTCCACAGCTAATGCCTCCGCGCAAAGATGATCCTTATTACTACCTTTACTACGGATCGTCCTCCCGTCCGCCGTCATATTTCTCCCTTGAAGCTACTGAGCCTTCTAACCCCTCTTCTGATGAAGCAGAGGTAGGACGCGTGTTGAGGTTCGATAGTCTGAGTAAGATCTTGTCGGCAGGGATGCGTATAGGCTGGGCTTCAGGACCTGATATTTTGTTAGGTGCTATGGAGCGACACGTAAGTTCCCCTACCATCATCCACCTCCACAGAACCCCACCTAATGTTCTTCTCTTTCTCTTCCTCAGACTGCGACATCCAACCTGCAAACATCTTCCCTTACCCAAGTTATCACCTACTCTCTACTCTCCACTTGGGGATACGACACCTTCCTGTTGCACACCGAACACGTCTCCCAATTCTACCGTGAAAAAAGAGACGTGTTCCAGAAAGCGATGAAGAAACACATGAGTGGGTTGGCTGAATGGGTCCAACCAGAGGCTGGCATGTTCTTCTGGTTCAAATTATGTGGCAATGAAGAAAACGCCAATGATACCGACTCTAAAGCCTTGATTGAAGGTCCAGCATTCACTAACGGTGTACTTGCGCTGCCTGGAACCGTGTTTTTACCCAATGGGAGGAAGAGCCCTTACGTACGGGCGTCGTTTTCTGTTCCTAGCGAAGAAGAGGTCGAGGAGGCGCTGAGAAGGCTAGGAGAGACGATCAAGAACGAAAGAAGCGGGCAATAAATACCTAGCACTTTAAAAGTGGATGGTCCAGAAGAGAAAATATGGAGTCTAGGATTACTGACGAGAGTTGATTTAAACACCCCCAGTCGTGATTGAGAGAGTTTACGAATGGATGTCCACGTCTGCGTACATGCAAAAGATATTTTGATCTATACCACTTGTATCGTGTTCGCAAGACAAATTGATCGGAGAGGTCAACGAGGCAGTTCCCGCCCCAAACATGATTTTGCATCTTTTTCATCGTTTCATTCCTCGCAAACCATAAACGACATACGGATATTGTGCGTACTCGGTACCAGAAAAGGAAGCACCAGTTAACTGCAAATAGCCTAGCCATGACTGTTACCTCTGTCGTCGAATGTCATGTAACTTTTTTTTTCTGCCCTGAATAAACAAGAAGCAATAGAGCGGTAAGTAGTTTGTTTTGATGAGAAACCCCAAACGAGCTAAAAGTTGAATTTAGCAGGGAATGGGGTAAGGGACGGGACGGGAGGGAGGGGTGAGGAAAGGGAAGTGAGATAAGGATACAGGGAATGTAGGAGGGTAGGGAGGTGATGGGTTGAAGCATGCAATGTGTGAGTGCAAAAAAACAAAGTACAGTTGAGTGCGTGCAGTCATGAAAAGAACGGAAAAGTGAGTACAGTCTTCGAACGCGGAGACAATGAAAATATTACAACTAGGAATAGTGCGCCTGTAAGTATGTACGGAATCAAAAGGGATTATAAGATCATCACTGAACGCGGAACTGAAAAAAGCCGGGTTACAATCTAGAAAGCAAGTACAAGGGAAGAAAGGAAGAAAAAGAATGTAGTCTAATGGCTGTCGCCGACAGTCTTACACAACGTCCCAAAGCTCTTCGAGTGCACAGCAGAACTGAAAAACGGAGGCAAGTCAATACTGCTACTCCAAATGGAGGAATTGTCGATGCTCACCTTGCCGCAAGCGACACTCGCACTCAGCGCAAACCCACTTAAACTGATCTTCTCATCCACGAATTGATCCGCAAAGTCATCTTTCCCTCGTGCCATAGCACCTACAAAAACCGCGACATTGTGTGCTGCAGGTTGAGGAAGCGTCGGCAAGTAAGTCGAAAGTTTTCTAATCGGAGCTTCGCCAGAAAGCGTGATTTTGTAGGTGTTGGGTGGGAAGTGATCGACGACTGGGTTTTTGACAACTTTGAGGAGCTTTTCCGAGCCATTAACACCTCGGATGGAGAGTTTATGGAGAAGTTGGACTAAAATGAACAAAGATTAGCGTGTTTGCATAAAATGACATGTCAAAATAGGTTCCACATACCCATCAAGCCGCTAAAACGCTTGAACGTGCGAGGAATTCTGACATGAGGATTGACTTCTATCAGGACACCTTTTGCAGTATGTATATACACCTGCAGGAGACCGGCTTTGTTGAGAGGCGAATCCAAGAGGGTCAGAAGACACTGAAAATTCCGATCAGTAAGGGAGAATTGAATGAAGGAAAAAGAGGCAGAAGGGCTACGAATTCAAACATTACAATCGATAATGGTGTATGGAAATGCACGTTTTTGGGGTGAGAAAAATGAAATGGAGTATGGAGACGATGGAGGCGATGGATTTTGGATAGTCAGGAAGACAAGAAGCAAGCATTGCATCTGCAGAAGCGAAAAAAAAAAAAGAGGATCGATGGAAAGAGACAAACCTGGTGGGTGATGTCGGGTCTAGCGTCCGCAATGTCTCTGCCAGTCTTGGCCAGAATGCCTTGATGGTCGTCACAGTTGAGTAAGGTGTACTTGACTTCACCTTCTTTGCCAGGTTTTCCATTTCTGCCCCCTTTCGAGCCGCTCGTAACACGATAAGCTTCCAGACAGGCATGTTCAAGAACAACGAATAGACGTCGCGGGGTGTTGGCTGAGTTGATGCCAGCTCCAGCGGCACTGGGCCCGCGAGGAACGGAAGCAACTTGGGGAAGCATGTGTGGGTTAGAAAGGTTGGCAAGACGAGCGTTGTTGGAAGACGTGGAGAAGGGGTGTGCGTTGGGGTTGAGTGTGGAATTGGCTTGCTTTGACTCGGATGAATCCATTTTTCTTGATGGTAGTGGTCGAGTTGGACGAGATTTGGAGTTGTTTGTCGGAGGCTCCTCCTCACCGTCTGAGACGGGGAATGATTGAGCCATCACGGACTCATCGTGAGGTCTCTTTAGGTCCTTTTTATCTAAATGAGGGACTTGTTCACCCTCTACGCTCTCTCCATCTTCGGACGAAATGTCGTAATCGACATTGCCGTTATATTCACCTTCGACGTCGCTGACGGAGGGGCTCTTTTGCCGCCTCCGTTGAGCGGGACGTTCTCCGGCGGGAGTGGACTTTGGACGGGGTGGGGGAATGACTGCGGGGGTGTTGGGATGGAGGGTAGCACGAATGAGGGACGAGGCAGCAGAATCTGCGTCGCGGTTAGAGGAGGAGTGACGGCGGCGACGGGGGACGACGGCGACAGGAGCAGTGATAGACATGATGGGGGAAAAGGGAAAAGGGAAAAGTAAGATAACCGGACTATTGAGAAGTCTGGCTCTAAGTAATTCTCAGTCTTTCTATAAAAATCATTCAATCGTCTTTTTTACGATGAGGCACAAGCCGATCGGCCCGGACCCATCTTTTCCTTAATTTAGCTTCCGCTAGAGCAAGTAGGACGACCTCCCCAATCTACACTTTGGTCTTTACCAACCATGGTCATCGGATGACCCTTCCCAACTCCTAAACCTCCTCATAGAATGCGCCAAAAATAACACACCTCCCCACATTGTAACAGGTTTAGAAACGGCAACTCCCTCGCTGTTAGGTATATTAGGTTGGAAGTTCTTCTTCACCGCCTGATATTCTGCCCCCCTTACTGTGAAGTTACATTACAGGCTCAAAGACAACCCGGAAATCCATGACTCAATGACTCGTCATACACTCATAAGTTGCCAATGGGTAGTTTCCAGGTCAGTGGAGTGGCCTCAAAGTTCCAGCACAATCCCCCAATCAAGTCTCCCGCAAATCTCTGCCATTGAGGCCAGAACCAAGCCGGCATAACCAGAATACAACATCACTTTGCCAACCATTAAGTAAAGATACGAAGATCAATCAACAACCCCGGGTAAGTAAGTACATACTAATCCTCCATTGAGGTGCTCAATGGTTGGTCGAGACGCATCAAGTTCCTCACTTCATGTAAGTATATTGAAGAATTCATTCAGCGATAACCTTTGGATAAGCTCGAACAAAGCTTGGCGCCCGTCATCCGCTCATACTGACGATTCCAATCATAACGATTTGGCACACGACACAAAGTCGAAAAAACTGTATCCTTTCCAAAGGCTTTTCGCTGAACATAGACCCTTCACCCACATAGCTACGCATTGTTTCTCCTTTCAGGGTCAGTCTCTGGGGTCAACAATAAGGACCCGAGTGACCCCCATGGGAGGGAGGAATACGTGGTGACTCGAATTGGAGAAGAACTTCTTCTAGTCTGCATAGTGAAAGATGGCTATCGAGATTCAAAAAAATCTGAACATCATACAATCCTGGGACAGCGGGAGCGCTCTCTTGATACATTGAATCATAGCTGATGACTACCATCACACTTCGTCATTATCGAACCTCTCGGAATTGATTCCAAGGGATACTTCACCGTACACAACGGCCATTATACACATCTTCTGGCGAATACTTATAGCTCCACCAAACTACGGGAATCTGCACACTGGTTTTCCTTAACCGTGCTACTCGGGGCGCGTGGTCCATCACCGGCGACCTCATTATTTCTCCATGATTGATCCTGGTGCAAGCACTTTCCTCGACCGAACGTCACGTTCTCTCGCCGCAATTTCCTTGTGAACTCTATGTTCGAGGGCTATCTCCCCTTAGATGACTCTTATCTATGTCGACAAACGACGTTATTTGCGAACAATCGGATCTCTAAGCTACCCACTACGTAAACTCAATGGGGTCTGTTTTGCACAGCTGCTCTATTGTCCACCGGACTACATACTATTTTCGACCTTTTTTCCCCCCGAGTTTACGAAAAGCGGCGGCGATAAACCAGAGAGGTGGCTGTGAGCGAAACGCCGTAGTGCGCTATCCACTCAAGTTCCCCAGAATGTCTGATCAAAAAATCGCGTCCCACAAACGATCGTGGCATCGTTTTCTTGTCTCTTGACACCATTGCCTCAAGAAACCCCACACTCTGCCTGTGAATCTCCAAAAAGTCGAAGTACTTCTGTGTCCTGTGGCGAATCAAGATATCTCTTAAATTAGAACAAGCCATATCTACGTTAGACCCTCCGTGCTGCCATCTTGCACGCAGAATGTTCCTGCTTACCTCAGGAGAGCAAAGGAATGACTCATCCAGAGGGACAGAAGAACTTCCTCTCGAGAGCTTGATAACCAGGTGTCAGGAGCCCGCGATGTCGTTTCCTAAAAATAGATGGTATTCGCTCACAACAGAATCATCTATCTATGCGTGTATTCTACTTCAACAGCAGACGAAGTCCCACCCCACTTGTACGGGGATTGGATGACCCACCAAAGGTGAATACGATCATATTTGGGCTGTGGAAGAAAAATATCATGTACACAGAAGATGTTCCATTTACATGACACAGACCCATTATTCTATGATAAATGTCTGTACAGATCCTTATGTATAGTCGGAAATAAGGTTCATGTTTCCGGATGTTCGAGAGACAGTGGTTTTCCTCCGCCGACTGCTCTCTTCTCATCAATCTGTATCTCATACTTACCGTCGGGAAAGATAAACTCGAGATGTCAACTCATGAGTCCTTCAGTCGCCGTTCGGGTATTTGCAAGAGTCCTACACCTTGCCATAATGACAAATGGGATTTTTGCCACTTCAGCCTGTTTGCTGGGTGCCCCCTTTGGGATGGGAATGGTAGAGATTGGACCGAAAACCTGACTAAAGTTGAACACTGAACACAAGAAGGAACAGTTCGGATAGCCCATGATCATAATAATAATGAAAACGATGCTCACAGGTGTTCGCTAGTCTGTAGATAGACTGCTCGGGTCAATAACACGGCCTTTACAGAGGACAGGAGGCAACATGTTAATGTCGCAGTGACTTTCGCGGGTGAGAATCGTGGGAACACACGGAGGTCATATACTTACGCCACATCTAGGCCAGACAATGTCCGAGTTTTTCCCCCTTCAAGTTTCGAGCTGCACATATTATGCTCTTGCTGAATTTCGAATCTGGATAAAATTAGCTAGAGATGCCGAATCCTACACAAAGGGGCGCACTTGGACTCATGCGCGTTTTACGTTTTTGCACAGACTGCCTGTGGCATATCGTGGAACAGTACCAGAGTAAGTGTTCACCGACATTCGCAGCTACTTGTCATAGATGTGAGACTCTAGTGAGCTGGCAGCCACCCTTCTATTGGAAGATCTCGATGTTTGAAGTACCCCGTTCGATCTCCGATGGTTGATTTATGAAATGCAAAGGTGTTCGGTTCAGACTACGAAGAACTTCGAGGTGCATCAGACCGTCAAAAGACTGAGTCCTGCTCTTTCAAAGACACGGATCTTGTAAGTAGGTTAATCAATCTCCTCTATGCCGTATTACTCGATTTCGGTATTGGTGATGAACATCACGGAGGTGCTTCAAACATTCGTAACTTTTCATGAACCACGAGTATCGCTCAGCTGAAAATAATTCCAGGAACTTAGCACATCCACGGAGATTGGTAGATGAAGAGAGAGATACGTATACTATCGCGGTGATGTAAGAAGCATAATGAGGCACCATGACTGAGTCAGACTAGGGAATTACTATCACATGGGTCCAGAGGATGTATTCCTGCAACGACCTTATGAAAGCGGATCCTGGTTCCAAGAAAACATTCCCTCAGCCTCTGGAAATAACCCTCAGAGTGTTGCATATGAACTCGTCGATATGATGAGATGCATGGTGACACAGTTGGTTTTGAGACTGCGAAGTGATTCAAACATGATATGCAGTCCTCTTGCAGAGATTTGGTACGGAATAAAGAGGAAGCATCAGTCCCCGTAATCGCAAGATGAAGCCACATTGATCTATGATTTTGTCAATCTTGTAAAATAGGACTGACTTGAGTCAGACTAGTATCCTACAATGGAAAGGCTCTTAAGTCCAGGAAATGGGTATATAAGTAATGAGATCTGAGAAAAGCGGGACACTAATAGGACTACCTACCTAGCTGAGAGTGCACTTCTTTCGTATTGCCAAAAGGACTGTCCTTCAAACCTTGTCTCGCAGATAAAAAAGGAGCTTTATGAGATCCTCTACTGATCAATGAGCTTAATTAACTTGGGTCAGTTGAAACGCTTGTTCATTGATGTTCCACTGCAGCTGACCATGACTTGGCTCGGAGATTCTTCCAACCTCTTTGAGTTCGGGTTTGGTGATTGTTGTAAGCTTGGCGGCGTCCCATTTTTCCGTCTCGCAGGCCGGGCGATTGTCATCATCTTCCATCGTCGTTTATTCAATACAAACTGGCAACATCACGGAGAACAGAAACGAAATTTGATAATGTCCAAAACTTCGCTTATGTCGTCGCGTCTTGTAGATCAGTAGGTCCGATGAAGAGATACGCTTTCCCGCCTTCCCGACTGTAAGAAAGAATTCCCCAAGTGATGTAAGTCGCCTGCCTGAAGCTGGCGTCGGAAAGGGCGGAGACTAGGCCAGAGTCTTGAAGCGTGAAAGTTATAAATTCTTTATAAAAAGAGATTACTGACGGAGAGGTGGGACGTCGGAGGGGAAAAATGCCAACAACATGCTTGACACAAGGCTGTAAAGGAAGCAACCGCCTTAAGTTCACAGCAGTACGATGAAGGCTGAACCCGGTATGACTTACGGGTTGTCTAGATTTTACAGACAATGAACTGTTTCACGACCGCAACGAAAGAAAGAAGAATTAAAAAGGTAAAAGATGTATGGCGTGTAGATCGAAGGATCGTGAAAATTGAAACTCTGATCTTGCCTAGTCTCCTCTAGGCCAACTCCAAGCTAGGCAGGCTAGCTCATGATCTTGCCCCTGCACTGTTTATATACACGCTAGTCTCCACTAGCCCGGACCATAGCTCTCGAGCTAGTAGTAGAGTCCTGAAGGTCCTACTTGACACTGATCTTGAGATTGGTGTCCATGGTAAAGCAAAAGCCTCGGTTATACAATCAGGAATAAGTACGCTAAGTGCATGGATCTATTCACGCATGGCCAAACTCTGTAGGAGTTGAGTGATTGAAGGTTGGGATGCGGCAGTAGAAGGAAAAGTATATTTATTTGTAGCGGTTTACACCAAATTGTCGATGGCAACTAGTGGTCGAGCTTAGCTGAACTGATCGTCCATCACCTGCATTTTTCAAGCTCTTTTCATCAAACGATATGATACGTACTCAAATTGACCCGGACCAGCAAGCGCTCGTCTGACCTCCAAAATTCAGGAATTACCGGCTCGGGTATCGTAAACCCCGGTTCAAAAAGGAGTTTGACTTCCCCGCATTTCTGTTTTGATTTCAGGTGTATCCTCAAGGTCTGATCCTTTCTCTAAGTCAAAATTATACTATTCGGCTGCTATCCTCTCTAAACATGGCATCATCTCTTTCCTTAGCCAATCATGATGCCAGTTTGCAGAACAAGATTGACATGTCTAACGCGAGGAAAAGGACCACAGTGGATGTAGCCGTCATGAGGGACTTCGTCTACAGTAGGTGTCCATCTTCTTCCCATTGTATAACCTAAAAAGGTGATAAATCCTCTTAAGATGGCCATAATGAGTGGCTTCGCAAAGAGAAGATTATCGAAGTGTTGTCCAAGGACCCGGTATTCAGCAAAGAGGGAAGGTAAGCCTCCGCGGTCTTCTTTTCATTACACTCTAATGCCATTTTGTTCTCAGAGATTTTATGACGAGGACTGAGAAATATAATCGTGGTCTCCGCATGATAAACCGCGTTTCTGAGCTAGAGAATTCTTTGGGATGGACCAAGGAAGAGTCAAGACTAGCTATGCATTCGTTAGACGAAGCCCTACCAATATCTTTACATCTTACGGGTGAGTCTTGCTATTTCGACTTCCTTTATCTGAGTTAACGTCCCTTGGCAAGCTTTTGAGCCAGTGTTTCTTGCCCAAGCTTCTCCCTCTCTCCTATCTACCTATGCTCCCCTTGCAGCCAAGCTAGGCATCTTTGGATGCTATCTCCAGACTGAGCTGGGTCATGGATCTAATGTCTCGGCTTTAGAAACTACTGCGACCTATATACCCGAAACTCGAGAATTTGAGATACACTCACCCACTTTGACGAGTAGCAAATGGTGGATAGGTGCCCTAGGAAAGACGGCAACGCATGGTGTTGTCCAGGCAAAGCTTTTGCTACCTGATAAGAAGAGTAATTTGAAGGACATGGGCCCTCACCTGTTCTTTATGCAATTAAGGTCACTTGGTAAGTATCATTCATTGCCGATGCTCACCGCAGTGTCTGATACATGTCGGTCATGTCACAGAAACGCATAAACTAATGCCCGGAATAATCGCTGGAGACATTGGTGTGGTTGATTAATTTCTTCTGTCTACTTGCCTCCTAACGACACGTTTCAGGTCCGAAAGCCTTTGCAGGATTTGCTGCCACCGACAATGGTTTTGCGCGGTTTGACCACGTACGGATATCGAAGGAGAACATGCTGTCCAAGTTTGCACAAGTCAGCGATAAAGGGGAGTATATAAAGCCTCCTCATGCAAAAATCAGCTACGGTGGGGTAAGTGGTGCGCTTCTACTCAACGTTAACAGCCGTGAAATCTCTTTTCTAGATGCTTTATATCCGTTCGGGAATGGTAACCTCTGCTGGATGGCTTATTGCCCGAGGTATACGAATTGATTACTTTGTTCGTAAAGCAAGAATACTAATCTACCATTATAGCTGCTACAATCTCTATTCGTTACGCTACTGTCCGCAGACAAGGGAACAAAGGTCCCGATGGCCTCGAATTTCAAGTTATCACGTATCCATCTCTTTACTCGCGCTTAATGCCAATATTAGCTAGAGCATATGTTTACATCGAAATGGGAAGAGCACTGGTAAGGCACCTTGACCTCTAAGAGTCATATCCAAGTCTCAGTTGCATCCAGTCAAGGTCGTTCAATTCGATGTCCGCTCGGCTTGCGACAGGAGACACTTCATTACTGGCCGAGCTACACGCGACGACGAGTGGATTGAAGGTCCTCTGTACGACAGCAAGTGTCGCAGATGCGGAGAGCGCGAGACGATCTATGGGAGGGCATGGGTACAGTGTGTTCTCAGGAATAGGAAGAGCCTACGCAGATCTTGTTCCTAGTGTAACGTGAGTGTCCGTTCTCTCCCTGATTTGACAACTCTTATGTTTCTTCAATTGCCAGATTCGAGGGAGAGAACTTTGTCTTGGATCAACAGGCTGCGAGAGCAGCTTTAAAGGCCTATCGAACTATATTCGCTTCAGGAAAGGCGGTTACGTCTTTTGACCCTGCTTCACTTCCTCCGTCTACGTCTTACCTTCGTTTGCTCATCACTTCGGACTCTCAACCTCCATTGCTGACCTCCGCTTCATGGCTAGATGCCGAGACCCTTATAGTCCTTTTAGAATGGCGTGCAGCGGCTCTAGTTAGAGACTTTACTACCAGCGCGGCCTCTGAAAAGACGGACATGTGGAACGTGGACCCGACAATTTATCAGAGAGTTTCCAAGGCGGCAACAGAAGCGTTTGTAGCCGGTCAAGTTAGAGAGATGTTCAAGACAGTGGATGCCAATAACGGACTCGGAGCCAAGGAAAAGCAAGTGTTGAAGAAGTTATATTTACTGGTGAATACATTATATGTATATTTTTTGCTCTCATGTGATTTTAACGCCATTCGCAGTTCCTACTCACTACCATCGAAACGTCTCTCTCAGACTTTTTGGCGTTTGGACTTCTCAGAATGCCGGATTTCATCTCATCAGGTGTAACTGACCCGACACGTAGCTTGCGCCGAGCAATCTCCGCACTTTGTAAAGAAATACTGCCTGAAGCTATTGGACTTACGGACGCGTTGGGATTGTCGGATTGGGAATTAGACAGTGCACTCGCACCGTACGACGGAGCAGCCTATCAGGCACTCTGGGACAGGGCTCAGACGGAGCCATTAAATCAGGAAGAGATTCCAAATGCTTACGAGGAGTCTATCAAGCCAATGCTGCAGCGAGGCCAGAAACTGGCAAAAGTGGGAGCGAAGCTCTAGATACATAGGATAGAATTAACTTTGTAAATTATTTTGATGTGTAAATGATGACGTTTCCTATTTGGGACAACAGCGACTCCTCTCAGTTTCAGACTCCGCTCACAGCTCTGTCTGCGTCCGTCCTTGTATCCTGTGTACTACTCATTTCCGTTCCTCAATTGACACATCATCACCATGGCTGAAGGAAGCAACTACGACTATCTTTTCAAAGTATGCTTTATTCGCCGTCAACTCTCCTCAAACCACTGACAGCAATACTTGCGCAACTAGGTTGTACTTATTGGAGACTCTGGTGTCGGCAAATCGTACGTTTTCTCAACATGTCTTTCGGTTCCTATCCTCATTAATGTTCCATCTCATGTGCAGGAACTGTACGCTTAATATGATCATACAATGACTCGTTTTCGTTCTCATCATGGGATCTTTATAGTGCTTTCGCGGTTTACACGCAACGAGTTCAATCTCGAGTCGAAATCCACGATTGGTGTCGAGTTTGCGACAAGATCCATTAATGTCGATGGGAAAACTGTGAAGGCGCAGATCTGGGATACTGGTTAGTCTTTTGCTGCAACGCGTACATTGCGAAACACCGTCGCTTGCGCTCTTATCTCTTGCGAACATCGCCAGTGCTTATTGTTTTGAAACTCTCTAGCTGGACAAGAACGATACAGAGCTATCACATCTGCGTGAGTCCAGTATTCTATGCGTCGACCTCCTGTGCGTTTTCGCCAACAGCTGATATACCTTCACCCCCTTGGTCAAACAGATACTATCGAGGAGCCGTTGGTGCTCTCCTTGTATACGATATTGCTAAACACGCAACATATGTCAACGTCACCCGGTGGTTGAAGGAATTGCGGGATCATGCCGACTCTAACATCGTCATCATGTTGGTCGGAAATAAGAGTGACTTGAAACATCTCAGGGCTGTACCGACGGATGAGGCGAAGACTTTCTCGAGTACGTGGCGGTCGTTCCTTAGTATTACTTTAAACCTGACTCTTTTGCTTAGCGGAAAACGGGTTGTCCTTCATAGAGACATCGGCGCTGGACGCTTCAAATGTCGAGTCGGCTTTCCAGACCATCCTTACTGGTGAGTTGCGTCCATTTTCCCCTGTCATTCTCTTCCTCTTTTGGAGAGCTCCGAGGAGCAAAGGAAGATATTTTAATGAACAGCCTTTGTTTCTGTGAAGCTGTTGCAACTGTCATCGTTCACTCCTCTATAGATTGATAAACTTACATATCTTCCCCAGACATCTACCGCATCGTATCAAGCAAAACTCTCGAATCTTCAACCAAGGACATTGTTGAGTCAGGTCCTACAGTCAGCGTCGGTCCTAGCGTAGACGCCAATGCGAACCAAGGAAGCAAATGCTGTTAGATAGCATGTAGATCATGTGCATGTACTCAGGACTCTTGGATTGCTGGATTGATGTACATACTGGTAACCTGACCTCATTCGTCCATTTTCCCTATTCCCGGCTTATATTTGGATCGTTTACGTAGTGTATAATTGTGTCTTCGACGTATTCATATCTTCATCGTTTTGATGGCCTTTTGTTAGTGGGCCATCGGTATCAAGTTGTCGCGAATGTCGATGTCAGTGTCGAAGCAAGCGTGGAAATGACGGATTTAGCTTCAGTACTTCCTCCAGTTTATATATGTAAGTGCACTCCCCACCTCCCATATTTTTAGACAGGTACGTCTATCACGTCTTGCCCAATTTTTCCAGCTGAGGAAGTTCCGTTTCGTGCAGTTACAGATATCGTTGCAAGCTATGTTCTCCTGCGAAACTGTTTCAAGACAAAACACAAAATTAAACACAGCAATGAGCACAGGCGAGTAAAGACAAAAACGCTTCAGGTCTTTTGGTCGGTCAATGGCCCTGATGAAGTAACCTTGCGGATCGCTCTGAGTTGATATGACCTGCTCTCACATCATAGACAAGTCCTACGTTGATGCGATACATATCTGAGGCCTCAAATATCTAAATCAACGTCAAGATGCTTGGGGTATCTGACCTTGGGCAAAAGAATCTACAAGACACGGGATATTCGATGTGATACCGGTGCGGTCAGGCATGGTGATGTTAAATCAAATTGTAGGCCGCCTACGTCAAGATATGCCGTTTGCGATTTTTCTAAGAGTCAGGACCAGACCAACGTGTAGTCTGGGATTGGCAAGAGGCAAAGTAAGAGTATGTATATCCCTTTCGACTTGCAATAATATGACTAACTTTTTGAATCTGTAGAACTGAAGTTTCGGGTCGCAAACAACGCAGGGGCTCGAGGCGATGTTTACAATATTGACTAGTGTCAACACCAGCTTGTTAATCGAACTGTACTGCAATCCCTTGGATCCATGAACGTAATGTTCTCAGTTTCTAGACCAAGAAGGTGTATCACGCTGTCTCGCACCCAACACAAGAATAACTCGTCAGCTAAACGGATTGGAGTTTCCGTAGTCTGCTACTAACCATAGAACCATCAAGATATCCACCTGATATGTAGACGATTCACCCGGGCGCCCGAACGATTACCTTCCCTTCTTTCAGCATGCAACACGGAGAACCGATGAGGTGAGTTCTTGCAGCACATAAGATAAGGTGTTAAGACTTCAGATATGTATATATAGATCCTTCTGCAATGCCTCTCAACTCAGCAGCCACGTCTATTCCCTGCTAAATCCAAATGGCCGAATTCCCCAGTGAGCGAACCAGCGATTCTACCTCACAGAAAGCCACCCCTTCAGTCACAGCGGGGGTCAAGTCTGATTGGAGAAGCGTAATTTGGGACACATTGAACAAGCCGCCAGAAGAACGGAGGTTTCTTTTCAAGCTCGACACCGCTCTTCTTACGTTCGCAACACTTGGCGAGTCTAGCAAACCACTCCGGTTTTTCCCTATTGTCAGCCACTGACTCGAGCCACAGGTTACTTCACCAAATACTTGGGCCAGGCGAATATCAATAATGCCTTCGTCAGTGGCATGTAAATCCTTTCTTTTTCTATAATCTTTCAGGTTTACTAATGAATAGCAGGAAGGAGGATCTTTCGCTCTTTGGGGAGGAACTCAATATCATGCAGACTTGCTGGACTGTAGGATATGTGATCGGACAGTTACCGAGCAACATTATCCTGACTAAATTTAGACCTTCTATATGGATTCCGAGTATGGAATTGCTTTGGACAATCTTGACGTTTTGTCTATCGCGCTGCTCGACCGCGAAGCAGATATACGTGCTTAGGTTTTTCATCGGTAAGTATGTACTATTACGACTGGTCTGAAACATTTACTCATGATCTCGTTGAACCAGGCCTTGCTGAAAGTACATTCTACTCGGGAATCCAATACGTCATTGGTTCCTGGTACCGCAAGGATGAGCTAGCAAAAAGAAGCTGCATCGTTCACAGCAGTGGTGATATTGCATCGATGTTTTCGGGTTATTTGATGGCTGCCGTGTACCACCTTGGGGGCAAGGCTGGTTTGAAAGGCTGGCAATGGCAAGCTACTTCAAACTATCTAGATGCGCCGCTGATGCTAAGACCCTTCTAGGCTGTTTGTCGTCGACGGCATCATCTCCTTGCCAATTGCCCTCGCTGGCTTTTTTGCTATTTCCGATGTTCCCGAGATATCTAAGCCCTTCTACCTGACCCCAGAACAAGTTGCGTTAGCCCGAAGACGTATGCAACTTGAGGGCCGTAAGCCCCGTGAGCCTTACACGAAGGCCAAGGTCAAGAAATTTTTAACGTCGTGGCATATTTATGCGTTAACTCTCGTACACGTGTGAGTCCAACCACGGAAGGAGATTGATTTTGATATAGCTGATGAGTGATTCCAGTTTGTTCAGTAACGCGAATCTGACTTCTCAACCTGCCTTTGCTCAATGGCTCAAGGCGAGCACTGATCCCAAGTATACCGTGGCCCAAATAAACGCCTACCCCACAACTACATACGCACTAGCGATTTTAGTAACTCTAATCTTTGCTTGGTCGTCCGACACAATCTTTAGAGGAGCACGGTGGCCTCCGATGATCTTCGCCGGTGTAAGATTTTTTACCTTTGTCACATATGATCCAACTCTGATGTTATGGTACCTGCAGGTCTGGAACATAATTGTCTTTACATCGCTCGCCATCTGGGACATTCCCATAGCTTGGCACTGGGCGTGCTACATCCTGGCGGGCTTTGATAGCGGCACCTTGGGTCTCTGCATATCGTGGGCCCATGAAATTTGCACCGAGGATAACGAGGAGCGCGCAATCGTGATTGGTATTATGAGTGAGATGGCGTATATGGTGCAGGCATGGCTACCTTTAATCATCTGGAGACAGACTGATGCACCGCAGTACCACAAAGGCATGATCACTACTGCGGTTGTGGGAGGCCCACTGGCGATTTCGGCTACGTTGTTGACAGCGGTCCTCCAGAGACGCGAGACAGCGCAGAAGAAAAGGAAAGTGAGTGTAGATGATGACCCGAAGACAGATATTGATAAGGTCGAGCCATTGAAAGAGCCGTTGCATTTTGCGGACTGAATGTCGAGAGAAGTGCAAGTGATATAAATCTAAAGATGATGTAGAGTGTTGACGTTGAACGCTGAACCTTCAACTCGAGCTTTATTCAAGTTTTGAGAACCCAATAAAATTAACTAGTGATCGATCTACATGTAGTCTCGAGAGTATCCAGACTGACGATATGCCACCTTCCCCATCGTGACTGTGACCAATGAAATGAAAAGCTAGTGTCGCCACAGGACAATGTCTGTTTATCAAATCTAATCATTACTAGGGAAGGGGCCGACTACGTCGTCAGAGACCTTGCTCGCACTATGGTCACTCCAGCCAATTACAATGTTTCCCATTCCTCACCAACCACGCAGTATGCAGAACTTGTGTCCGTACTTAGTACGCGGCCCGTGGGACCTTTTATTTACATTTATTTGAAAAAAACACCGGATCACATGATATTGACACGGAAGAGACCTTGCAGGACCCATGTCTTTCCTCAGAAATGTTTGATCGGAAAATCGCCGGTTCCCGGGTTTTTTGTCCGGACTTTTTTTTGGTCACTTTTCGAAAATCTTGTCCGGATAAGCGTCATCACCTCTGAAAAAAAATTTTTTGTCCGGACTATTAATCAAAGATACATTTTCGTTTTTTTAAGTCATTTATTCAAAATTTTCGTTGATTTCCTCATCGCCTGCACCCCCCTGTCCCTTCTGCTTCTTCGAGAGGGTTTTTACTGCTGTAAAAATTGCCTCGCACTCGTCCTTCAAGTCTTGATACATCTTCCAGGCAATATCGGAAACTTGGGCACCATCTTGAACAAGTGTAACAGTAGAATCATTCAAGAGGACGAGGAATGAATGTGAGGGAATATGAGCAAATCGGCGAAGCCCACGGCCTAGTACAGCTCCATAGTCGGCATGAACTGTACTGAATCTACGGCGTCCAGACCACTGATATATCTGAGTAGATATATATGAGACTGCGCCAATTCTATCCACTGACGATACCCATGAGTGAGCACCGGACTTGCCACCACCTTTTGAGTATAAGCTCGTAACTATTGAGAAGAAACTGATGAATGAGTCTATTCTCCCTTAAAAAAATCCAAATCTTACCACGCGCAAGGAAGATCTCTTCATCAATGACAACAAATCCAAATGACTGTCCAGTGAGCATTGTCTGTTCACTGACCGACGCGGTGGAAAGGACATTGACGAGCCGGATTCCAAACTTCTCGAAGCATGCACGGCGTCGTTTAAGAACCTAAAAATAGTGAGCGGGAATATTAATATACCTAGGCAAAAAATAAAACATACATCGGAAGCACGCCCTCTAGCCGCAACTTCTGCATTAGCAGAATTTCCTGTCTTCTTGTTTACATTGGACTCATTCGAAGACTCTGTCCAGCGGATCTTTCTTGTTGCTCCTTGTGTCGGACCTCGTGCCTGATCGGATGAACGAAGTATGGCATTCATATGCTGTGCCAACTGTTGGCGTTCATGTAATGTTGACGAAACTCGGCTGTCCTGAGAGTCATCGACATCTTGATGTTTCTGACGGTGATAGTTGTAGTTACGAACACCTGTCCTGGCTGGGGTAGTCTGATGATCAGAATGGATTGATACAAGTGGCTTTAAATCTTCCACAGTGACATCCTCGACATGATATGACGGTTTTTCGGAGGGGGTTGGTTCGGGAGTTGATTGAAGCGATTGCTTGAATATAGCAATAACCTCACGAGGGTGTTGAGATAAGACCTGAGAGAATAGATATTGGCGGATGGCAGCAATTAATTCGGGATCCTCTTCGAGCGAATTTCTGAATGAATAAATGAATTAGTGCCATATCTTTTATCTATTAATCCGGAAACATACACATGAGCTATTTCTTGAAGTGAGATTGAGGCGGCTGCTAATGCCTGAGCGTCGAGCTGATCATCTTGTTTGGATGTAAGACCGGTTGCATCATCAATGCATTGGATCATTGACTCTAGTTGTAAACGTGCGGACTCGTCTTCATCACCCTGGTCGTCATCATTGTTATTGTGAACTAGTTCTTCGGTCGAATTTGAGTCAAGGATCTCCATTGATGCATCGATTCCGACCTCTAGGTGACGATGGGCAAAGGGAACCCCTAAGAGACTCCACAGCGCATCACATTCCTCTGATGCTGATTGATAAATGTCCGAAAATTCTTGATCAGTCGGAAACCGACTAAGGAGCGCAAAGTCAAGATCTGAAGCGGAGTCATCGAGGAAGGTGTGCTGATATCCGTTAGCTTGTTTACTATAGCTTGCCTTTGAGAACAGTTGACCCGACTGATGGGTTGACTTGGTGATCCGAGCTAACTTTGGAGCCATCAAAATGGCTTGCTGCATGGAGAAATCTGGAACAAGTTTACGCATTTCTGCGAAAAGATGCTCACAACCATGCGTACCATGTTCATGTGGTACAAGTGGGCAGGACCTAGTGAGCCGATCTCGGTGGATAATCATAAGTGAAAGCAGACCATTTCCCATGATACGACAGATGTCATAGGATGCTGGAGAGATGAAGTGCAAGTGCTCTGGATAGCCCTGCTTCTTCAAGAATAACCTCCACTGCTCAAGAAAAATAAGGGTTCGGATAATGATGGTAGCGCGATCGTGATGAGACATTGTGCGACTCTGGTAAGCGTCAACGAACTCTCCAAAGACAAAAAAGTAGACAATGAGACCCATGTTTTCTGAAGGACTCGTGCTTGAATGTTTGAGCATTGCAGCAGAGAAGAGACGAGTGGCTGCATTATCGTCCTGTTTATCATATTTGATGAAGTCCCGTCGAAATATGGGACTGTCAGGATGGGAACCTAGTTCATGAACCATACGATAATTTGCGTAAAAGTCTCCGAGGATCAGACACCGAGCACCTGTGAATAAATTGTTTCGTGCAGTTTTGCGAAGATGCAGAGAATCTTGGATATTTGTCCAATACTTTCCGTCTCTGCAGAAGTAGATAATTCGAAAGTCCGGCTTTGTCTTATCTGGGTGGTGTATGAGGTACTCGACCTCAGTACCAAGTGCAGCTGCACTTCGACGCTGGCAGTCACGCTCGACTGCAGCTCCATCAGAACTATTGGAAATTACTGTAAAATGCCGAGAAATGATTCCTCGCAATAACTGCGTTTGATACTCGGAGAGTTCGGCAGCTTTGTACTTTGAGTCAATGGGAAGAATGGCGAGGGGCAGGGTTGGAACACCAGGGATCGGAATTTTCAATGTCCATACACGAATCTGTTGGTAGTAATCAATAAGGTTAGCCTATCATGGAGCCTGAAGCTGTCGTACCTTGGTTGCTAAACTGTAATGGTTGTCTTCAATGAACTGATGATAGGCATGAATGTCGGGAATGGGAACCATGTCAGTTCCAGTCATTCCGACCAAGAACCAGGATGATTTGGGCCCATCAAATAGCGGAGCGAGAGTTGAGAAAAGTTTGGAGTCGTCAACTGCAAGAGCGAGTGGTAGGGTAATGTCCCAGTCGTAATCTGCTAGATATTGTGTAATAAGGTCGAATGTTGCTTCGGTGATGCCTAACGGAAATCGGGCTGCTCGAGAGTTGGACTTTCTGTAAGATTAGGGCATTGAAATGATCAATTTTTGTATTCAATAAAAAGAAAGAAAACTAATGTACTTTACTGAACGTTCCGTACGCATTTTGATATGTTTAGTGAGTTCCCTATATGACCTGGGGTTGATGCTATGTAAAACATGCATAAAGTCATCGAATGCGGGAGTATATTTGAAGTTAGACATGCTTTTCCCTTCAATCTCGCGATCTTTAGCGAGAATCATGGCTTCGACTATTCCGAGGAAGACCTCATTGTCCTTGAAGTTACCACTAAGAACGTGATGAACAAATCGCTGGGCTATCGTTTGGTTTTGGTTCTGTGAGTAATTTAGCAGAGTTATCTCTTGAATAAAGGAGCTAACGACTGGCCTCTGCTTCGTTCATAAGTCTCTCTAACCCTTTATATCTCAGGAAAATCTTTCCGAGATGTTGACATGTATACTCTGTCGGAATGTATTTGATTGCGGCACCTTCAGCGCGTTTTCGGGAGATGGCGATTTGGAAAGGACGAGAATGGAAGAGAAGTAAACAATTTTCGCAAGGATCAAGGGTGTTTGATGTAGACTGAGTTTCATCGACCTCCAGAGATTTGAGACATGGCAGTGCTCCACATGCAAAGACAGCAATATGATTAGGTCCGGATACATTACGCCAAGCACGGCCATGAATAACAGCAGTGTTCACGGCCTCTTGCTCCATGGTGGTAAGCTGTTTGTAGTCCCTGCTGTACAATTGATGACTGTAAGCACTCTTGCTCTTCGAACCACCTCCTTCCACCATTGTATTCTCCAGGTAATAACCGATTCTGGAGTCGAAAGCTTCTGTCAGACCAGGACAAGGTCTTGAGATGACTTTGGGGGGAGTGGGGGGATCTTGGGGCCTGATACCAGTAGCTTGACGAGTTTCCCCTGATTTAAACGAGTCATAGAAATCGAGTGTCCGTACAGGGCCGTTTGGACGTGTGCATTTGTCGATGTGTTGCTTCCAGCGAGAAATATCATATATAACCTTCATTCCAACGCGTTTCTGACAATCACCACATTTTACGCCTTGTGGATCTTTCTCGTTGAAGGTAGGATTGCCGTATTCTAGACATTTTGTCTTGAAGTTCTGCCATCGATTAGTGTTCACTGTAAAGCCGTCTTGTTGAACTTTGAGTCGGAGCTCGCGATCAGCGGTAGCAGAGCGGCTCTTCCCGTCGGCAGACATTCCGGCCTGAACGTAATCAGGTAAGCTGATAGAGACCTTCGACTTCCGCAACTTTGATGTGGATTTCTTCTGTTCGTTAGCCTTCTTTTGTTTAGTGACCTTTGAAGGTTTTGCTGCGGGTTGAGGAAGACTCGGACAGAACCCCTTTGGTTTGGCAGTGGTCGGACAGTCGGCAAAGAAAGGATGGATTGACTTCGAAGGTTGGTCTGCAGTGGTCTTTCTTGTCTTGAATTGACGTCCAGAGCTTGATGAGGGTGAAGCAGCTCGTTTGAGCGATGCGTTAGGTGTAGAATGTAGATGGTGTGATAGCGGAGGTGCTTCCTTGGAGTCAATAGCCTGGGTAAGGTAAATGTTCACTATTATTCATAATTTAAATACAGGGGAACGACTGACCAGTACATTGTTGCGGGCTTCATAGGTTATTATATCCAGGAAGATATTCATTCGAATCAATCTCGCATGCTCCGGTGTCCATAGATCCTCATCGAAGACCTGGTGCTGAATAGCATTAAAGGCAACTATCCCACATGAATGACCGTCTTCTTGGCTTCCACAGGGTAAGTCGTTGCCCACAACGAACTGCTCGTTCCCTTCGAAGGACTCATTTAACCATTTCAAAAGGTTTGAGGTGAAAGTAGAAGGTGGTAACCATCCCAAACCATCTCCAAACCTAACAACCCGTTGATCCAAATCTACTAAGCATGCACCCCAGTGACAATCAGGATAGTGGACTACCGTAAAAAGTTTCCGGTAATTTCCAGACTTTATACGAGATAAAACTTTGCCAAGGTGAGCTTCTGATCCATCCATAGTATCCCGATATGTCAAGGCATTCGAAAAATCGGTGGTCAGAACGACTGACAAAGGGTTGCCGTAGCGGGACTCGAGCTGAAGGGATGCTAGCTTGAGCATAGCATTCAGGACTGAACTCTCTAACGGTGTATCTCCAAGTAATCGCCAAAGATCCTCAAGCCGACCATCTGTTTTTATTCCGGGAATGGAACCAGTCCACAGTATCTTCGAGAAACTGTCCAAAACAGAAGCTTGAGTATCGACTTCGGTCCGGCGAACCCATTCAATTGCATCTTGCCATCGTTTCTGGTTGACACGGGCTTTACGTGCAGAGTCGAAGAACGTGAGTACCCAGAATGGTAGAGCGAGGGTAGTTTCGGTGGAATGAATGGACCGATATCCGTCAAACCAGTTTTGACCGAGGTCATTCTGTAAAGACTGAAGTAGTCTCCATGAGGGTAAGATATGATGTCGGAGAGTAGATGGGTCGACTGGGTCTGGCTGACTTGTGCTGAAGGTAAGCTGAATGCTTGTCATATTCGACTCCTCAACGATTAGAGGTAGGACATATTCAAGAAGGTGGTTGATGGGGGCTTTTTCGGCAGGAAGGAGGTGCAAGAAATCACTAGGTATGACAAGTTGACTCATCTTTTTGGCTTGAACAAAATCTGGTACGTCGGACCATTTTTTGCCGCAACCAATCCAGTCACTCTCATTCCAGGTTGTAGTACCAATGTCGGTTTCATCGATATCGAGGCGGATAGGAGAATTCGAAGAGCGTCCGGTGTCGACCGTGTCGCTCATGGTGATGTTGAGTTTTCAAGGCTGAACAGTACTACTAGATATATTTCGTGTGTACAATACAGCATTGTTCATTTTGGTTAGAATTCCCAAATAAGGCCTTTTGCCTGCGCTTTAGCCTGTGACCTCCTGTGACCAGTGAACAACCTTTGTCAGCCCTTGTCCGGACTTTGAACAGACCTAGTTGACCCATGCGGACTAGGTCCGGACTTTTGATGAGTCATTCGGCACCCAGACCCCCATTTGTCCGGACTATGAACTAACATTTCGGCCAAATTTCGAAAAATTTGTCCGGACTTTAGATCAGACCCCTCTGAGAAAAGACATGGGTCCTGACCTTGCGAGCAAGGTAATCACCTGATGTGAGATATACTATATATGGTACTACATCGGTAGGGGCTCGGTCGAGGCGCGCAGGTGATGTAACTTTTCTAACCCGCCTACCCCTCAGACTTGATTCATATCTGCATAGACAGCCGTCTAAAGCCTCGAATATCAAAATTAGGGCCAGACCAGACTAACGCTCGCTCAGTCTGGGATTGAAAAGTCAAACAGCGTAAGAGTTTGCATATATATCCTAGTCTCCCTAGGCTGACTCCAAACTAGGCGCGTACTGCGCAGGCTAGCTTATCTGGACATATATCCCCTTCGACTTACGATAATAGTATGACTTGATGATTAGCAACGTTGACTATCTTTAGAACTGAAGTTTCCGGCCATAGACGATGCCGGAGCTCGATGCGATGTCTTGGTCTTGGCGATTGACCTTCCTACGAATATTGCCAACACACCGGCTTGTCAATCAGGGGCACTGCAATCCCCCAACTCACAGACGTAGTGTCTGGTTCTTATATCTCCAGTTTCTAGACCAAGAAGGCGTATTACGTTGTCTCGCACGCCATAAACACAGGAACACTCGTCAGCTTAAAAGAACTGACTTGGAAGCTTTCGTAGCTTGCTAATAAGCAAAAGAACCCATCACGAAATCCACCTGATATGTAGTAGATTAATTTACTCGGAGCTACGTACGATTGCCTTTCCTTCTTTCAGCACGCAATATGAGGAAACGATGACGGTGAGTTACTGCAGCACAGAAGATAAGGTGTTAAGACTAAACTTCAGATATTTATATAAATCCTTCTCCTATGTCTCTCAACTCAGCAGTCGCGTCTATTCCCTGCTAAATTCAAATGGCCGAATTCCCCAATGAGCGAGCCAGCGATTCTACCTCACAGAAAGCCAGCCCTTCGGTCACAGGGGAAGTCAAGTCTGATTGGAGAAGCGTAATTTGGGACACATTTAACAAGTCGCCAGAAGAACGGAGGTTCCTTTTCAAGCTCGACACCGCTCTTCTTACGTTCGCAACACTCGGCGAGTCTAGCAAACAACTCCCTATTGTCAGCCACTGACTTGGGCCATAGGTTACTTCATCAAATACTTGGACCAGGCAAATATCAATAATGCGTTCGTCAGTGGCATGTAAATCCTTTCGTTTTCCACAATCTTTCAGGTTTACTAATGAATAGCAGGAAGGAAGACCTTTCGCTCTTCGGAGAGGAACTCAATATCATGCAGACTTGCTGGACTGTAGGATATGTGATCGGACAGTTACCGAGCAATATTATCCTGACCAAATTCAGGCCTTCTATATGGATTCCGAGTATGGAATTGCTTTGGACAGTCTTGACGTTTAGTCTGTCGCGTTGCTCGACCGCAAAGCAAATATACGTGCTAAGGTTTTTCATCGGTAAGTGTGTATTACGACTGATCTGGAATATCTGCTGTTTACTCATGATCTGCCTGAACCAGGCCTTGCTGAAAGTACGTTCTACCCAGGAATGCAATACATCATTGGTTCCTGGTACCGCAAGGACGAGCTAGCAAAAAGAAGCTGCATCTTCCACAGCAGCGCTAATATTGCAACGATGTTTTCGGGTTATTTGATGGCTGCCGTGTACCACCTTGGGGGCAAGGCTGGATTAAAAGGCTGGCAGTGGTACATTGTTTCAAGTTACATGAATGCATCGCTTGTGTTAATGCCCTTTTAGGCTATTCGTCGTCGACGGTATCATCTCTTTACCTGTTGCCCTCGCTGGTTTCTTCGTTCTTCCAGATGTTCCCGAGATATCTAAGCCCTTCTACCTGACCCCGGAACAAGTTGCGTTAGCCCAAAGACGTATGCAACTTGAGGGTCGTAAGCCCCGTGAGCCCTACACGAAGGCCAAGGTCAAGAAGATTCTAACGTCATGGCACATTTATGCGTTAACTCTTCTTTACGTGTGAGTCAAACCACTGAAAAAGACTCATTTGATATAGCTGATGAGTAATTTCAGCTCTTTTAATAACGGAAATATGAGTGCTCAACCCGCCTTTGCTCAATGGCTCAAGGCGAGCACTGATCCCAAGTATACCGTGGCCCAAATAAATGCCTACCCCACAACCACATACGCACTAGCAACTTTAGCAACCTTAATTTATGCTTGGTCGTCCGACACAATCTTTAGAGGAGCACGGTGGCCTCCGATGATCTTCGCCGGTGTAAGCTTTTCTACCTTCGTCGCATAGAATCCAACTCTGATGCTATGGTACAGGTGTGGAACATAATTGTCTATATATCGCTCGCCATCTGGGACATTCCCATAGCTTGGCACTGGGCGTGCTACATCCTGGCGGGCCTTGCTAGCGGCATCTCAGGTCTCTGTATGTCGTGGGCTCATGAAATCTGCACTGAGGATAACGAGGAGCGCGCAATCGTTATTGGTAGTATGAATGAGATGGCGTATGTGGTGCAGGCGTGGCTACCTTTGATTGTTTGGAGACAGACTGATGCACCACAGTATCACAAAGGCATGATTACTGCTGCGGTTGTGGGAGGTCCGTTGCTCATCTCGGCTGCGTTGTTGACATTGGTCCTCCAGAGACGCGAGACGGCGCAGAAGAAAAGGAAAGCGAGTATAGACGTTGACCCGGAGACAGATGTTGATAGGGGCGAGTTATCGAAAGACCCGTTACATTTTGCGGAGTGGATGTCGAGAGAAGTACAAGTGATATAAATTTAAAGATGTCGGGTATTAAACGCTGAACCTTTTCAAGGTCTTGAGAACCCAATAAGATTAGCACGCTAAGTTATAGGTATCATTCCAGATATCATGACATCGTCTCGGAGGAGAGTTCATGCCAGAAGGCGCAACGTTCGCTCAAATCGTCAGGAATCATTTCCATTCCTATCATGCCAGGATGAAGAAGGATCCTGGGGCTTCCGTTGGAAGCGTTATTCGATAACTGAGGCAAAGCAGACTATCAGATAGATTCTATTTGGCTGGAAGGGCAGACTCACCTCCCAATTCGCACTCGAGCTTTTCGACACAGGACTCCCGCCGGTGACAAAAGAAGTCCAATATTCTCTCATCGCGGCAAAAAGGACTTTGCTGTCCTCTTCTAGATCTGTGATTGCCTGAAGATTGGCAGGGAACATCGCTTGCAGATCATAAGCGTGATTGGAACCGTGGATTGGATTGTCATATCTACCGTTCTGTTCAGTTTCTCGTTGTCAAATTTTCAGAAGAGCCATAAAACCGACCGGTATTGGTAGGCAGGCTGCCCAATTCCGTGTATCCCTGAATTAACTAGCAGTGCGGTACAGATATACCTCATCTCTCCGTACATCTGTTGACCTTGTAGGATGAGCGAATTGTTATAATCTTCAAGGGGATAAAGCTCCAAAGCGCGCTCAAACGACACCTCAGTCAGTGAAGCAAATTGGCCTTGCAGGAAGTTATACACTGTCAGCTCTGTGGCATTGGGCATGGAGGTATTGGCGTTGGAATCTCGCAAGCTATTAGACCAAGTTGCCCCTTCATTCGTATTAGATCTAGATTGGAATTTGACTTTGAATATTCCCTGGATTGGTAGGAAGAGGACGCACCCGAAAAGGGCCGGAACCTTGGCAATCTGGCCAGCTTGGAAAGCCTCCACAGGCCGCATTTGGAAGAAAGTACCATCGAAGACAGGCGCAAAGATGTATAATGTCGAGTTGTAGTTGTACAGAAGCTCAGTGCCAGCGGCGATAAGAGTGTCACTTTCAGCGCGCCGTAGGCATTTCATGGTTTCTGTCTCTGAACCACAACCTCTATGCATAATTAGCCGAGTAGAAAGAGCTGAATGGCAGGACGACATACGCTAAATCGGTGAAGTTGCTGAATATACCTTTGGTGTATTCGCCATCATACGGTGGCATAAAACTCAGTGACGGACTGTCGCCCATGGCGGCATGGAAGAGTCCTTGAGTATCGCCACCATACCCCATTAGCTGGGAATAGTGTCAATGAGTCTGACTAGAGTCGAATATATGAATAAACTGAGACTGTACCTGAAACATAGTTGACCCCGCACTGTCCAAAGGGGGAGAAAATTAGTCAAATTGGTTAATGAAAAAATGCCGAAAAAGCCTCACCCAGCACTCTCTCCCCAAATTGTAACACGGCTGATGACCGTGTTCATCAGCATCGAACGCGTCAACACAATGACAATGAGAATTGAACATACTTGGGATCTCCTCCGAAATGCCTGATGTAGCGATGGACCCACTGAAGCGCTGCTCTCTACGGCGAAGGGTCAGGATGAAGGATGATGGTACTAACGGAAAGCACAAAAAACCTGATCGAGTAGTCCAGCGTTAATCGCTCCGTCGTTCTTCACCGCGTCGCCCGCTGAGTTCCTATCAGGGAAACCATTTTTGGATAAAGTAAAAACTACACACCCAAAAAACCGAATTGACCCAATCTGTATTCAATCGAAACGAATATCATGGGAGAAGCGGAGGATTGGAGCAGCAGCGTTGGATCTGCAGTGTATGTATTTCCGCTTTGAAAACCTCCGCCTGAACGCTGTGGGTGAGTGTGACGAGCAACGATATAGACATCTTTGTTACTTGCCATGGATCCAAACCATGACCGGAAGCTGCTCAAAGAATGTCGTCCCAGCTGGCATGTACACCTGGCGACCGAGAATTAGTGTGATATCATGACCTGATAGCTGGAGTCCTCTCACGTTGAGAAACAAGCAATCCTCAGATTGAGTAACGGCGTCATATTTATCTGGTGAGATGCAAGCTTTCCCAAACTGTAACTTGCGATCAGCTTCAAATAATTCTTTCACCTTGAGAAAACGGGCCATCACCTTCGCAGCATCAATGATACCCAAATGTTTGGAAGGAGGAAAGACAGGTTTTTTCCATCTCAAGCCACCAACAGGTGGATCCGCGAACGGGACACCGTAAAAAGAAACAATCCCAGTGGATCGATTGCGCGAGCCATGGAGTATACCATCTACAGGATAGTTGAGAAAACCGAAAAGAAATAACCCAAGAAAATCACTTACAATCCAAGAGAACCGTTGGTGAAAAATTGTGGCCAACCGACAGAGATGCTAGTACTGGCGCAGCAAGGCTCAACAAGGCAGGAAAGACCCAGAGCAGTTTTTTGGGCACCATTTGGTTTTTACGGGTATTCGGAATCTTCGGACCACCTGTTCAAGACTTTTATAGGTCGCTCGATCAAGACGGATTCTGTCTCCCCCCCCGAATTTGTCAGTAGAACCGAATCGGATTTGACTTCCGAATTTACGGAGAATATTATAGCCCTTCCCCAGTGGACCAAAGCATCTGGGGCGAATAAGCGTTACGGGGCAGCATCGCAGTGCTTTAAATGATCAAAACAGCATCTACAGCTACCCTGCTCCCTGCCAGTACCAAGGTACTAAAGACTTGTTCTCGTGAAGAACTTTCTAGTCATGGTCGTGTAGGACTTTTTTGAAAAGCCGTGACAATTGAGGAGAGGCAAAAAGATGGCATGAAACGATTTTCCGATGTGTTGAAGGCAGCTGATCAAGGCTGATCACTGTGCCTTATGTGAATTTGACATCATAAGTCGTCCCTTGGCGTCACAGAAAAGTCGCCCCCACAGCTCAAGGAGAATCTCGGACTCTTGGGGTCATAAGTGTGAGGAACAGAGAGGGTGGTACGAACGTCATCATAGCACTGGCAAACAATTGTGTTCCGCGACCAAGGTCGACGAGTTACCCGGCGAATGGTGAATCTCAAGTTACCGATATATCATTATCACTTGGGCATATAAACATTTTCCATTCACGAAAAGCTGAGAAGCTAACGCAGACGTGGGTTAAGGCTAAGGCTAAGGTAATCGTAAGATAGGCAGCAATAGACCATTTGTAAATCATGTGAATTTGTGGAGGTACCGACAAATTTCGGACAAAAAAACCACAAAGGCCGCAAAGACAGGAAAGTTAGGGTGAGTAGCAGTGAAGAAGGGGAAAGGGGGGAAGGAAAGCACCATGCCAAACCAATCAACCAAAAGATGTCTAAACGCATAAAACATTCGCATGCGAAAAAGAAAAAGAAAATAATAATATCCGGTCCAGTCAAGACTTAGACGAAGCAAGACAGACGTCTGGATACTCGGGGCAACTGAACAATGACAAATGCGAGCGAAATCAAAAGTCATTACGAAATGTCGAAAACCCATACTTTTCGAGCGCAACAAGCACCGTCGCCAGGCTGTCTTCAGCTCTGGCATTCACACACAAACGCGTCGGAGCCGAACTGTCTTCAGTACTGGAACCTATGCACTCGCTGCCGGTGCTGCACTCTCGCCACCAGAACCCGCATTCGATCCACTCCTTCCACCTCTCGTCAACCCAGCTGCCGCCAGTCCTCTCGACGCAAATCCACCATGTCCACCTCGACCTCGTCCACCACCTCTCCTACTAAACGTTCCAAAGTTTCCATCCCTTTGTTGACCAGCCTGTGAATCCCCTCTCTCTCTTTGCTCTCTCTCCCTCTCTCCCTTGTCAGTCGCCTGTGTCACAGTCTGAGGCGTTTCACCATTCAGCTTTCTCCCACTTTCGACTGAACCGACCTCTAAACCTTTTCTCATGCCTTCCTCATCTCCAAACTCGATATATGCCAATTTCTGTGCTCGACCTGCACTTGTTCCCAAAGGGAAAGAGATTTTGACGATCTGGTTCTTGACTTCAGCAAAGTACTCTTTGAGGTCACTTTCAGTCGTTGGAACAGCGAGTCGCATGAAGATTGTCCAGGGATTTCTAGGCGGCCTCCCAGACTTGGGCGTACGTGCACCTCCTGAGCCATCTGTAACAGGAGATTTGAGACGGTCATCATTGGAAAGAATAGGCGTGGAAGTGGACGACAAGGGTTTATGCATGGTCTGAGAACCTGGCGCAGGGGTAGAAGACGATGACGATTTAGGAGCGTCTTCGCCATCTTTGGTGTCTTTGTCTGCACCGAACTTATCCTTCCTGTCCTTTTTGTCCTTTTTCTTCTGCTTCTCCTTCTCAGCCTTTTCTAGAGACTTGTCGGCAGAAGTTTGACCATTGCTAGGGGTGCTTCCGCTCGTAGCGGCAGGGGCAGTACCTGAAGGCGTAAGGGAACGCGCAGTACCGTTCGCAGGCGTCTTCACTTGGGGTGGTGGTGAAGGTGTTGACAGAGAAGTCTTACCAGCATTGGCTAAATGCGGAGGGATTGCCCTGTCGAGATTAGGAGTTGCGTTTATATTTGTGGCAGGAACGGTGGTCGCATTGGAAGTAGCATTGGAAGTAACGTTTGTAGCAGCCGAGGGGGGAGGTGGGGCAGGCGTTAAGGCACCCCCCGTGCCTTTTGGAAGGGGAGTGGCAGAGGATCCGGGAGTGCCGGGGCCAGTTGCTGTACGTCTGTACGCGTAGTTGAAACCTGTGGGCTTATCAGAATACGAAAAAAATGTAAAAAATTAAGATCACTCACCCTGACTCTTCAACTCTGCACTAACCCGACCCTCTTTGACATCCAAGACCAGTGACCCATACGCTGCATCGCACAGATTCCAATTCCAACAATTCTTCCAAGCAGGCTCGTCTGATGGAGGGCTGGGGCCGCCCAGAGGAGGAGGGATCTTTTCTACCACATTCAATACTTTGTCCAATAACACTCTCTGGTTCTCATCAATCACCGCATCAACCTGTATCTTGACCGAGTCCCAAATCTTATCAAACTGCTCCTTCCCGGCAACTAGCTTATGCCTGAAACCCTCATAGTCGCTCTGGATACTGAACTCGTTATACGATGTTGCATATCGGAAATGTAATCCAGCACTGAGAGTTAGATCGGTTTTGAGATAGAGCGCAAGCTGTGAAATGATGCCTTCTCGTCCTGGAGAAGCGTGTGTGACAAGCAAACGCGTCTCGGTTGAATCAAACACGCGCTGGGCCGTGTCAACGAGTTCACCGATTTGAAGAGCGGTAGTCCACATGGTTCCCTGGCCACCAGCTATGGTAGCATTTCCATCACCATTATCAAACATTTTATGAGGCACAAGTGCACCACCTAAACCGAGGAGACGAAGTTTGACGCCGCCAATGTCAAGCAACCGGGTAGTGGCTTCGTCGAGGACGTGGAGATTCGGTATGCTGTATGCTTGAGAACGGAATTTTTCGATGATGACGACGTCTTCACATGCACCCCACACGGTATATACTGGAACAATGAGGGAAATTTGACCAGAGAGGAGAAGTGGGAATTCAGAAAGAAGACTGATGGTAACAGTCTGGCGGATGTGAGCTGGGGGATTCTCCTGAGCAAGGAGGTGGTTCCGCTGAGCATTGGGAATTAAAGGCGAGTACATTGTGAGATGTCGAAGAGTTCTGTCGTTGATCCTGTCTAGACTCGACGCCTCTGCACGAAAAAAAAAATCAGACCCAACACCAAAAAAGTTTTGTAATAACTGACCAAAGAAACCAAAGTCGCCAGTATGAATGATTGCGACGGCATTTGCTTCTCTTGCTAGGTCATTTAAGGCCGAGACACGACCTCGAATATCAGCGACACAGAGGATTCGTCCATGTGCCGAGTCAAATATTTTTGTCTGAGTGTTCGGTGCCATCGCCGTCAGCAGCAGAGAAATGTGTCACAGTTTGTCACTTGTTTAAAACTATTCGTTTAATTACACACTACAACTTATACTACTACAACACCGTACTGAACATCTTTTGTAGGTCATCCACTAGTCTCTCCGCTTCTTCATGTGCCGCAAAGTGTCCCCCGCTAGGATGCTCAGAATCGAATACGAGATCTCCTACATTCTGCGTCCAACTAGGAAAAAAAAACAACACAGAAAACTCAGCGGAAGAAATCATTGGAATAGAGACTCAAGACCCTACGTTCTCGGGAAGCTGCGTAGCTCCATTGGAAATCGAGACCATCCCATTGGAATCGTAGGTTTCTCTCGAAACGGCACTACTCGTTGATTTGCTTGCGTTACCTCGTAATATATCCTCAGTGAAGCTGCTGGACCAGGACGCGAAAACCAATAAACCGAAACCCATTCCAGAACTGCGTTGTAGTATTGTCAGCCAACTCTCCCGTTTAAGAGCGATCCAAGGAGTACTGCGGACCTTCGTCATCATTCCACTTGTAACCATCCGTCCAGTTGACCAATTTTTCGTAGACCCATGCCAACAGACCCACTGGCGAATCACTCAACGAGTATCCCAAAGTCTGAGGTTGCGTCGACTGTTGAATATTATATCCCATGCCTTGGGTGGTAAACCATTTGCTTCGTTCCAACGCTGTCTTTTCTCTCGTTGTGTATGGCGTGACCATATGTCGGAGGTAGTGTAAAGGCTGGGCACCGAACGCCGGTTCAATTGCGCCTGGCCTATGTGGTCGCAGAGAAGTTCGTTAACATTTCGAAAACAAAAAGTGGTAGCAAAATGTACCCTGGATAATTTGTATGCCAGGCCTTGACATGCTTGTGTCCATACAATTGTGCCATCCTTCGGGTTATCTACGTATGGCCATTATCAGTTCCCCAGACCTTTTCACGAACCGTCAACACCCTAACTCACATAAAATCCCCAATCTCCTCCTTGGGTGACATACTCATTATACCCAAGCGATAACATCAACTTGTTGAACACCTATCGCATCGTTCATTGTTACTTCTGATAAGGATGAGCTTGAGATAAGTACCTCTGCATACTGCGTTAGATTGAAACCCTTCTTCCTTGGAGCTTCAGAAAAACCAAACCCAGGAAGACTGGGTGCGACAACGTGAAAGGATAACTCGTCCTCCTTCTCCGGGTTTGTTAGCAGAGGTAGAATTTTGCGTACTTCAATGACACTCCCTGGCCCTGGATGTAAAAGTGGTCAAGTAATTGTATTATACAAAGTTCGTAGTGACAAGTAGCACTCACATCCATGAACGAACAACAACGGAACTGCCTTCCTCCCCTTCGCATCTACCTCCCTCTCACTCTTCCTATGCACGTAATGTACATCCATAACACCAAAACCTTCCACTTCTATTCCTCTCACAAACATTGGACTTAAGTCCTCATTCAGCTTCTTCTCTGCTTTCCTCCAATCAAATCCAGTTTTCCACCGTTCAACCAACCTCTTGATGTCTCCCAATGGAGCTCCATACATCCTTCTCTTCTCATCCGACTCGAGTTCAAGCTCGTCTGGAAACGTCGCTAGCGCGAGTTTCTTTTGCAAGAGCTCAATAGAAGAATCAGGTATAGATATTTGGAAGGGTCGTTCAGAGAGCGAGTCAGAGTCAGTCATACTTAGATCCGGAGCTAGAACGATTGTTCGAGGTTGTGAAAAAATTGTGCAATTACTATGCATCTTATAACCCCAGGTTCTATTCTCATGAAATGACGTCGTTGGCGGACATATCTTCACGGCGCGTACTGCCCGAATCCGACGGACGCGAGGCAGATATACACGACTCTTGTTTGGGATGCCTATACACGACTCATAGACGCGTCTATGTACACACAAGAAGGCAGAAAAGTTTATTGAAATATATACTTGGCTGTTTTAACAAGGGAACCACAGTACTTATACCAACCCACTCAGCCTCGTACACGAGGCTTTCGACGGTTTTGTTTTTCGAACACTAGAACATATAGGATACAAAGAGATGATGAGATGAACAAGACGTTTCCAGGCTAAATCCTACCCACCCTAAACTAGCTCATAGCAGCCCAAAATGATTCATGATACGTAGCTGCGGTGCCCCACTCATCGAGTCAGTTATACAAGCTGTCTTTACTCGCCTTTCTGAAGAGACTTCTTTCTCGCGAATGTGCCTGAGAGTGCTGGTGTGCAGTGACCAGTTTTCACCCAACAGACACAAGAATGGATAATAAACAAAGACACGAGAAGGAAAACAGAAGCAGGAAAAAGAACAACTTTGTTTTTCATCATGATCGTACAACAACGCGCGCAGGCAAGATTTTTGGGTGGTGCTATGGGAAGAAAATCGGAAGGACAGTCGCAGGAAGTAACACAATAATTTATTGAGGGGGTGGCTGGAAGCTGAGAAATGTGTCGAAAAAAGCGTCAATGCGTGAAAACAAAAGATAGAGAGGTAACGCACCCAGGAGGAGGACCACCAAAGCCAGGGGGTGGGGGGAAAGGCATGCCAGGAGGGAAACCAGGGGGACGGAAGCCAGGTGGAGGGCCAGACATGCCTGGAGGGAAAGGCATGGGAGGTCTGCCCATTGGGGGACCGCCAGCTATAAAAAAACGATGAGCAAAGTACAAAAACAGAATAAAAAAGAAGTAGCACACCAGGAGGCATCATTCCCATTCCACGACCAGCTGGTACACCCCTTCCAGGTCCAGCAGGGAGCTACAAAAAAAAATCAAACCATATCTGAATGACCGAGCTGCATAATCAGTGACAAGGATACGTACCGCGTTCTTCTTGTCTTCATCAACGACCGGCGGTGGACCTTCGACGCTCAGACTGACAACCGTCTCTCCTCTTAAAATCACTAAACCCAACATCCTCTTCATCTCCTGTTCAGGTGCAGTTTCCTCCCCAGCCTTTTTTTTCGGTCTGACACGTCGGAATTCTTCACAATCAGCCAAAACGAGATTCATGTGTTTGTCAAAGGCGAGCATTTGACCGACAAACGCGCGTCCATCGTTTATCGTGACTCTCAGCCTCCAGTTGATGAGGCTGAGCATTTTTCCACCTTTGGATTTTGGGGGAGGCTATGAGATCGCATTGCAGATCAAATTTCCAAGAGGAAAGAGAGTCATTTGAATTTGTGCATAGAGATTAGAAAAGACATGTACTTACCATGGTGGATGTTTCGAGCGAGGAGGGGACGCTTTGGCGGAGTTTGAAAAGCAAATGACTTGCGAATCAAACACGAAACAACGGCGCGACCACGCTTTCGTCCCTGACATTTCCATCTATTATTCTTTAGTCTTTTAATCTTCGAGTATGACTGCGAGCCGCTGGATTCCATTGGAAAATAACCCAGAGGTGCTTTGAATGATGCATAAATGTTATGCTGATGTTGCTCTAACCTAAATATTCCAAGGTGCTCAATTCTGTGCGCATCGGCCAACTATTTTGAAGTCGCTTTACGTTCTAAGTACTCATCGGTTCATAGTGGGCCTATAAAGCTGGTCTTGTCTCCTCTGACTCGGGTTTCTCTGACATCTATGGATTCGACGACGAGGTATGCTCTGCAGATTTCTTGATACGAGCAGTGTAATTCCCTAGTGACATCATACATGGCCAGCTCCTTGGAATGGTTCCTCGTCCTGTCAAGGCCGTTCTGCTCTTGTTTCCGATTTCTTCTGCTTTTGAAGAGAGAAGGAAGGAAGAGGATCAAAAGATCATCGACGAAGGGTCTTTGAATGACAAAGGTGTCGTGCTCTGGATCAAGCAGACTGTAACCAAATGTGTTTACTCTGTAAACTACCCGTCCATCTAATTTGTTTCTAGATCTCAAATGCATGTGGGACAATAGGTCTTCTTCATGCATTACTGAACGTAAGTCAATTCCCAAAATTCTTTAGATAACTCTTGTTCATCTGTATTCGAACCACAGGCAGACGTTTCTCTCGATCCGGATTCGCCTCTAGCCAAGTTTGCCAAGGAGTGCAAGGGTATATTATCTGGCTCTAACCTAAGCAAAAATCCCATTTTCTGATCGACTATTTTATTCTAGATAAAACCCCGGAAGAGCGCGCCAAATTCCTTGAAACCACTCCACTATTCGCCAGTATCCATGCCGAAGCTGCTTCTACCGGCCAATCAGTTGTTCCTACTGACCTTGACACCGATCTTCACTTTTGTTGTTTTGTCGAAGTAAGCGTAGATGGTACTTCCCACCTTGTAGAACTGGATGGACGGCGAGCGGGTCCTGTGGATAGAGGTGTTTGTGAGGATCTTTTGATCGTAAGCTTTCTTCGCAGGTTACATCTCCCCTCCTTTTTTCACTGAGAAATGTCGCAGGACACCATTAAGTTCGTTAAAGATACCTATGTTGCAAAGTCAGCTAGCATTCACTTTAGCATGACGTCGCTTGGTCCTCCAGAGTTCTGATAACGCTACGAGAATAGCGGAGCAACAGTGTAATGTACATGTTTTCTATACGTGTATCAGAGTGTAATCATACACCACTACATCATCTTCGTGCACTGTGCAACGGTAAACGTGTTATATCAACCCATCGAAAGCTCTTTGAGCTACTTGGACTAAATATTCTCCGTCTCTGATCAATCTCAATACAAATCGTCCCGGATTGGACAATTGTTCACAACCTGCAAATCTACACTTCCAATTCCGTCTCGAAGTCGTTCAAGGACACCCTGATCAAAGTCTCGACCCACCATACCGAGGAAGATGGACCTCAAATACCTAGGTTTACATGAGCATCTCGACAGAACGGCCTCAGCAAAGACCTCATCATCAAATGTACCCCGTTCCGCGTCTACGACGAGTAGAAGTTTGGCCAACTGAGGGAGTAACGGCCGCGATGCGTTCGCCATTGGAAGACCCGCAGGTGGAGAGAGGTAAAAGATGTTTTGAACAAATCTCCTGGCCATCGAGAGGTATCTTTCATCGGGAGGCGAAATGACCACTTGCGGGTTAGGACACTCTCGAATAGAGAGGTCGGCCAGCTGCGAAAAGGCATCGGATCCCAGAAATCCAATCATCTCGTGATCGAAGATGCGAACATAGTTCATCGACAAACTCGTTATCTTGCATCCTGATCTCAAGAAAAACTCATCGAACTGTTGATTGGGCCACGGCTTGCTATAGGGTTTTTTCCAATGCGGTGCAGTCGTAATCGTTATGGAAGTAAGCGCGGGGAAATCAAAGGATCCTATGAGTTTTGGTAAGCTTTCTGCCCTTGGATCCACATATCCCAAAGTTATAGTCAGCGACTGGACAGTGATAGATTTTTGAGGCCAGACATCAAGGGAAGGGTCAGAGCTGTCTAAGACATATTCCACATCTATAAGCTTCGGACACCGCTCCACAATACGGAAAACATCTGCATTGTTGTTCCATATTAAGACTTCGAGGCGGGTGATGTTTGATAAAGAGAAAGAGCTCTCTGCATCATGGGGAAAATACGGGAGAGTCAAATTCTCTAGATTCACGGCAGCTTTGAGAATGTTCGACATCGCTTCTTTATCGAGGGGGTATTCAGAATAGTATGTGAAAGATTTGAGTTGAGAGAGATCGTGAATGGAACGAAGGCGTTGAGTGAGTCTCATTGCTTGATCAGTATCCATATTTTGTTTAACTCTCAGTGCAAAACTCTTCCATCGATATGAGTGTTGAACAAGAACCCCAAACAGCTGGAATGGGGAAGTACGACTGCCAACCATGTAGTAGATATCAGTGCCTTTTAATCCGACGTCCACGTTCAATGGACATGCCCTAGAGCGGTCGAGTTGTAAATTGAAACTCCTCATTCTCGAGCTTGAAGAAATGGAGAAGAACGACCATACCGTCGGCGAAGACAAGACGACGTCTCGCCAATGAGAACACACGTCCATGAATGCGGGACTTTTTTTCCTAAGACCCGTTATATCGAAAGGACACAGCTCGAAAATCAGAGTAAGGATATCGTCTGGAAGTTTTCGGATGGGTGCCATAAGAGACTGTTTCATACTTAACAGACGCTTCAATTGATCCGCTTTAGCTACCATCGCGTCTACGGCAGCTTGAAGACGGTGGAGATGTGTAACGTACTCCTTCAAATCAAGTTCCATGGCAGCGATTTCCTCTGAGAGGAGAGAAGCCTCCTCCATAGATGGAATTGCTCCAGTCCGTACTTTACGTGAGGTATCGTCAAGGTCGAGGTCGGCATCCGAAGAGACTCGGGGGACGAAAACGGGTTGAGAGCATTGGATGCAGAGGGCCATATGTACTTATTTAAGGCAGAGGATGATGGACAATCAGAAAGGCTGCGCATCCGGCCAATTGATTTACTAAAATAAGCAAGTGCCAGCTAGACACTGCATTTCACAGTTCCCTCTTACACGTCGTCCAGCAATGTCTGGTAACTTTCGAGCCCGACGTCCAGCGTCTCCTCCGCCGGGCGTTCCTCTTTCTTCCCAACCACAACCGCCCTCATTCTCTTCCCAACGTTTCCCGCATCCCCGGCAGGACCATCTGGATGCAGATAGCAAACGCGAAGCAGCTTCTAAGGGGCTCTATGTCCCTGGCAGGTCAAGCAAGGCAAACTATCCATCTGGCGGCATTAATCTGACAAGCGGAGAGATTCCTTTACTCCTCGTCATCGTGCTGGTTGCTGCTGGCGTAAGGCTTTACAGGTTGTCCAAACCCAATAGTGTCGTATTCGACGAAGTTCACTTTGGCAAATTCGCCTCGCGGTACATCAAGACGCGTTATTTTGTTGACGTGCATCCTCCTCTGGCTAAACTTTTAATCACCCTCGCTGGTTTTCTATTTGGGTATGACGGAAATTTCGATTTCAAGGACATTGGAAAGTGAGTTCTATTTGTATTTTTCTTTTTCTGTAGAGCCTCTAACGCTGTAATCTATAGAGTCTACGAAAATGTACCCTACGTCGCCATGCGTCTTGTCCCTGCTCTTCTCGGTGTCTTCACCGTTCCTCTGGCCTACCTTACCCTTCGTGCCCTTGATTGTCGAGCAACAACCGCTCTCCTCGCTTCTCTATTTATAACCTTCGAAAACGGCCTCGTCACTCAATCTCGTCATATTCTCCTCGATTCACCATTACTTTTCTTTACTTCCCTATCCCTCTTCTCTTTCGTCGGCTTCACAAACGAGGACAGGGTTCGGCCGTTTACCGAGAGCTGGTGGACTTGGCTGGTCTTGAGCGGGTTGAGCTTGGGTGCCGTTGTTTCTTGCAAATGGGTCGGTCTCTTCACTATTGCCACCGTTGGCTCCATGACCGTTTTCCAACTTTGGACTCTCCTTGGTGATCTCCGAGTTCCCCCTCGTTTGTTCATCAAACATTTTGCCGCCCGCGCGTTATGCCTGATCATCATCCCAATCTTTTTCTATATGACCATGTTCGCGATCCACTTTGCGCTCCTACAAAGTTCTGGTGATGGCGACGGTTTCATGTCTTCAGAATTCCAACATACGCTTTCGGGAAGAGGCATGCAGGATACATTTGCAGACGTCGCTGTCGGTTCACAAATCACCATCAGACACTACAACACCCAGGGTGGTTATTTACACTCTCATTCTCACAACTATCCAACGGGTTCGAAACAGCAACAGATCACTCTCTATCCTCACCGGGACACCAACAATGACTGGATACTCCTCAACGCGACTGCTGATAATACAGTAGCCCACGACTGGGCTAACGAACCTCTCGTCCTGATCACACCCGGAATGCGAGTCAAACTCAGGCATACCATGACCGAGAAGCATTTACATTCGCATGACCACCGTCCGCCCGTGAGCGAAGTGGATTTCCAGAACGAGGTTTCGGGATATGGAATGCCCGGATTCGCGGGTGATGCTAACGATGACTGGATTGTGGAGATTGATAAGGACTATACCGACTCGGGCGATAGGAAGGCGAAGGAGAGACTGAGAACGCTGAAAACGAAGTTCAAGTTGAGGCATGCATTGACTGGATGTTATCTATTCAGTCACAAGGTAAGTTGATCTTATTCTGAGTAACAGTGATATTTGAATCGTAACTTTTTCTTTCCCCCTGCCAGGTCAAACTACCGGAATGGGCTTACGAACAACAAGAAGTCACTTGTAACAAGAACGCTGTCCGTCAAAATTCTCTATGGTTCATTGAGACGAGTTGGCATGATGGGATGGACAAGGGTGGAGTCGAAAAGGTGCTCTTTTCGGTTTGGCTTGCCTCACCGTCTTACAGATACTAACTCACAGATCAGGTGAATTACAAAAGACCTTCCTTCTTTTCCAAATTCTGGGAACTCCAACAAGTGATGTGGACGACCAACGCAGGTCTCACGGAACGACACACTTTTGATTCGAGACCAGAGCAGTGGCCTGGATTGAGGAGAGGAATTGTAAGTCATAAGTTTATTCGCTTTCGCATTTCTTGACAGTTTTCTGGTTAAAGAATTTTTGGGTCAAAGACCATCGTCAAATCTATCTCGTTGGTAATCCACTAGTCTGGTGGATGTCTAGCTTGGCCGTGTTTGCTTGGATAGGAACTTGTGGAACCTTGGTGCTCAGGCAGAAGAGGGGCTGCAGAGACTTCAACAACTGTGTGTACTTTTTCTGGACTTCCTCATCCCTTCTGGTTTTCTGATAACCTGTCTGTCCCTAGCCACCTTACTCAAATACACCACGCTCTCCACTCCTCTCTTCCTCGGCTGGTTCTTACACTATACTCCGTTCTTCTTGATGTCAAGACAGCTGTTCCTTCACCACTACTTCCCCGCCCTATATTTCGCGATTCTACTTTGTTGTGCATGGTTTGACTGGGGTACCAGAGGTTTAAAGCAGAGAGTTCGGTGAGTCAATTCTCGATTTAAGCTATTCTGAATTTGTCTTTACAAGTTTTACAGACTAGGAATCGCTGCATTGCTCATCATTTCCGTAATCTTGACTTTCCGTGTCAGAAGCCCCTTGGCATACGGCACACCGTGGACGAAGAAAGAATGTGAGAGCGCGAAGTGGAAGAGGACATGGGATTTCAGCTGGTGTGTGATATATCTATCTTCATTCGCACTCAAGAACTCTTTCATCGTTAACACTGTCTTATTTACATCAGTAACGACTTCTTGGATTCGTATTCTGCCTACGCTTCTCTCCACACTGGTCCAGGGACTCCAACTAAGAGCACGATGGTTCCTGTTGCGACAGTCGGTGGCGAGCCTGGCGGTCGTGGACCAGCAGTGGTAAACGTTGACCAAGGACACGCACAGGGAGGTGCTCCAGTTGATGCCGAGAACCAGGATTTGAATGGAGAACAGAAAGAGGGCGAGGAGAACACTTCTACGTATGTCAACAAGGTCGAGCCAGGCAGAGACATCTTTGCTGGCGATGTTCGTGGTGGAGAGGGAGGTACGACAAAAATCCCAGTTCAGAACCAGGAGCAAGATAAGGGTTTGGCTGAAGACGAAGAGAGGATTGTCAGTCAGGTTCACGGAGGAGGGATTTCGGCACCTCCAAGCGAAGATGACAAGCCTGTAGTCGAAGAGAAAAACGAGGATCAGAAAGACGAAGAGAAAGCGACACAAGAGACTTTGGATAACGAAGGCATGGATCCTATTCCTCCCAAGGATTCCAAGAAGGAAGAAAAGCCAGGAAAACCAGAAGGTCCCTTAGTTGAAGAAGATGCGGCGGCGGAAAAAGTTGCGCAGGACTTGTACCCTGAGGAGGCTGATTAGTGGATATGATAAACTCGAGACAATCCTTTTATTTTTTTTCTTCGCTCCTAGGATGAGGCGTTTGGTTCACGGAATCGTATAGCGGTCGTAAGGCTTGGCGACTTGCGGCATTAAAAAAGTAGTTCTATTCGTACTCGTACCCTCTACTCTACTTATTGAGACTGTAGATATTTATTGTACCTCTTAAAACTAACCGGATCTACTTATGCTTTGGGGTACCAGACCAAAGAAAAGTATCGCTCTACTTCGGCGATATCAACTACGGTGGGGACAAGAGGGAACCGTAGAGAACCAATAACATACCCGCATCGCTGCTGGCCAAAGCTGAAATGGGACGCAGTGATCCACATAAAAATCGTCGTCCCTTCCTTGTACCACAAGGAAAGGCTTATGGTCCGGGAGAGCAGGGACAGTGCGATAGAATTTCACAATGTCCATAGCACATGCTAATGTGCCCTCCGGGGCAGCTGCAATCTATAGGCATAGTTGTGAGAAATCACATATGCAATACAAGACAGTAGAGAATAGGATAGTAGTAGAACCATTAGGTTCTGATAGGACCACCTAGGTCCTGATGGAATATAGTGGGAGGGACAAGTTCCCAATATAGAATGTAGGAGGAGGAGGGGCCATCAAGGTCCCAATAGTACAGACCATCAAGATCTAGATAGAAAGGCCATATGGCCTATAGTGCATAGATAAACTCACAATATCTGCGACATGCGACGCGGTGTCAAGACGCGTTGGGAAGTCCTCCTTGATGTTCGTCAACGAGATCAGGATAGAGACCACAAGTAAAGTGATTCGGGATAAAGACCGTCTTAATGTCAATGGGGAGGGGCATCTCCCCGATAGGAAAACCGTGTCTGAGGTTGTTGACGAGGACTGGGTAAGCATCAGTCAGATTAGAATCGGCCAAAGCTATTTCGAAAGCGTTCGCGTCGTACGGAGTGACGATTCGTTCAAAAATTCCGTTGTATGTGGAAGGATTGCAAGATGGACGGGAACGACGATGAATAGAATCGGAGAAGTTATGGTAGGAAAGAGAAGGAGGGATACCAAGAAAAGCAAAATCATAAGCAGTCGTAGAAGAGGCGCTTTCGGTCACCTTGGGTATACAGTGGGAGAAGAAGCGGTATCAGACCAAGGGCTGAGATCGACATACCCATTGGAAGGCCGAATGGGTACTGGATCCGCAGAACGAGCAGACATGCTCGTGCTCACAGCCTGCACATCTCCCGATCCCTTTCTTGTTTCGGTAGATGTTGAAGCCGAGACAAATTCGCTTCTTCGACTTCGGGCTGTAGAGAAATCCACCCTTAAGTCCGGCCCATAAGAAGGGTTTTCTTTCGGGGTGCTGAGCGAGGAGATGTCCTCGCTCCCCACATCCAAGGCAGCAGGGAGTTGAGACCTTCTTCTCCTTGCCGACCAACCGAAGGGGTTGGAAACGAGCATCCCTGTTTGAAAAAGAAGGACGTTGCACACTCGTCGCGTAGCGTGCCTTAAAAGAGGCCATCATTTCCTTGGAGGACTTGTCGATAGCGAAGTCTCTTTCTGCCATCTGCCAACGACGCTGATACTCACTCTCGTCGTAACCGAAGTTATACGCTTCTTTCTCGACGCGCAAGTCGAATTCGTGCTTCTTCCAGAAATTGTAGAGGGCCGGAGACTCGGACTGGTGTTGAAAGAACTCGAAATGTTTGCGGGTAAACTCGGCATAACCCTGGCCTTTAGGTCCATCCGGATCCCTCTCGCATTGAAAGTTGTAGAAATTTGTAGCGGCGTCCATAAACTCGACATAAGAGAGGCCTTCGGTGGGGTGCTTTGAGTCTGCAATACCAAAATCGTCGCAAATTCTCGAGATGTCAAGGATGTACTCTTTCTGGTTCGACAAAATGTTTCGATGAGTTTTTGGCGGAATCGCGTGACCCTCAACACAAAGACGCCTCAAGTTCTTCGTAGTGAAGAGGCCTAGAGGGATGGGGATTTTAGCGTTGGCGGTAATGAAGAGGTATTGGGGAAAAACAATCGGTTGCGCTTGGCCGTGAGTTCTTTTCTCTTCCAAAGGAGCAACTAGTTGAGAGTCCTTCTGCAAAGCTTGAGATAGCGGCTGTGAACCATTTAATCCCTCAGTCTCGTCCGGGTTCTCTCTTTTCAGCCGTCCTCTCTCGGCCTGTTCTCTTTCCCATTCTCGTCTCTCTCTTTCTCTCAACACTGTCTCTTTCTCATCCTGCTCGTCCGCTTCCATCGCCCATTGCGTAAAACGAAGGCCAAGGTAAGTTCCAAGTTTGTTCCTCCATTCGGGTGATTTTCTAATGATCTGGTATTCGTTATCCCCAATTGAGATCAGGGAAGCAGTCGGAGATCCATCTTCTTTACTTGGGTCAAGAGCATGTCGTAAGTGAGCTCTTCTGCGTCTGTTGTTGCTGGCCTCGATGTTGTGATTCAGCTTGATCTTGTCTTCGAGGGAAAGAGCTTGAAGCATGCGGGAGATCTCGTCATTCTTGTGAGTTCTTCTTTGGTCCGGAGGGAAATCTTCGGCTCTCTTGGATGAGCCACGTTTCCAAAGAGGCATATTGACGATCTTGTGGCGAGTAGAGATGAAAGAAATCGAAACGAGCGAACGCGACTGTCGTGCAAGTGAGCGGGATGAAAAAAGGAAAGCGGTGACGAATCTGTTCGTGGCAGACGCGTACAGATTCGTCACGTGGCCCTTCTACTCCAGTCGCTACGACGCTAGCCTGAAAACCCGGCTTTTGGGGAAAATACGAGAAGACAGTCGTTCTCGTATTAAAAGCCTGGCACCAAGGGAAGGGGTAACTACCGCTCATCTGCTTTTGACCTCTTTAGAAACCAAATACCTTCCCTCAACTAAATTTCCGTATCCTCAATCTGTATTTCGACTCGGAGTTCATAATACACCCTTTTCTTCTCGCTGTTTCCCCGTTATTCTATGGTCAAACTCCGCTAGACCTCTCGTCTTCGATCAGTCTCTTGCGATGCTGAACACTA
>ML179054.1:385328-411076 GCA_004369135.1 Dendrothele bispora CBS 962.96 | reverse complement strand
CTACAACATCCCTCGCATCCACACATCCCTCCCCATCATTCTAATCCATGTTTTCTGTTGACACTGCCATACTATACTTGAAGCAAGGCATGAGCGACTGGATTCCACCGCTGGAAGTCAAACAGTAAACCCGCAGAACTCATTGGCACCAATATTACCTGTCTCGCCTATGCATAGCGGTGTTATCACGAGAACGATGGGAACAGGGAGTCCTCCTCACGCTAGATTGAGACATGTACAGAGTGTTATGGGAGTACGAGGTCCGGCGAGAGTTGTTCCGCCTATGTCACCGCTGTCCGAGTCTTTTTCTTTGGTACCGGCAACAGCTTTGGCCGATCCCCTCATGGTGTACCCTTTGTACCGTTACTAGTGATAGCAGTGGTAGTGGTGGAGCAAGGGGAATCGGTGGGTATGGATTTGGTGGAGCCGAACAGAGGTTTTGGGGTTTTTGTCTTGGCAAGTAGGAGAGGGGGAGTTTGGTTATGTTACCTTTGTGACCGTGGCTGTTGTCCGTCTATTATGAGATCCGGGAATCCAATAAAGCTGTTGCTAGTTGTCCGACTGCTAATATTGAAGGGGTTGGGGCAGGATAGGTGAAGAGAGGGTAGGGAAAGAATGGAGGAGTAGTGATACAACAGATTCGGAAGGGATAAAATCGAGGGTCGAGACTCGAGGGTTGAACAAAGTGTTGGGATCCAATGTTGGGAGAAAACGATGTTCTTTGTCTTCAATGTTTGCCTTGGCTGGGTCCGTTGGCTTTGTCCGTAGGGTGACCTTCAATTCCAGCAATCCCGTCTCTTATCACTTGACTTTTGGCATTTGGTGTTCCGCGAGGTACTCGTACCTAATCTGGTGGAGGATCAGCGGTGAGAATTTGGAAATGGGGTAGGGAACATGATGGTTAACACACAGCCGGAGGAACTTCAGGCACGAGTCATTCATTCAGGCGCCCAAAGTGATCATGAATGGTTGAGTAATGTTTTCTTCTTATTCTTGACTGACGGGTAGTCGCTTTTCCCCTTTTATAAACATTTCATCACGCACAATCCATGCAATAATATCCCAAGCCATTCCTCCCAAGATTTTTTTCTGCTCGCAGCATGTTATAATGTCTTGCTTCTTTAGTTGCAGTTACGAAGATGAGAACATGGGTAAGGTAGTAGATTTCGAGGGTCATTAGTTTTATAGAATTTTTAACTCTATGCCCTCGACGAGTGATTTCGTCAAGAAGCTTTACAAGTTGCGTCCTAATCTCTCTCTTTGCTGCTCTCTGCTCGGTATACTTTATAATGACACGTACTAACCCCACACGTTGTAAAACAGAATGCTCGAAGACCAATCCTTCCAGCGTGTCATCCCATGGGTACCGCAAGGTGATTGCTTCGTTGTTAAAGTGCGTCCATCCTTTATTTTTCATTTACTACCTTTCGGGACCTCCGGTGACTGATATCGTAAAACAGGACATGAATGAATTTACGAAATCCATCAGATTCCATCCTTCCGCACATGTTTAAACCCTCAAATTGCGCGATTTTCGTGAGGCAGTTGAACAAGTACGATTTTCACAAGGTACAGTTGCTCGCTTTTTGAGAAAGAAAATCTCTTCTCTAATCCATTTCTTTACAATCCCTCACCCTACTACACCGGTTCTCTCATGGTCCACCGACTCAATCTATTTTATCCGTCGACTCATTCGTCTCTCGTCAACGCAACCCTTCCCTCAGGTTGAAAACACCAACGACAACACGTTCGGAGAACAAAGCTGGACATTCTGTCATCTAATTTCCACGCCGACAGACGTGAAGCTCTCGAGAACATCAAATGTAAAGTACCGACCTCTTGAAAGAACCAAGGACAACAACAACAGGTGCAGCAACAACAACAGCTTAATCCCAAATGAACCAAACAAACCCCCAGGGAGGTTTACAAGGAGGACTTCAGGGAAGTGCAGGGACGAGAGGGATGGGTCCTGGGATGGGGACGGGACCGACGGGTATGATGGGAATGAACGGTGCAATGGGTGGTGGGGATATGGGTATCGATGGTGGTCCCCCCAACAGTATGGGTGGAATGATTAATGGGAATCAAGCAGGTGCTGGAACGTCTGGAAATGGTGGTGGATCGGTGGTGGTAGTGAGTTCAACTCGTCCACAAAGCTTTCGAGCTATTTTTCTGATATAAAACTTCCACAGATCCGTCAACATACATCCAACACCTACAACCCCAGATTACCCAACTCACGGCAACGCAAGAAGAGCTCTCGTCACATATGCGGATTTAGAAAGGAATGTAGGGACTCTCGAGCGCGGGTTGGGAGGTCTAGAGAGGAATTATCATGAGGTGCGCTTCTCTTTTCTTCCCATTTCACTTTTCTTACTTCCCCGTTCCCTTCCTCCTCTCTTCCAAAAGGTCCTCATCGAAATGATAGGTTTCCAACGAAACATGTCTCAACAAGACTTTGTAATGCAAGGCTTAATCGAATGGGTCCTACGTGGTGGACCCAACGGTGGCGGCGGCGGTCCAACGCTCCCTCTAACAGGATCAAGCGGTTCCAGAAATGCTGAGAACGGTGGTTCAGACGGTGAGTGAATTCTTTTTTTCCTTTTTTCCCCGCCCTTTCTTTCTGTTTGTTCGTCATTCCCCTTTCTCTCTCCCCCAACCCCTGTTATTGTTATGATCTCCGTGATTTTTTCTATCCATCTACAAACCACTCGGGAAGATACTATTTACTCACTTGAACTTTGCGCTATTCATCAAGAAATCGGGCGATCACAAACCATGGCAAGTACGAGGCCAACCACTGTATCAACATGCCAACGTATGGAGGAAATCATCAGGACCAGGATCGCAGGGCCTCTGTTGCGTTGGCAAAATAGTGTGATATCATGGTTCATGAACGCCTGTTTACGTTATGTTTTCTCTTGTCCTATGAAGAGCTATCGAGGGATTTACCTGTGTAGATACCTGAGTTATTTAGGTAGTGTAGATAACCAATGGAATCGTTTTTCATTTCACCATGGGCAAGAGCAATATCTTTCTGAGGACAGAAAATTTCCAGGAAATCATAAGGAAATTTCAACTATTCAAGATGATTTCCCGAGCCAGGAATTTTCGAAATGACTTCCTGACTGGAAATTTGAACTTTTTGGACTGGAAAAGTGTATCAATTTGTCAACTTCCGAGCCACATTTGCGTCTTTTATACATGATGTTCATTTATGTTATGCATGCCTCGGAAATTGACATGTTTTCTAAATGAATTCTTCATGTAGATAGTTTAACTTCCCTTCGTTAGGGAATTGTTTTGGAAACTTTCTGGAAATTTTACTTTCCCGGAAAATCGCCTCCTGAAAATTTCCTGGCCTTGGAAAGTCATTCTTGCTAGTGTTGCCATGAGTTAAGCAGCTGTTTCCACTCAAGTCCAATTCACATTGATTTGAGTCACCCAGTTACCCACTACCAGTTACATCCTCATTCATAGCAGTTATACAAATTTACGGTTAACTGCTTCTATCTGATAAATTTGTATAAAATATTTACATTTCATCGAACAAGCCCTATAGGCTCTATCAGTTCATCAAATCTGAAATTTGCCCATTTAACAGCATTTCCGTCAGAACATCTCCCAAACTATTTGTTGTAGTCACTAACTACGAATACATTGTGCTTGAAGTGCCATCTTCAGTCACCTCTGCCATCTCCGATCTTTTTGCAACCCAACTCTTTGTGAAATTTAAGTGACAGTCGTCATTATACATAGCTTTCAAACCTCCATAAATACGAGAGAGCCTTTCCGGAACTCCCCATGTCTCTGAAACCTTAATTCTTCATCATTCAACTGACTGGTCACATGCAGATGGATAACTTCACGTCTACATCTCTTCTGCCGCAGTTGTCAACGTGTGACAGTAAGCAAACGGATATCTCCATATTCTCCGAAACCTTATTTTTTGACATATTAAATTGACTTGTCACATGCAGCTGGATAACTTTCACGTCTTCAACACATCACTCTGCTTCTATCTATAAGCTTTGAAGGTAAGTAGGTCTTGCAATGAATTTTTATTACATAGAAAGGATATAATTATACAAAGTAGTCTGTGTAGAATGAAGAAAGCAATTGTGACTCTAAAGAAGCTTAGTTTAAAAAACAAAAGGGGAGAAGAAGCAACATCCATGGGCCACAGCTTCTGGCAAAAAGCAAAGAATATTAGGGTGAAAAACAGCAACATCACAAACATTGGGGGGGACTTGAATCAGACCAACAACTATTATGGGTTTGGTGAGTTGCAATAATTTAGAAATTAAATTATGAAATTTACCTTCTACCAGATGTAACATCTTTTGAGGGCAAGGTATGTATTATTTCACAATAAAAAGCTTTGTGTTACTGTGTATAAAACTAATAGACTTATAATTTATTACAACAGAAAATTACTCCAGAGTATGTGTATCTGATAATTTTATTTCAACATGATGTTAATTTTCTGAAGCAGTATGATAGCATCTGCTACCCCAGCAGTGCCAATTGTCTTCAAAGGCAGGGGAGAGCTTGTGGAACAAGGGGTAACTGTTCTCTGTCAACAAGGTCCAAGATTCTTGGCCATTTTGGGAGCAGGAGGAATGGGCAAGACTTCATTGGCCCTTCATATCATGAATTCTGCCTTAGTCAAAAAAAAGTTTGCAGGGAGATTTTACTTCATTCCATGTGAACTTTTTAAAGATGCAGATTCCCTTATCCAGGGTTTAATCCATGTTATGAAGTTGACCTTGCATGAGAATCAGAGCAAAAATGAGGTTCTATTTGACCATCTCCAAGCAGCTCATGATGATCTGCTAATCATCTTTGATAATTTCGAGACCCCCTGGAATCACAGTGGCTCAAAAATGGGTGTAAAGTATCTAATAGAAAAGATTGCACAGTACAATGTAGTATCTTTGATTGTGACCATGAGAGGATCAGGTGGACCTAGTGATATTCCATGGAAGAAGCTTGGGGGAAAATCAGGCATTCCTACATTATCACCAGATGCTGCAAAGGAGGCATTTAAAGCCTTTGCTAGTGACAATCTACAGAACATGGGAAACTATGAGTCTGAGATTGATTCATTAATGAATCAACTTGAATATGTTCCTCTAGCAATCAGATTGAGTGCCCAACATGTCAAAAGAGTGTCTATGAAGGTGCTTATGAGAATGTGGAAGACACATAAGACTTCAATGTTGAATGAAGATGGGAGAGAACTGGACCGACTGACCAGTGTCAGCTTTTCTATTGATCTATCCATTGAGGTGTTTAGAATAAGAGGAAATGCGCTCAGGCTTCTTTCAGCAATAGCATTCCTCCCTGATGGAGTACCTATGTGGTCTGAACATTTAGGTGACATTTTCATGGACAAAAAAGAGTGGGATCTAGAAGTGTCAACACTCTTAGATAGCTCTCTAATTTATGACCAATATGAGGGAATAAAAATGTTGGCACCAGTCAGAGAGCATATTGATTTGAATCATAGAATTGGGCAGGATGATATAGATCAACTGGAGAAGTTTTATGCACAATTTCTTCAGAATCTATCCAATAATGATATGGAAGCCCAACCCATACTCAAACTTCATATTAACAATATTGAAAAGATTTTTAAAACACAAATAAGTGGTGGTCACTCAAAAACTTCACACATTTCTGCAGTAAAGATAATCATCAGATTTGAGAGATTTGTTTCAGTTTCCATTGGTCTCATGGATCTGATTCTACAAAAGGATGAAAATATCAAGGAGGAGGATGAAGTTGATTTGAAACTACTAAGAGCAAGTGCATTGAGATGGATGGGAAGATTTGAAGATGCTGAGGACGAGGTCATGTCTGTAAAAGAATGTCTCAATGAGGAAGAGAATATCTCTAAATCAGAAGCAGATATACTGGGAAGGTGCTTTGATACTCTGCAAAACATTTACTATGTTCAGGATCAATATGAAAAAGCCATCAACATGAACCTACAAGCCGAAAAGTATTTCAAACAAAGTGAAAACCAATGGGCTCAAGCTAATTCAATGAGTCAGCTTGGAAATATCTACTATATGCAAGACAGATACAAAGAAGCCTCTGAAATGTTCTCAGAAGCTCAGCAGCTGTTTCAGCAAATTGGGAATGAGCTGGGGGTTGCAGAGTGTCTGCAAAGGCTTGGAGATATTTATCGAATGCAGAATAAATATGATGTGGCAATTGAAATGTTATCAAATGCTCAAAAACAATTTGGGAGTTCTGGAAATCAGCTGCGGGCTGCAGAGTGTCTATGGAGTCTTGGGGAGCTTTATAGAAAGCAGGAAAAATATGATGAAGCAACTGAAATGATATTGAAAGCTCAAAAACAATTTGAGGAAATTGGATATAAAGGAGTTGCATGGTGTTTGTGGACTTTGGGTAATATTTATAGGGCTCAAGGACAATATGCTGAGGCTGTTGATATGTTTTCAAAGGCTCAGATGCAATTTCAAATGATTGGGAGGATTGTTGATGCTGCATGGTGTTATGAAAATCTTGGGAATACTCATAGGCATCAAGGCCAATATGGAAAGGCAGAGAAGGTATGCACTGAAGCCTTGGAGCTCTTGAAAGGATTTCCAGGAGAAAAATATAGAATTGGATGGACTTTGTTGGAGTTTGGCCATCTTTTCTTTGATATGAAAGATTTTGTAGAAGCTAGGAGGAAGTATGAAGAAGCGAGGGATACTTTTGATTCACATGGGCAACTTGAGAAGGAGGTGGATAAATGTTCTGAGGCACTTGCTGAGCTTAATGAAGCTGAAGCCACTGCATCAATCAGTAAATGACTCTATTTACCCCATGATAATAATTCTTGCATTCATTGACATGTTGATTTTTTGTCCGCTATCTTGTACATGCTCAAATAAAATCTATCTATCAAAGCAATTTTGCAAAACCTCATGAAAACTTATTTTTGTACTAGTTTCTAAGCTTCGTCAAATATATTTTTTCATTCAAAATGAGAATTTTTGTCAGTTTTCATTGATGAATTGTGAGTATTGTAGTCATCACGTACATCAAAATTATGACCAGTTTGTCTTTAATTCGGAGAGAGAGAGGGTTCATTTTCCCATATAGGTAAGTATAAACTTTTGTTTTCATTTGAATTCATGGTGATAGACCACCTCTCCACCGAGAAATATTGAACGGTTATTTGATCTTTCTAAGTGTATGTTTTATTTAGATATAATATGCCTTAAGTACCTAGCACATCTCGGCAGCTTGTGCTAGAGAATATCAATAAGTGATGAATCCACCAGATATTAGATTTCTCAAAGTGCGCCAGAAATCACGGAGTGATCAGTTAAGTGTTATAGTAATGACCTTGTTGAGTGTGGGTAGTGGGTTATGGAACCGATAACTTGCTCATATATGTAAAATTCACTGGGTAACAGCGTCGAGATTTTTATATAATTACTTTCCATCTTTTATCGGCCCCATTTCCATCTTTTGTGAGTTGAACCTGCGCATTCCGGTTGCACAGGTAGCCGAAGAGGATTTAGCATTACAGTAGGTGAGTATAATCTTGAGGTACCATTTAGATTGACTTTCTCGCAAGGTCTACCTCGACATAATTCCATTTGAGGACCGGACACACGGTCTGTGTTATATCGGAGCGTGCAAAGCCGGCGCGATATAATTCTAATGTGGTTCGTGTAGAGAGCACACAAGTGATTCATATATAGACCACTGTGGACTCCTAAGCCGTATTGGTATCAACCATTGTCAAAATCATGGGTAGGAGCTTCATTTCTGGCTTTGTACCCATTATCTTTGATGATTTGGGATGAACCGTGCATGTAAAAGTTGACGTTCCATTTCGGGACACGGCTGTTGCGTGAGACACGTCATCAAAACACGTTGTCTCATCTTTCTCTTGACGCTCGTTTGGCCTTCTGCAGCTGTTCTCTTATCCATTTGTCCAACTCCCTGCTGGCACTGCGTCATCCATACAGTCAAAACTCCGTCCCTTTCTCTCGCATGCTCCTTGTTGCACATTATCTCGGGCTCAGATGACTACGTGATGCTAAAGTCTGGACAAGAGTACGTCCAATTCCTCTTCCCTCGTTCCTCGTCCCCTCATACCCAATTCAATGACCTTCTTACCCGCTCCTTCCATCTAAACTCATTTACATCTAGAGGCATAAACTCAACCACTTCCAAAGTTTTTGATCTCCAGGACAAATTACGTTGGATTTACACCTTGCTGCCATCCACAGTCTGCCCTTCGCCACTCCCCCAATTACTAATTACCATGTGCGCCTCAAGCATTTCATGGAAGTCTCGTAGCACGTCACCCATAACCCCGACTCGGTATGTTTGACACCCATTAATTTTACCCTGTCGCACTCATTATTCCTTTTTATTCTCCTCTGGCGCTTCTTTCCTTCCTCAGCCGCATACATCCAGCTGTCCGGCTGCCCCTTACCGAGACGGGATTCATCTTTTTGGGAGGCCTCCTAACTTCTCCCCGACATTAAAATCATCCTCATCCACACTCGTCACCTTACATTCCCACTCCCCTTCCCTTACAAGTTACCCCCTTCGTTACATTGCAATCACGACCTTTACATGACAAACTGAAACCAAGGTCAGCAGCAGTAACGGTGATAGTAACGTCAAAGTGGGCCCTCGAGAAATCTGGAGTCAATATTACAGTTATATGGGGGAACGGCAAAAATCCTGCAGGAACTACAGTTTTCAGTGCCCCTGGAACGAGTAGTTTGGCCGGTTCTGTTGGTTGTTCATAGGTCCGAGCGGCAGGTAAGTGAACCTTTTACATTGCTAAAATCGGTTACTTAAGATTAGGTTAGCAGGAAGATGAGAAATACGGGAGTCGACAACAAACACGAGAATGTAGACCGAGACTTGGAGGAGGTTACATGGGGGAGACATCTCTTTGTCTACTGCAATATCCCGATAAGACCATGTATCAGCGTATCCGACTTCCACCTCCATTAGCAGCGGGTTCTCTACTTTGGTCAGTGCAACTAGTGCGACTGGATGCATCCCTGGTTCGATCCACTGCTGTTCACCACAACACCCCTCGCATCCACACATCCCTCCCCATTACTTGAATCCATGTTTCCCTTCGACGCCGCCATACTATATTCGAAGCAAGGCACGACCAACTCAGTTCCACCGCTGGAAGTCAAACAATGAACCCGCAAAACCAATCGACACCGATGTTATCTGGTTCGCCTATGCATAGTGGTGTTATCGTGAGAACGATAGGGACAGAGAGCGCTCCTCACGCTGGATTGGGACAAGGACAAGGTGTTATGGGAGTACGAGGTCCGAGAGTTGTTCCGCCTATGTCACCGCTGTCCGAGTCTTTTCCCTCGGTACCGACAACAGCTTTGGCCGATCCCCTCATGGTGTACCCTGTACTGCTACTAGTTATAGCGGTGGTAGCGGTGAAGCAAGGGGAATCGGTGGGTATGGATTTTGGTGGAGCCGAACAGAGGGTTTGGGGTTTTTGTCTTGGCAAGTAAGAGAGGGGGAGTTTGGTTATGTTACCTTTATGACTGTTGTCCATCTATTCCGAGACCTAGGAATCTAATAAAGCTTTTGCTAGTTGTTTGACTGCTAATATTGAAGGAGCTAGGGAGGATAGATAAAGAGAGGGTAGGGGGAGAACAGAACAGTAGTGATACAACGAGAGGGATGAAATTGAGGGTTGAGACTTGAGGGCTGAACAAGTTGTTGCGATCCAATGGGGGGGAGAAAACGACATTCTTTGTCTGTCACGTTTGCCTTGGTTGGGTCCGTTGGCTTCGTCCATAGGGTGACCCTCAATTCCAGCAATCTCGTCTCTAATGTCACTTTGCTCTTGGCATTTGGTATTCCGTGAGGTACTGGTCCTAAATCCGGTGGAGGACCAGGGATGAGGACCTCGGAAGTGGGGTGTAGGGTGCAGAACGGTCAAAAGCGACATGGGTTGGTAGAAGAATGGTTGTACACAGTAATTCATTCAAGCATCCGAAATTATAACCAAGTGAATGGCGGGCTTTTTTCTCTCCGTTATTTTTGACTAATGGGTTGTCGCTCTTTCTCACTCGTAAACATGTTTGAAGTATTTCATCACGCACAGTCCATGCTGTGATATCCCATGTCGACGCAAGTGATTCCTCTGGAGGGAATTCTTTCTGCTCGCAGTATGTTAGAGGGCCTCAATTCTTTAGTTACAGTAACGAAAATGAGAACATGGGTAAGGTAGTAGATTTCGAGGGTCATTTAGTTTTATAGAATTTTTAACTGTTGATTTTTGGAGTGGCTAGGAGTGATGTAACCGTCATTTCTTTTTCTTTTTGTGAAATTTGGCAATGAGCCTAGTATATGAACATCGGTACTTACAAATTTATAGGATCATATATATACCAAAACAAGTGATTCTGAGCTGTGAGCTGGCTGCCGAATATACCCTTAGATATGTCGCCTCCCAATCAAGCTCACAACTCAAGGCAGGGGCCCAAGCGTTGGATGTTCATTTTTTCATAGTAGGAGTCATGATGTTGGCCCGTTGCACAGGTACCCAATGATAATATATATTTTCCATGCGCTTTCATGATTGCACTATTTGCGCAATCCGTGTGTCGGTGTATATTTGTCGATTTCTCTTCTCATGCTCCTTGGCCTTGCAAAAATGCGAGCCTTTCCATAAAGGAAAAATTTTGACTTCTCTCCTGCGTCTAATTTATGTTCCACGAGACCCTAGTATTTCTTCAAATGTTCAATCGACTGGTCACATACGCTTTCTCATATCGACAGTCTTATACCTCTAGCACCTGATCATATGTAAATGGATATCTCCGTATTCTCCGAAACCTTATTTTTCGACATATTTTGAAATTGACTGGTCACATGCAACTGGATAATTTTCACGTCTTCGAACTCAACAGGTACATCACTGCGCATTGATAGTAAGTTTATTCTCCTCAATCAACTTCGATTATGTGAGTTAACAAATAATTTTAGTAGCACGATGAAGAAAACTACAATTGCGGCTCTACGAAAACTTGGTTTGAAAGATAAAAAGAGACAAAAAGATAGACAAGAACCTGGTCATGTCAAAAACCCTGACGGTGTACCCGCAGGGACTTCTTTATCTCACTCAAATCCCCAAATTTCCGAAGGGCAGATGCAGACATCCCCTAGTCCCCTTTTCTTTACAGATTCACAGAATAATGATTTCACAAGGGCCAATATTACAAATGTTGCTGGCAATATAAACTACTATAGTGAGCATTGAATAATTTTGGAAATGAATGACAGAATTCACCTTTCACTAGGCACACCAGTCTCTGATGTCAGGGTATGTACTTCATAATAAAAAACTTTTTGTACAAGGCTACTAATAGGCTTTTTCCAAAGCAAAAGATAACTCCAGAGTATGTGAATCCAATGATATTCTAATAAGGTATACTAATCTTTAGAACAGTATGATAGAATCTGCTACCCCAGTAGTGCCACTTGTGTTCAAAGGAAGGGAGGAGCTTGTTGACCAAGGGGTCAATATTCTCTGTCAACAAACCCCTAGATTCTTAGCTATTCTGGGAGCAGGAGGAATGGGCAAGACTTCATTGGCCCTTCATATCATGAATTCTGTCTCAGTCAAGAATAAGTTTGCAGAAAGATGTTACTTTATTCCATGTGAACTTTTTGAAGATGCAGAATCCCTTGTCCAGGGATTAATCCATGTTATGGAGTTGACAGTGCAGGAAAATCAGAGTAAACAGAAGGTCTTATTTAACCATCTCCAGTCTGCTCAAGGTGATCTTCTGATTGTTTTTGATAATTTTGAGACCCCTTGGAATCATGATGACTTCATAGGTGTAAGAAATTTATTAGAGAGGATTGCACTGTATGTAAAAGTATCTCTGATAGTTACCATGCGGGGACCAGATGGACCTGGAGATATTCAATGGGAAAAATTAGGAGATAGATATGGGATCCCAATATTATTACCTGTTCCTGCAAAAGAAGCATTTAAAGCATTTGCAGGCAGCAATCTTGAACACTCGAATGACTCTGAATCTCAAATTGATTCATTACTGTATCAACTGGACTATGTCCCTCTTGCAATCAAATTGAGTGCTCAGCATGTCAAAAGAATTCCACTGGAAGCATTGATAAGGATGTGGGAGAAAGACAAAACATCAATCCTGACAGAGGGAAGAGTGCCAGGAAGACTGACTAGTGTTAGTTTTTCCATTGATATATCTTTGCGAATTTTCAAAATAGAAGGAAGAGTACTCAATCTGCTATCAGCAATGTCATTTCTGCCTGATGGGATCCCTTTTTGGGTTGAATATCTACCTCAGATGGTTCCAGGAGAAGGATCAAATTTCAATGTGTCAACACTTTTAGATAGTTCCCTTGTATATGTCCAGAATGCAGGGCTGAAAATGTTAGCACCAGTGCGAGAACATATTCATTCCAAGTATCCCATTGGACAAGTTGATATTGATCAGCTGGGGAAGTTCTATGAAGAGTTTCTTGAAAACTTACCAAAAAATAATATGCAGGCCCAACCCATAATTCAACTTCATATCAACAACATTGAAAGGGTTTTCAAAACACAAATAAGTGAGGGTCATTCAATAACATCATGCATTTCTGCAGTAAATGCTGTGGACAGATTTGGTAGATTTTCTTCAGTTTCCCTCGGTCTGATTGATCTACTTCTACAAAACAACCAAGATATGAAGAAGGAGGATGAGGTTGATTTGAAACTGAGCAGGGCAAGCAACTTGAGATGGTTGGGAAGATTCCAGAATGCAGAGACCCAGGTCATGTCTGTAAAAGAATCTCTCAATGAGGAAGAGAATATTTCTCAATCTGAAGCAGATATACTGGGAAGGTGCTTTGATATTCTGGGAGGCATCTACTATCCTCAGGCTCAATATGAAAAGGCCATCAACATGAATCTCCAAGCCCAAAAGTATTTCAGACAAAGTGAAAACCAATGGGCTCAAGCTAATTCAATGAGCTGGCTTGGGAGTATTTACTTTATGCAACGAAGATACAAAGAAGCCTCTGAAATGATCTCAGAAGCTCAGCAGATTTTTCAACAAATTGAAAATGAGCTGGGAGTTGCAGAGTGTCTGCAAAGGCTTGGAGATATTTATCTCATGCAGGCTAGATATGATGAGGCAATTGGTATGTTATCAAATGCTCAAAAACAATTTGAGACTTTTGGAAATCAGCTGCAAGCTGCAGAGTGTCTATGGAGTCTTGGGGAGCTTTATAGAATGCAGAAGAAATATAATGAAGCAACTGAAATAATATTGAAAGCTCAAAAACAATTTGAGGAAATTGGAAATAAAGAAGGGGTTGCACAGTGTTTGAAGATGTTGGGTTTAATTTATAAAGATCGAGCACAATATGATGAGGCTATTAGTATGCTCTTGAATGCTAAGAGGCAATATCAAAGTATTGGGAAAATTGCTGATGCTGCATGGTGCTATCAACATCTTGGGGAAACTTATAGGCTTCAAGACCAATATGAAAAGGCAGAGGCAGCATTCACTGAAGCATTGGAGTGCTTTAAAGAATTCCCAGGAGAGAAATATTATATTGGATCCACTTTGTTGCACTTTGGCTATCTTTTCTTTGATATGGAAGATTTTGCCAAAGCTAGGAGGAAGTACGAAGAAGCAAGGGATATTTTTGATTCTCATGGACAACTTGAGAAGGAGGTGGATAAATGTTCTGAGGCACTTGCTGAACTTGATGAAGCTGAAGCCTCTGGATCAATCAGTGAATGATTGTTTGTACTCTATAATAATAATTTTTGCATTCATTGACACATTGATTTCTCTGCTGGTATCTTGTACATAGTCAAATAAATATAGTATCTGTCAAAGACATTTTGCGAAGCCTCATGGAAAGTTATTTTCGTACTAGTTTGTGAACTTCCGCAAGTAGGTGTTTATATTTTTTATGATTCAGAACGAGAATTTCAGTCAGTTTTTATTGAGTGAATTGTGAGTTTTGAAGTACTAGTCATTGTGTACATCGAAATCATGATCGGTTGGTCTTTAATTCGGAGAGAGGGTCATTTACTTGTATAGGTAAGTATAAACTTTTGTTGTTCATTTGAATTCATCGTGACAGACCATCTCTCCACCGAAAGAATTCGAACGGTTATTTGATATTTCGAAGTGTGTATTCTATTTGGATATAACATGCCGCAAGTACGTAGCATGTCTCGGCAGTTTGTGCCAGATAATATCAATAATTGATGAATCTTCAGGTTATCAGATTTTTCAAAATGCGCTAGAAATCACGGAGCGATCAGTTATGTGCCAGAACAATGACCTTGTTGTGAGTAAGTTATACTGGGTAATGGAACTGATGACTTGCTCATCTATGTGAAATCCACTGAGTAACAGTGTTGCGATTTTTATATCTTATCGGCCTCATTTCCATTTTTTGTGACTTGAACCTGTGTATTTTGGTTGCATGGGCAGCCAAAGAGGGTTCAAGCCTTAATTTCAACAGCTGAGTATGATTTCGAAGTAGTACCATTTAGCTCATCTTTCTCGCAATATCTAACTTCGACATGATTCCGTTTAAAGGCCGGACACGACGTTCCATGCTATCTGTTGATGTCGGAGCCTGCAAAGCCGGTGCAATTTAATTCTGGTGTAGTTCATGGAGAGAGCACACAAATGCTTGATATACGGAACATCGTGCAGTCTTAAGTCATATTGGCATTGATCATTGCCAAAATCATGGGTAGGAGCTACATCTCTGGCTCTGTACCCGTTGACTTTGGTGATTTGGTATGAACTGTGGACGTATCAAAGTTGACGCGTGTCTGATTCCATTTTGGGACACGGCCTTTTGTGTAATACACGTCATCAAAACACGTTGTCTCATCTTTCTCTCGACGCTCATTTGGCCGTGTCCATGATCTTTTCTGGGCTGTTCTCTTATCCATTGGTCCGACTCCCTGCTGCGTCATCCATACAGTCAAAATTGCGTCCTTTCTCTCGTATGCTCCTTATCGCACATTATCTTGGGCTAGGATGACGACTTGATACTAAAATTGCTGGAAAAGAGTACGTCCAATTCCTCTTTCCTTGTTCCCTTGTTCCCTCATACCCAAATTGACTTTATTCCCCGCCCTTTCCGTCTAAACTCATTTACATCCAGAGGCATAAACTCGACTACGTCCAAAGTTTCTGGGCTCCATTGGCAGGACGAATTATGTCGAACCTACACTTCGCTGGTGTCTCAGCCTGGCCAATCCCCGAATTACTGTGTTCGCCTCAAGCATTTCATGGAAGACTCGTAGAACTTCGCACATGATCCCCACTCGATACATTTGGTGCATATCAATTCCACCCTGCCACAGTCGTTACTCCCTCTCTATTCCCCTCTGGTGCAGCGGTGCTTCTTCCCTTCCTCAGCCGCATATATCCAGCTGTCCGGCTGCCGCTTACCGAGATGTCTGTGCTCCTAACTCGTCACCTTAGATTCCCACTTCCCTTCCCTTACCCCCTTCGCTTCATTGCCCTTGTGATCACGACCTCTACATGACAAGCTAAACCCTTAACGGCGGCAACAAGGACAGTAACGTCAAAGTGGACCCTCAAGCAGTCTGTATATCATGGTTATATCGGGAAACGGCAAAAGTTCTGCAGGAACTACAGTTTTCAGTGCCCCTGCCTGGAACGAGTGGTTTAGCCGGTTCTGGTGGTTCATAGGTCAGAGCGGCAGGTAAGTGAACCTTTTACATTGCTAAAATCGGTTACTTAACATCAGGTTCACAGGAAGACGAAAAATATGGGAATCGACAACAAACACGGGAATGTAGACCGAGACTTGGGGGAGGTTACATGGGGAAGACATCTCTTTGTCCACTGCGATATCCCAGATAAGAGTATGTATCGGTGTATCCGAATTCCATCCCCCATTAGCAGCAGGTTCTCTACGTTCACTCGTGCTACAGGATACATTTCTGTTTTGACCCACCGCTGTTCACTACAACATCCCTCACATTCGCACATCCCTCCTCATTATTTTGATCCAAGTTTTCCTTCGACACCGACATATTATATTCCAGGCAAGGCACGAGCAACTGAATTCCACCGCTGGAGGTAGAGCAGTGAACCCACAGGACCCTGACATCAACGTTACCTCTTTTGCCTACGGATAGTGGTTTTATCACGAGAACAACAGGAACAGGAAGTCCTCACGCTGGATTGGGACAAGGACGAGGTGTTATAGGAGTACAAAGTCCGGCGAGAGTTGTTCCGCCTACGTCATCGCTGTCCGAGTCTTTTCCCTCGGTACCGACAACAGCTTTGGCTGATCCCCTTATGGTGTACCCTTTGTACTGCTACTGGTGATAGCGGTGGTAGTGGTGGAGCAAGGGGAATCGGTGGGTATGGATTTGGTGGAACCGAACAGAGGATTTGGGGTTTTGTCTTGGCGAGTAGGAGAGGGGAGTTTAGATATGTTACCTTTGTAACTGTTGTCCGTCTATCCCGAGACCCGAGAATCTAATAAAGCTGTTGCTAGTTGTCTGACTGCTAATATTGAAGGGGTTGGGGAGGATAGGTGAGAGGGTAGGGAAAGAACAGAACAGTAGTGATACAATGGATTCGGAAGGGATAAAATTAAGGGTTGAAACTCGAGGGGGCTGAATAAGTTGTTGGGATCCAATGTGGGGAGAAAATGACATTCTTTGTCTGTCTTTAACGTTTGCCTTGGTTGAGTCCGTTGGCTTCGTCCATGGGGTGATTCTCAATCCCAGCAATCCTGTCTCTAATGTCACTTGGCTTCTGGCATTTGGTGTTCCGCGAGGTACTGATACCAAATCTGGTGGAGCATCAGGGATGAGGTCTTTGGAAATGGGGTAGCCACCGTAGGGAACACAATGGTTAACGCAACATAGTCAGCTGGAGGATTTTCAGGCACGAGGCATCCATTCAGGCTCCCAACATGATCATGAATGGTGAGTCATTTTCTCCTTATTCTTGACTGACGGGTAGTCGCTTTTTCCCTTTTATAAACATTTCATCCCGTAAAGTCCATGCAATGATATCCCATGTACCCGCAAGCTATTCCTCCCCAGGATTTTTCTCTGCTCACAGTATGTTAGAGTGTTGTTACAAAGATGAGAACATGGGTAAGGTAGTAGATTTCGAGGGTCATTAGTTTTATAGAATTTTTAACCGTTAATTTTCGGAGTGGCTAGCAGTGATGTCATTTCTCCTTTTCTTTTTGCGAAATTTGGCAATAAAGTACTTGCAAGTCTATGGATTAATATATACCAAAACCAGTATTTCTGAGCTGTGATCTGGCTACCGAACATCATACCCTCAGATATATCGCCTCCCAATCAAGTTTACAACTCAAGGCAGGGACCCAAGCATTGGGTGTTCATTTAAACTTTTTCTAGTAGAAATTCATGATGTTGGCCCGTTGCACAGGTACCCAACAATAATAATTTCCATGCACTTTCATGGTTGCACTACTATTCGCGAAATCCGCGTGTCAGTGTATGTTCGTCGATTTCTCTTCTCATGCGCCTTGGCACTGCAAAAATGCGAGCCTTTCGATAAAGGAAAAACTTCGACTTGTCTCCTGCACCTGACATATGTGTTCCCCGAGTATTTATCCAAATATTCAATCAACTGGTCACATAAGTACGTTTTTTTATATTTAGTTTTGAGACACAATTCTTTACCTTCCGTTTGTTTCCCACTCCAATGCGCTGGTGTCCCTGGATTTTTGATGCAATTATAAATCCTAAGTAGATGCATGGTTTGACCGCGTTTCTCGTTTTTTATTGTGCATAGCTGCATATATGCTAAAGTTGTTTGGATTATCTTGAATTTGGTCTATTCACTTAAGTGTCCTGCTTTTAGGGCCTGTTTGGGTGCAGCCGCTTAGGTCTGCTTACGACCGGTTACCCTGCCAAATTTACAGCCATTCACGGTGATTCACCTGTGGGAAAAAGGCTTAATGTTGTAAATTTGGCGGGTAACCGGTCGTAAGCAGACTTAAGCCGTTGCACCCAAACACGCCCTTAGCAACCTATTATCTGCCAGAGGTAAACGAAGTAACATATATGGGAAATTGTGCTTACGGAATTCGGAATTCGGATATTGCCCATCGGAGGGACAGGTGATCTGTTATAACTCGATAAGGTTCATGGCTGTGCTGGTCTCAAGCGAATGGGCCCTGGTACGGAGCATTAACGGAGGGCTACCGGCGTCTCATTGTCACACCTTTGTGTCGGTTACAAGATGAAGTCCGCCGACCGAGAGGCATTGGATTTAAGACCAGTTCCGCCGACAGAGAGGCAACTGGATTTTGAGACCAGGTCCGCCGACAGAGAGGCAACTGGATTTTAAGACCAGGTCCGCCGACAGAGAGACATTGGATTTTAAGACTAGTTCCGCCGACAAGAGACACTGGATTTTAAGACCAGATCCGCCGACAGAGAGACTGGATTTTAAGACTGTTTCCCCCAACAAAGTGGCATTGGGTTCCGAGGCAATTCCACTGACACATTGTACCTCACTTTCCTCATTATCAGAAATCTCTTGGAACTTCACCATCTAGTATGAATTTGCTTTTGTATGGGAATAGAGTTTTTTTCAGAAATTCAGGTAATTTTCAGGTTTCATAGGATTACTAGTTTTGTTTTCACCAAGTACAACATCTCAAATTTGGATATTTATAAGTCTCAGTGTGGCCTTGATCATGAACTCCTCTCTCAATGCCTGTACTTTCCATGGAATTTAAAGAGCTCCTCAATCCAGAGCCTGGTTTATCTTCTTCAAACTGTGTATCAGTCCAGTTTGGTGTGAAGATAAATAGGCAAACAACTCTGGACCAGCTCTACAGATATAGCAGGTAGACCACTTTCCTTGAATATCCTGAAACTTCAGCCACTGAAGGTGTTTTGATTGGACATCTTATTAAGATAGATACTAGGGACTGGAGTAATCTAGCTAGCCACATTGCTTATTCTTTGGGAGCACCTAGAAGCAGGACATCTCAGATGTGCAGTGTCTTGACTGATGAAACTGGACGTAGTGTTCAGTGTATGAAAACAACATCCACTTGTGAGCATCTAGTTCTTCTATGGCAATTTTACTGAATGCATCGTTCAGGTCAGGGTGTTAAAGTCTTTCAGGTAAGGTTCTTGCCAGTTCACAAAGAAAAAGCCCCAATCCTAACAAAATTCAGAATCTCACAAATGATTATATGTAAATCTCACCCTTTGCTTGACTGCCCCCTTGATCCAAAGTCCACAATAAAATTCCAGTCATATTTGTGTCAGAAAGGGACAATGAATGAAGATGTCTAAACTTCAGAGTCTCTCCTGTAGCTTGCAGAACAATTTGATTGATCCTCCAGAAAAGATGTAGGTGAGCCTCAGCAGATTCCCTGTTCAGAAGAGCTCTGGCATAGACCAAGCCTGGATCATTGGGAAGAGAATTTAATTGAAGTTCTATTATGTTTTGGAAAATTTTGACTTACATCTACCATCCTTCCTCCCAAGCAATTCAAATTCCATAAAGTTGGCCACCCTTTTGAAGGAAATGTCACTTTGGACATAGGGGACAGTTGATAGTTTTTGACTCTGAGTTTTGGTCATGAAGATAACCAACCGAAAAGATGTAGATGTTGTAGGTGCAAAGACAGGATCAGTTCCTTCTTCTGAGCCTGTATCTAAGGAATCAGAAAGACAAATCTCCTCCATGAGTCTGATATAGTGCTGTTAAACAGGAAGAGAAGAATCCTGTATATTCTTGAGGGACTGGAGACCTGAAGTAATATTACTAATGGAAAGTTTATCAATTGAAGAGAATCACCTGTCCATCCTGTCCCTTCTGGGAAAACTTGCTGTTGGGCTTGAAGAATATATGCTTTGATGTGGTCAGAGCTTGCTAATGAAGGATGTAAATCTGTAAGTGTAGGGTCATGGCTTTGCAAAGCTGGTATCTTTTGTCAAAGGAAAGAATGGGTTAAAGGATGTCGAAATAGGCGTCTAGGTGTCAACCCAGCAAGTGGGTAACCAAAGGCAATAGATCCAGAATTTCCTTTCTCAAGTTACTTCATCAGAGAAAATGACGTTCCATTTTAACCCCATTTCAATGATTATAATCCACTGCAATATTTCAATCAAGTTAAAATCCAGCCACCTCATTTCAATCCAATTATAATATGATTAAAATTCTTGTAACTATCCCCCATATTATAATTAGGATGAAACCATTGCAGTGAGTAGAATTAGATTATAATAATGTGGGCTAATCATAACACAGGGCATCTATTTAAATACCAATAATAATTCTAGCACCAATAATTGTTTTAGGAATTCAAATCAAGTTATAATTATGTGGCTTAGTCCCAGCTAGTATACTAGTGTTGACAAAATGATCATAAGGCCCTCTCCATAACCTAATCATTAATGCCCCTACCCCACACTTGAATCTTGATTGATGTCATCTACTTCCACATCCTCAGGACCAAGGTTAAATCATCCTCCCTTCTCCCCAATTTTGATTTGTTTTCACCTCAGCCTCTTCATTTCTAAGTATAAATATAGAGTCTGACATGAGTTCCATTTACTCACTGAGATGATACACACATTTTTCAAACTTGTCCAATCAGTGGTTCAGATAACACAGATGATAGGAGTAAGACAAAAAGCCAGTTCCAAGATGGATATATTAGTACATACTGCTATGAAATGATGATTGATCGGGAGTTGCAAAAGACACCACAGCAGCTGCTGCAAATTTGAGTCTGAACTGTTGATGGGTTTGAATCAACAATGAAAACATATGAATGCATGATGACTTAACTTGAGCTTTGGGTTCAGAATAAAGCAGACAGGCCTGCCAGTGGTTGGCAATGATCAGCATCAGACATTGAACGTGTAGACATTGAGCCACATAGGTGGGGCTTGCATTTCAAGAAGAGAGGAGTAGAATCTAACATACCTGAACAATCCAACGTTCCACCGAACACAGCCGATCCAGGTGGAAACTTCTTGTATCTGTTATGACTTCAGTTTAGCCAGGTATTAAATAAAAGACTTACAAGTAACCCCAAGTTATAAACGCGAATCATATCTCTGCATGTAATCAAAGGGCTAAGTAAAATGATGGTGAGATAGAAAAGATTAAAGCCACATGTGCGATGATTTCCAGCCAAATCATGATGATGATTTATGCATTGAATTTCCTACTCATTCTCGTGGTCTCTTGGTACACATTGACTACAACAAAGAAGTAGAAGCCAAACTTTCAACAGAAAATGTCAGCATCAGCACAAGTGCACAATACAGATCTCTGGCCATTGGTGATATATAAGAGGATATGTATAAACCAGCCAAAAGCGATGGTCCCTAGGACTAGATTACCAGTGTCCACTTCAAGGGGGACAAGTCTAAAGCAAAACAGGACTTATAAGACTGGGAAAAAGACTTTGGAGTCAAAAAAAACTTACAGTTCTTCGGTGTAAAATCCTACTTCAATAGATGAGCTGTCTGACATAGTGCGTATTGAACTTTAGTTTTACCATTTGAAAGCAAACGAGGATATGGACGAGTACTGGAAGATGAGGGGCAGATAGGTAGATTACGCAGCTCTGCAACTAGCGGCAGGGAACCTAAGGTTCAGTTGGCAACATCTGCTCGGGAGAGGCAGACGCACAGTAGACCTTCCAACCCAAGAGGTGTGAGGTATTACAGTTGTACATGCTGTAAGTACTTGTAATAATATTGGTACTATGATACATTATCATAGTGAGATAGACAAAGAAAGGCCATGGAAAAACACTGTAGTAGAGGAACAGTAAAAATAACCTGATAAAACCTTTAATGACCACAAGGAGCGGGGACAGTGTTAAAAATGGTGGGAGCACTCAGCGAAAGACTAGCACTCGTGCTCGCACTGAGAGACGAATGAAAGGGAGTGGGCCATCGCTCTGCGTGGCTATTACGAGGCCGTAGGGTGTTGCCGAGCACGCCGAAAATAGATTAAGTTTTATACAACGTGACTTACCAAATGGGGTTTGTACATGGCAGCTTCACAGCCACCAGCGCGAGTCGAGTTTAGTAAGGACGAGTCCAGACGAGTCCTCCTAAAGCTTCCTAAAGTCGGCCTCGTAACATGTATTCATATTCACGTGACCGTTTAATCTAAGCACCATCATTACCACCTCGACGTCTCGACCTACTTGGATTGTTTTCAACAAACACCCTCTTCTAAATAACCTTCAATGTTTTTTTTTACCAATAGCTTACGATGTCTTTCTCGCTGTCACACAGATCCTCTTCAGTAAACCCAACAATAACGGACTCGGTTCTCCTTTGCCTATATACTCTCTAGCTTGCTAACATGATCCTTCGTTATCTCTCATTTGAGTCGACAACACCAATGGCACCAACGTTATTCCTATGCCGAGGGATAGAATCACTGCAGATTTCACCAAGGAACAGCTGGTTTCTGTCAAGCAGATCGATATCTCGTCGCTGTTGACCATTCGCTCCCTCGTCCTCCTCCTCTCGGTATACTTTTATTGTACAACCTGCGTACGCCAACCCAAGATTCACTTGTTCAACTCGTTCAAGGATCCGAACGCTCCCTCATTTGACGAAAATAGTGAATGGGACTATGTTGTTCTTGCTCTTATTGGAACTGACATGTGAGTATCTTTACTTCTCAATAGAACTTCTGCTTTCAAACTCATTATAAGTTGGCGTAAAATGCGTAGAGTAGGCAATGAAGGATTCAGCAAGACCCTCATAACAGACTATCACCATACACAATTCACCAAAATACTCAAGTTTCTAGCTTCCGGTATTGTCTTGCGACCATACGACCTAGAAGCACACTCCCTCGCCATGATGCCTACCCCTCTGTCGTGCCTTTGAAGCTGGAAGATACATTTCTACCACCCCCACCTCTCCGTTCGGCTCTCAAGTATTCCAAATCTCCCTCATCAGCTACTTCCCCCGCTTCCTCTTCCTTCGTTTCTACCCATGGCCTTCCAACTGTTTTTTCCTCACCAACCGACAAGTCTTTTTCTCCACAAAAGCCCAGCGGCGAGCGTGTTTAGTTTCATGTTGTGTCCGAAGAGTGATGGGTATAAGAGGACGAGGAATACGAGGTCTGCTTTTTCCTTACATCTCCTCTCCTCTCCTCTATCTCTAGTGAGACTGTTACCGTTTGTCAAGATAGACGATAGGGGTGGTTTATATGTGCGTAAGAACCCTCACCGAATCTACTCTGCTGCGGTTTTACGTTTACTCGTTACTGTTATTCCTGGTGCTAATTGTGTTATAGGCGCTAGATACCACTACCACTCCCAAGGAGGTCGACTGGTCCTCCTCCGACACACACGCTTCACTCGCATACAAACGTCCCTCCTCCTCTCATTATCACCCCTTTCCCGTGTCGTCTCTCCTTTTCCACACTCGGATTTCTTCGTTGGTTTAAAGATCTTCATTTTATTATTTTTCTTTCCTTCTCTCTTGGCGAGAGGAAACGCTCTCCTTGGTGAAGGAAGAACTTACGCTGGAGCGTAATGTTCCGTTCTGTTCTGTTAGTATTACGTTCTTAGGCCACGTCACGCGTCAATTTGCGTGCGGAATAACCACGTGATTGTGTCCCTCTTCCCTTTCGACCACCACCTTCCCCATGCCCCGAGGAACCATTCGCGGTCGTTCTGTGGGAAATGCTGCCAGAGATGGTGTCCGTGCTCCTGGAGGAGCTTCTCCTGGCCGTGGTCCCTCCACCTCCGCTCAGGTCCCCACCCCTCAACATCGGACAGCCTTATAAACCGAGACGCGTAATCAACAACGCGTCCAACAGCAAGAGGAATTTCAAGAAGAGCCTCAAGATTCCATGAGGACCATCGGGAAACGAAAGCGGGCGTATTCTTTGATCGTGAACGCGTTGAGCAAGCATAGGTTGTCGGATCGAGGAAGGTACGTTTGTATACACATATATGCGCGCAGGTTTATGCGTCTTTTGCTTCTTGACTTTTGACCACCATCATCTTTCATCTCGATGTCCAGGAGTCGTGGTTCTGTACCTCAAGGCCATGTCTCTGCTTTTACCAGCACTCAGAGCGCTCGTAGTGTGCTCGTAGTCATAACTCTACTCATGGTAGGATTAGTTTGCGTGGTGCTTGGGGCACCCGCAGTTTTGTACCTGGCAGTTCTCATACGTTGTCACTTCTACAAACACCCGCAATTCTGCTCCATCCATCCAGACTTAGACACGCTACTCCGAAAGAACATCGACCACTTGTCACTATCCCGGATCAATTCAATCATACACCCCCATCCTCAGATAGTCCCACTTCGGAGAAGAGGACAAGAACGATGCTCAGGCACTTCAAATCTTCAAGTGCAGTCTTTCATTTGGAACCACGTACGAGGAAGTCATCGACACGTTGAGTATACGTGGGAAGAGGCAAAGGTAGGATGCATATATGCGTCAATCGTTCCCGAATACTGATATTTTTCTACTAAGACTGATGATCAGGTAGGAAGGCGACAAAACGACAACAACACCTAAGAAGTACATTTTTTATTTTTTCTTTTCCATCATTTCTGACGGGTTTGGTGCTCTAGTGCTAGTTTCGGCAGTGATTTTTGAGCGTTGGACACCTTTTTATGTGGCAACCTCCACACAATAAAGGCTGGGAGAAGCCGACGACAGGAACTTAAAGGCCTCCTGTGAGACTATACACTCAGGTCGTTCTTCACTGATAAGTATATACTTTGTTTTTAGGCACACCGGGTAGCTTTTTAGGTCCAACGTTGATTCTCGCTTTTTCTTTTGTGCTTGTACTTAAGGAATAGGACTCGGACTCGGACTCGGACTCGGACTCAAGAGCGATCGGTTAGCTTTCATTTGCTTTTCTTTTTTCATGCCTGTACTCGTGGACTTGGACTTGTTCTTGGTCTGATACTTAGACTGAGGGTGAAGCCGCCATTAGGTATATCGTATTAGTAGTAATATGTACCTACCAATGAATATGACAGTGTTGTTTCTATACCAAATGCTGGTATTATATGCAAGTTTTGAATGAGATTTATTGCTCACTATTAAAATCTTTGAAACTTGATTATAATCTGGTTTCAACCATTAAAATGATTCCAACCTCCTCAATGATTGTTGTGAGTATAACCTTCAAAACTTGATTATAATCAAATTTCAACCATTAAAATGATTCTAGCCTCTTCAATGATTCTTATGATTATAACTCTTAAAACTCAATTATAATTATGAGAATGATTGTAGGGTCCTAAACTATTTTAATGATTTTAATCAAGTTAGGATAATAGTGATCCACTAAAACCTTGATTAAAATATACTGAAATAGTTTTGAGGGTTTTGGGATTATAAAGATTTTAATCTGATTACAATAGACCGTCATTTTCTCTGATGTTGGAGTTTTGGAAGGAATAGGGATTGGGTGAGTGTGAGCTCCAGAACAAACTATTAGAGCCCATGGACAATTCTGGCTTTCTTCAGGGATGGGTTCATAGATATGGAATTTAGAGCTGCAAGCTAGTGTCTCAAGCTCTGTCATGAGCATTCTTCCATCTACTTGAGATCTGTGTTGAAAGGCTGTTGATAGAAATTGATAAGGAAAATATTACCTCCCAATAAAGCAAAAACTTACAGCAATAAATCTTTAAGCTATTT
>ML179054.1:333272-377806 GCA_004369135.1 Dendrothele bispora CBS 962.96 | reverse complement strand
CGCCTTTCCATCCTTTTTATGGTACCACATAGATATCAATATTGTCCATTAGTGTCACTTTTCTGACTTTAAATTGGTGTTTTGAACTTGGCGATTGTAAAGGAAACCATTGAGACTGTTTTTTTGTCCAAGCTCAGGGCTAACCCTAATTTAAGGTAAAGAAATGTTTCTTGATACGGTTTTGATACGGTTTGATACATTTTGAAACGTCTGATTTTCATTGATACTTTTTGATACACTTCATTGATACATTTGATACACTTCATTGGTACAATTTGATATGCTTCATTGGTACATTTTGATACGCTTCATTGGTACATTTTGATACGCTTCATTGGTACATTTTGATACGCTTCATTGGTACATTTTGATACACTTCATTGATACGTTTATGGATCCTGATACATTTTGATACACTTTGATACACTTTTTTGATACACTTTTGATATGTTTCCTCATGTTGATATCGATTGATGATACACGGTCATGAGCTGATACACATGCGGATGCTTCTGTCAATACTCATGTTGGCAATCCCTTGTTTCCTTACCATATCCGTATCCATATCTGTATCCATGTCCATATCCATATCTGTGTCCATATCCATATCTGTATCTGTGTCCATATCTGTATCTGTGTCCATATCCATATCCGTGTCCATATTCATATCCGTGTCCATATCCATATCCGTGTCCATATCCATATCTATATTTGTTCTGTTTAAACCAGACTTTTCCTACCTGTAATGGCACTTACTACTGCACAACCTAGCCTGGTTAATTGCCACACTCTCTCATAATAAACCCTATAAACAGAATACATTTTGGACTAGACAATACTGGTACGCAGTGAAAGAATCATTTCAATACTACAAATGGATTGTTTGTCAAAAATAGTAGAAAGACAGTGAAGAGCCTAGAAATTGAAGAGCAATTAAAAGAATGATAACTGGGCAGCAAAATCATAAGGGATAAGGTCAATGTGGAGTATAGAAAAAAAGAGACAGTATAAAGGGATTGAGTGGCTGAAGAGAGTCCAGAAAGAGGAAGTTGGTATGAATGGCTCGGTGGATGGATCAAGAAATCTGCAAGTGTCATATAAAGAAAAATCAGCTGGATATGTAAGTGTCTGTACAACTAGTCAAAATCTGCAAGTGTTGTATTTAAAGAGAATCAATCAGACAAGTCAATCACAGTACAACTACTGGAATGCTGCTCCAAGTCACTGGGGAGATAATATTCCCCACAAATGTGGCATGGGAGAGACGTTTGCTTGAGGTACTTTGCAAATGTTTGAGAAGTAAGTCCACGTCCAGCTCCCCAGCTCTCCAAAAAATTTTCCATCTCATCCCTATGGTCCAAAAGGTGAGTTGGTTGGACCACATCCCCACGAAGCCAATTTCTAGCCTCAACTAGAGGCTGCTTGGTGGGACTAATGGCAGAAGTGGTAATTGGTTCTGGTACCATAAACACCTCAGGGGATGTGAAGGAAGGACGGTAAGACCTTGGCCGTGCCTTCACCACATGTCGTGTGGCTGTTGCATAGAATCAGCACTTATCAAATTTAAAGAAAGCAAAGTTTACTTACTTCCGTCATGTTTTCTCTTGGTGGGTGGAATGTTTGCAGAAGCTTGTTGATTATAGGTATTGAGTCAAAGGTCAAGAATTTTTTTCCCTTGGCCATTTGTTTTCTGTGCCTTTTAACAAAGAGCTTTACAGCATCGTATGGTCTGGATGTTTCTTCTTTGGACCTCAATCTTGTAGCTGGCATGGTAAAGAAGTCTCTGAAGAAATACACTCAGAATCTTTGCTTTTATAAGGACAATTCCTGATCTGCCCATGTCAGTAAAATGTGTCAGTAGTATGTTGAATATCCGCATTGGTGGAGTTTGCAACATATCCATGTCGGTGGAGTTTGCAACATATCCATGTCGGCGGAGTTTGCAACATATCCATGTCGGTGGAGTTTCAGACATATCCGTGTCAGTGGTGTTTTGGACATACCCTTTTGGACACATCCGCGTCGGTGGTGTTTTGGACATATCCGTGTCGGTGGTTTTTTGAATGTATCCGTGTCGGTGGTGTTTTAAATATATCTGTGGTCGGTGGTGTTTTGAATATATCCGTGTCAGTGGTGTTTTGATATCTGTGTCGGTGGTGTTTTGGACATATCCATGTTGGTGTGATTTCAACACTGGAATATCCATGTTGGTGCTGTTTTGAACATATTTGTGTCAGTGGTAGTATCCATGTTAGTGATATTAAATATTATGGAAACATGTGTATTGGTCTGCAGTGTTTATTAGTGGTGCTACCAAAACATGTGGATTGGCAGTCATATAAAAATATGTGTACTGGCAGTGCTATGAAATCATGCATACCAGCATATAATATTGTTGTATGTGTTTCCAGTCTTTCTTTTTTGGAGACATATTAGTATCAATCATAACATCTTCAGTATTTTCATGTTCCTGAAAAGCCTTCAATCCAATAACAAACTAGTTCAAATTCTTCCACTAAAGAAAGTTTGAGATTTTGTTTCAGCAGAACAAATAACTTATCAGAAACAATTCCCTAGACAAACTCAATTAATTTGATAGAGAAAAGCCTCAGACTCAGAGTGACAATTACTGACTAATACTGATCACTCTCCGAGACCAGAGTTTACCTGCATGATGAAACTTCACAATCACCACTTCAGATAGCTACTAACAACTACAATAACTTCTACATTGTAAATAGCTACTACCAACCAGCCAACATGTACTTTCCACCAGCCTGAGATAACCTCCCCATTACTCTAGCTAAAACAAACTGCTGGAGAATCTTCTATTATTAGATCATACTTTCCCCTTCCAATCATTACTTCAGACAGCTACTAACAACTATGATAACTTCTACATTTTAAACAACCAGCCAACATGTACTTTCCACCAACCTGAGATAATGTCCCCATCACTCCAGCTAATACAATCTGACATAACCTCTGGAGAGTCTCCACATGAGGACAGAACATGAGAAGACTCAAAGGAGTTAGAGCTTGAAATCCAACTTGTATATGGGGGAGAGGAGGGAAGCAGAGAGAACAAAGAGCAGAAGGGGTGAGGAGAGTTGAACCCAACTTGAGCCAGCCTTTATAGACTTTGAGCTTGAAACCTAGCACAAGCCAGCTTGTATATGGGAGAGAGGAAGGGTGCAGACAGAGCACAGAGAGAGAGCAGAGAGAGAGCAGAGAGAGAGCAGAGAGAGAGCAGAGAGAGCAGAGAGAGAGCAGAGAGAGAGCAGAGTGGATGAGGACAGTGGATGAGGAGAGTTGAGCCCAACTTGAGCTGGCTTTTATAGACTTTGACTGTCGGTGAAAGCTCACAACTCCATCGGTGTGGGGTCTTATCTCCACCAATTCACCAGTGCCTATCTCCACCGATTCACCAGTTCCTATCTCCGCCGATTCACCAGTGCCTGTCTCCACTGCTGAAAGTTGTACAGATGTTGGGATTTACTGCCAGTGTCACTGTGGTGTGACATTCCCCAGGATTTCGGCCTACTTTCGGAGCCTCCGGAGCCATGTGACTCGGAGATCTCGGTCCGAGATTAGCCGACGCCTAACCTTATCGAGTTATAACAGATCACCTATTACTCTGCCCATCGGAGGTCTAACTTTCTGGAACTCCCCATGTCTCTGAAACCTTATTTCTCCATCATTCAATTGACTGGTCACATGCAGATGGATAACTTTACATCTTTTGACAGCTACATCTCTTCCGCCGCAGTTATTCAGCCTGTGACAGTAAGTAAATGGATATTTCCATTCTCCGAAACCTTATTTTTTGACATATTGAATTGACTGGTCACATGCAGTTGGATAACTTTCAGATCTCTGACAGCTACATCAACGTGCTTCTATTCATAACCTTCAATAGTAAGTGTCTTTTATTTTCTTCAATGGATTTTTATTAAATGGGAAGAATACAAATCAGTCTGAGTGGAATGAAGAAAGTGTCTGCGGCTCTAGGAAAAATTGGTTTGAAAAACAGAAGGCAGAGAAAGGAAGCTCACCCCCAGGCTGCTGAAATCATTGAGGGTGTAGCACCAACAACTTCCTTATCTGGTTCAAATCCCCAAATTTCTGAGCAGATAGAAACATCACGTGGCCCCCATTTTTTCACAGATCTGAGGAATAATGACTTTACAAATGCCAATATTACAAATGTTGATGGGAATCAGACCAACAATTACTATGGATCTGGTGAGTTTGGAATGTTTCAGAATGAATCATAAAATTTACCTTCTACTAGATGGACCATCCTCCCAAGCCAATGTATGTATTTCATTAGAAAACAACTTGTTCATGCAGCTAATAAACCCTTCCTATAACAGAAAATTACTCCAGAGTATGTAAATATAATAATTCTATTCTAGCATGATACTAACTTTTGGAACAGCATGATAGCATCTGCTACCCCAGCAGTGCCAAATATCTTTAAAGGCAGAGAAGAGCTTGTTGAACAAGGGGTCAATATTCTCTGTCAACAAGGTCCAAGATTTTTGGCCATTTTGGGAGCAGGAGGAATGGGGAAAACTTCATTAGCACTTCATATCATGAATGCTCCTTCAGTCAAGGATAAGTTTGCAGGAAGATGTTACTTCATTCCATGTGAACTTTTTGAAGATGCAGAATCCCTTGTCCAAGGATTAATTCATGTCATGGAGTTGACAATGCAGGAGAATCAGAGTAAACAGAAGATCTTATTTGATCATCTCCAGTCTGCTCAAGGTGACCTTCTGATTGTCTTTGATAATTTCAAGACCCCATGGAATCATGGTGACTCAAGAATTAATGTAAAAAATCTATTGGAAAAAATTGCACAGTATGGAAAAGTGTCTTTAATAGTTACCATGCAGGGACCAGATGGACCTGGTGATATTCCATGGGAAAAGTTAGGAGATAAATCTGGGGTCCCAACATTAGCACCTGTTCCTGCCAAGCAAGCATTCAAAGCATTTGCAGGCAACAATCTCCAAAGCTCAGATGACTCTGAATCTCAAATTGATTCATTACTATATCAGCTTGACCATGTTCCTCTTGCAATCAAATTGAGTGCTCAGCATGTCAAGAGAGTACCACTTAAAGCATTGATAAGGATGTGGGAGAAGGACAAAGTGTCCATTTTGAAAGAAGAAGGAACCAAGCCAGGAAGGCTGACTAGTGTTAGCTTTTCCATTGATATATCTATTAAGATTTTTAAGATAGAAGGGAGAACACTTGATCTTTTATCATTTCTATCATTTTTGCCTGATGGGATCCCTTTTTGGCTTGAATGTTTAGATCAGATCTTTCCAGGAGAGGGACTGAGTTCCAATGTGTCAACACTTCTAGATAGCTCACTGATTTATGGCCAAAATGAAGGGTTGAAGATGTTAGCACCAGTCAGAGAACATATTCATTTAAAGTATCCCATTGGTCAAAATGATATTGATCAGTTGGAGAGGTTTTATACACAATTTCTCGAGAATCTACCAAGTAACAATATGCTAGCCCAACGTTTACTGCAACCTCATATTAATAACATTGATAAGATTTTCGAGGTACAGATAACACGGGGGGCAAACTCGTGGGAAGCCAACTGTCTGGCTTCCTGGCAGGAAGCCTGCTAGGAAGCCAACCAAGAAGCCGGTCCGGTGTGAAATGTGAAAATGTGATTATATAGAGCTTATCCGTAAAAGGGATTGTCAAAACGTCATTTATCATGTGGGCTCTGAGAGGACAGTGGCCGACAGACGGCAGTACATTCGAACTCAGACCAAGATAAGATAAGTACAAGATATATGTAACAGTTAAGCGTTCGGATACGTTATCGAATCTAACGAACAGTAAGAAATAAAGATTGAGAGGAAGGAAAGAAGTCACTGTACCGGCGGCTAGTATATATACTCGACGACCGATTTCGCAAAGACGAGAAGGTCGTCGATACAGTCGCCGTCGAACTCTGGTGGGAGGTTGAAGAATTCGTGGTGGTGAGTACCGCCTGAGGTAGGGATGAAAAAAGAGAGGGAGAAAGAAAGACACACACTTACAATCGTTACAGGGCGTCGGCGTGCATTGCATACCCATCTCTCGAAGTAGTGCATGCACGAGTTGTTCTTGACGGACGGGGAAAAAGGTAGGAAGACGTAAAAAAAAAAAGAAAAAACATACCCGTTTTTTTGGCGTATCTGCACTTCAAGTATCGTTCGGCAGTATAACCGTTTGAGGGGCAGCGCCGACAATGCTCTGCAAATCTGGTGCAACATGGGCGCTTTGTCTGGCCGATTTTGAAGGTGTAGGAGTATCCGAAGCGCAAAGCATATACAAAACCGCTATTTTCGTGTGGAGTGAGCGGCGCAGCCAAAATACGGCGCACAGAAGGGCAGAAGAGGAGATAGTAGAAGGAGGGCATTGGACAAAGGCAGAGGAGTCAAGAGGGAAGTAGAAACACTTGGATGTTGGTCTGTAGTTGTCAGTGTGTCCATTCTCTCGCACTCACCAAGTTTTTTCTCGTCAATTCAGAACCTTAAACTTAATCACCAGACATGATTCTGAGTAGCATAACCAAGATGTATTAGTCGTATACAAAGTAAATTAACCATCTTTGAGCAAAAAAGGCATGAGTGGCGCAGCCACCTCTCAAAGATATGAGACAGGAAGGAACCAGAATCTAAGTGAGAAGTAGCATCCAGTAAGCAAGGAGATGTTAAAGAAATATCCTTTCATGTTAGTTACACGAATCGCAGTCAATCCGTGGGCGGAGAAGCGTTTAAACCTGAAAAAATAGAAGGGGATTGGTGAGGCTTTCCGTACAGACAGAGTGTCTGCCGCGATGTAAAAATTTACAATTCATATTTTCTGAGCACAAGCACAGAGCATAGACTTGCTGTCGACGTTAAGTGTAGTGATGCACGAAACAAGTACCAAATGTCCATAGGCAGCTCGGACAGCTCGAATCTGTTCCGGGGCTTGCAATAAGAACCTTTGAGGGAGATTGGGTTGTTACTAGAGGTTATTAGTAGAGGCCTTTAGTAAAGACCATTAGTAGCCTAAACATGCAGAGAGCAAAAAACAGCACATCTACATAAGTAGGTGCGAACAGAGTATGGGGAGAACATGACGTACTTGGATCATCGGAATTTCCAGACCGACAAATGAATTGGGCATCAGCCCCTAACCACGTTTTCTACCTGTGTAGAGCGTCGCCAGCTGCCTTCTTGTGTTGACTGGTGTGTTCACTTCGCGTTCCACTCTTGAGAAAAAGATCGCTATCTCCTAATAGTACAACGTACATGTCAAATGTATATACTTTTATGAAGAGAGAAATATCGACGGGGACATGCCCGAGTAGCGGGTTCTGCCGCGTGCCGGCGCCTCGAATTATTTTAGAGAGTATTAATAATAAGTATGTATGTACAAAGAACAAAGGGTACTACAAAATCCTCGACTTCTCCTTTCTTCGTGTTGACTCTGAGCTATGCCCTCTCGTCTGACAACATGCTTCTGTTCTAAGTGTGGACACTTATCCTATGACAAAAACGGTAGTAGATTTCTTGGCCGACAAGTCACCAGAGATACGAAAGCGAGGCATGAAAGGGAAGATGAGTTACGGAAGCTGCGAGAAGAGGCGAGGACCAATGCGGATGACTCGGATGCTGATGAATCGGACCCAGAGGATAAGGGCATGGCGGAAGCAAAGGGGCAACCAGCTACCAGAGCTGCGGAAGAGGAATGTAGTATGTTCATTCACTCTCAAATACGGAGTAAATTCTTACTTATTCATCTCAGAGAAACAGATGACTTTGGTGGCATACATGTGCTCGATGCTAGCAGCTTGGCTCAATCTGAGTGGTGGTGCCAGTCGCACAACGTCAGGTGTTATGCTCAAGGCCATCGCAACTATCCTGGCCACTGCATTCCACATCATTTCTATTACATTACTGAAACCACTCGGTGTCAACATTGACATACCCATTCCACATATCCCTCGTGATGTTCGCTCTACGTATAACACTCTTAATATCGAACCGACTATCATTCGCACTGCCTGTTGCCCAAAATGTTTCACACTCTATCCTCTCCATGCGGACCTTCCGGATCGTTGCACCTGGAAAGAATCACCAAGATCTCGTGCCTGCGGAGAGCAGCTGAAGATGAGCAGGAGGACCAAGAAAGGAAAGATAACAATACCAAGACGCGTATACAGTACTCAATGCTTCAAGTCATGGCTCGAGTTCTTTCTACAACGTCCAGGAATAGAAGAGGCAATCAACAAATCTTATATTCCCTCCGTCCCTCCTGACGGCAAAGTGCATGACACCTGGGGGAGCAGAGCATGGCGTAAGATAGCTGGGTTTCCTCAGCAACAAGGAAATCTTACCTTTTCCTTGTATGTTGACTGGTTCAACCCCTTCACCAATAAAACCGCTGGTAAAGTCGTGTCTACCGGAGCTATCCTGCTCTGCTGTATGAACCTTCCACCCGATATCCGTTATCTGCCAGAGAATGTCTTCGTTGTAGGAATTACCCCTGGCCCCAGCCTCCCGGATGTCATCACCATTTCTCATATTCTGCGTCCTCTGGTCGACATCCTCATCACTCACTGGAACGGGCCCATCATACAAACACACCTCCATCCTGGAGGAACACCAATTCGCGTCGCTGTACTTCCTTTCATTGCTGATCTCCAAGCCATACGGAAGATAACGGGATTTTTGTCACACAACGCTAATCTTTTTTGTTCTTGGTGTTTATGCCCTAATAGCGACAAGGAATGTCTTGATTTGAGTAAGTGGCGATTACGAAACCCAGATGAGGTGAGGGAGCAGATGAAACAGTGGTGGGAGCTGAGAACAAAAACAGCGAGAAAACAGCTGGAAACTCGGAACGGTGTGCGCTGGACACCGCTTCACGATCTTCCGTATTACAACGCTGTCTGGCACGTTGTACTTGGGTTTATGCACAACACACTGGAGGGAGTTTTGGAGGATCATTTACGACACCGATGGGGTATAGACAAACATGAACACGAAGGGAAAGCTGAGAAGAACAATTCGGAGTCGGAGGAGTACGAGGTTGAGTATTCCTCTGTTGAGTTGGACTCGGAATTGGAGAATTTGAGGCAGGAAAGTGAGGAGTCCGGAAACGAAGGAAACACCATCCTGCCCTTCAGGTTACGGTCTGAACGCAACTCTGCATCTTCGCCTTCACCGTCACCATCCCAAGGAGATGTCGAGATGACCTCCGATGCTATTCCATCACCATACCATCTGCCCTCGGACGAAGGAGCCCCGACGGTGGTACCAGCCTCAGCCACTCTACGCTCCGAAGACTCCGAGGACGAAGAAGGCGACCCTTCATACCAATTGGACGAACACGACGATCTCTTGTTTGACTTCAGGCCTGAATGGTTGGAGAGTATACGGAAGTGTATCCAGGATGTCGCATTACCAACCCATGTTCATCGTCCTCCAGGTAACCTGGGCGAACCATCCCATGGAAAGCTCAAGGCAAAGGAATATCTGGATCTTTTTACAATCTTCTTCCCTCTTATCCTGCCAGAAATCTGGAGTATAGAACAGGCCGATTACGAGCAAGCGCTGCTCTATAACTTTTACCACTTGGTGGCATCGACCAATATCATCGCAGCCTACTCGACATCGGACAGTGAGGCAGATGCATATGTTTATCATTATAAAGAGTATCGAAAAACTAGAGCAGAGATCTATGCTGGTGTTGCGTCGAAGCCGAATCATCATTACGCAATGCATAATGGACAGTTGCTCAAGTTCTGGGGACCACTGTCCCTTCTCAGTGAGTTTCCCGGAGAGCAAATGAATGGGATGCTACAAGGAGTAGAAACAAACCGGCGTATGTGTAAGTTGAACCATTTCGTGTATCTATTTCCAGTTGGCTCACCTTAAGTGTTCTGTAGATGATTTGGATTTCACGATGCTGCGGCAGATGTGTAGAGTGGGACGTTACAACGCCCTGGTTTCCGATGGTCATTTTCAAAGCACAGAGATGAAAGCATTATCTCACCTTTTATCTCCTACCCAATCGAAGTCGCTGAAGGACACCAACTTCCAGCCGATAACCCCTGCAGAAATGGCTGAGTTGAGAAAGAAATCGGAAATAGTATCAGACACCGATTACAACTTACTGTTCCAATATCTCTACAAGCATACAGGACTGGCTTGGCGTCATGTCAATCGTGCTCCTCATCCTCTTCATTCGATCGTCCTTCCTATAGCAATACCAACGTTGGAGTACTTCAAGCACCGTGGTATCACGTATAGCACAGCGACAGCCCATGATGGGAACAGTGCCATCCAGTTCTACGACTATGATCCCGATTGCCGCACCATCTATACAGGAACAATAGTACGTGTTTGGCAGATAGCTATCCAAGATCGCCTTCGCGTTTTTGTTCTGGTTGCTTTGGATAAGGCATTGTCGAGGGAGGAAGAGGAAAGCTTACCATTCCACCAGTATCCACGTTTCAATACAAGAGTGGTAGATGCAGCCCCCTCCGAACACTTTGTTATAATTGAACCCCCGCATATTATATCCCATACAGTGGTATATCCCCGACCTGCAGGATCATATGGTATCCCCAGAGCGACCAATGCAGTATGCCTATCATTAAATAGAGGAAGATATTAGTTCTTATTTACATAGAAGAAGAGTTTTGATACCTTACATAGTTTAACGTCGTTGCGGACGATTTACTTACAAACTCGAGGCGCATTCGATCACACGGATATTCATATGAAGTTCAGTGTGGCATTTGAAGCGGTATATAGACAATACATGGGTATAGTACAAGAAGATCAGAATACGTTACATTAACGGTACTAAGAAGTATACAATTTCTAAAAGCATGCAAGTGCAACAGCAAAGACGACAGCAAATGATACATCAATCAAAAAGCTGAGGAAAACAAATATACAAAGAGCGACAGGACAAGTAGCAGCAACACGATGATCTACTTTCTTCTACTTTCGTTTAGTCCGTTTATTTTGGTTTAGAGATGGGTCCGGCCTTGGTTTTTGAACCTTCTTTCTAGCCAGTTCTCGCACTTTTTTGAGATGGTCTGCAAGGCCCCCGACCAGTTTCCGCTCCTCACAAGGTGCGCAGTCACTGGCATCAACAAGAATGTGATCTTCAGCTATGCGTTGCTCATCAGTGCCCCAGTTTTCAAAAACCATGCATGTCATCCAGGGATCCTTCCAATGCTCGTCATTGTCATACCGAATATAGATTCGTCGCATGTACTTGCCAACGTGTGGACCCCTGACCGCAAGTATGCCTCCTTGATAGGAGGTAGGCTTGATGGCGTTCTTGCCTGCGATGTCGAATATGTGTTCGGGGTAAACAGCAAAGACGCTCTTCTGCTGGTAAGTGATTTTGACCCGACCAATAGCCCTATCAGGTGTTGCATGGACTCGCTCACGTTCTTCGCCGTTGGGGGGTTTGTAGGCCGCAAAAAAAGTTTTGCCGTCAAGACTCGGGTGCATGGTCCAGTGCGGAGGACTTGAAACCAGCGAAGGACTCGAGAACAACGGATGCATAGGAGTCATTGCAGAAGGGTCCCAAGCTCCGCCGTCATGCAGAACATGGGATGGGGATGGGGGTGGCGTCCTCGAATCTGGCGTGTTCTGTCTTATTGTTGAGACTACCTTCGGTTTAATCATGATAGAGGCTATGTCGGGTTCGTAGAACTTCTGGTATCCGCGTAATGGATAGGCCTGGTCCAGGAGCATCCCCGTTCTGGTAATCTGTCAAATTCGCGCAATATAAAAGAAGGCAAGACACTTACTCGCAATCCAGGACCCAGTTGTAATCCCAGTCTTCTCGCGCACCGATTCCTCTCGTGTAAAGCATTGTCTGATCAAATTGGACCGTGATACGTAGTCCACTCTTGAACTTTGGATTGTCGTAGGCTCGGTTAACTCCAACAACTCTCCCGACATAATCCTTCATGGGCCCATGTGTCACTTTCACCAACTTGTTGAGCCAAGGTTCCTGGGGTGTCCGCATTGGAGGATCATCCATCTTGACACGTAGGCCTGTCAGAGGATCCAAGATGACGTTGGACTCAACCTTGTCACTCCAGCCAGGCTGTTGGAAATACTGTTGCTGCGAGGTTAATGGTACAGCATCCTTGAGCATCTTGCGAGTTCTGTGGTTGGTATCAGAACCTGGCCAAGAGGTATAGATAGATAAACTACTTACATTGTGTGGTACACGTCGTTGTGATTCAGCTGGACGTTGAGCGTGAGCTTCGGAATCCAGACTTCCAGCTTTGTAAGTTGATGGGGTGGACAGGGAGGGAAGACGTCTTTGACAACGCCGGTATAACTACAGTACTGGCCCCGACACACAGTTACGCGCTCATTAATCCATGGGATTCCACCACCGTCTCGGGGACGATCTTGTCTACAGTGGTTCACATGGACAACGATAAGCTACATCAGAAGATGGTTAGGATCCAAACGCGCTGGAACCCAGAGATTCATACCTCAGTGACAACGTTTTGCCTCAACAGGGCGATCTCGCAAGTCTCGTACCAGACAGCAACTATAACACCATGCTCGCCTTTCCTGGGACCATCGGTTACCGCAACGGTATCAACACTCCTAAACCTTTTGCGGAGGTTACTTTTGGCAACATATTCATCCGCACTATCCTCGTATGCCACCAAACAGCGCTGGGCTTCCACGGATTTTACTTTCCCCTCCTTCTCTCTATCTGATTGTATACTGTAGACTACTTCTCCCAGCTCGAAAACCCAGCTGTCAGGGGCAGGGGGTAGGCAACGCAGAAGTAGAGGATGCCCGCTTCTATTAAATAAATAACGGGCACTGTCAGTGATGGCGATATCCTTGAGTGTTACTTGTCTGTCACCCAACCAGACGACTACAAGCCCGTTCTCATAGTCACGTTGATCAGTCCACCTGCCGGTGAACAGATGTGTTTCGGGTTCATAGAACAGAGCCTGCGGTGGTTGGCCTGACTTTCGCTTCTGCCCAAATTGAGGCGATGGACGAGGTATCAGAAGCACCCGCAGACGAGGTAGACCTCCACTCGTTTCTCGCCGAGTGACAAGCCCCACGTCGCCATAGAACAATCCTTTCTTTACAATCCGAACCCAGGTGTTTGCCTGGATAAACGGACGATCCCACTGCAGTAGACCAGCCACATCCCCTGTCAGAACACGCACCATATCCAAACGACCCAGTTTTAGTCGCACAGCAGAGTGCTGGCGCAGGTAGGCCATAATCGGTGAGGCCTTGGCCGTATCGGGGTGGAAAGGTGGTTCTCCCTCTAGATATATAGAGTCGACAACGTGAGGAATGCAGAAAGCTGCACGTATCGGTAAGGAGCTCGAATCTGGGTGAGCAGCATCGCTGGGTTCTGCGCTTGGACCGGGAATTGTTGGAGGACTTGGGTGAGAAGCAGTATCCAAAGAGGGCGTCGGTGGGCGAGGGGAATGATGTATAGGTGGGGGAGGAGGAGAGAAAGCAGTGAGTGGGGAAGCTGTACGTTGGGTGGAATCACGCAAAGAGGAAGCAGGGGTCACGATGAAAGCGTCCTGAAACATTTCTTCCAGCGATGGAAGCGGTACGATCGATGAAGATGGGGAAGGCAAAAAGAGCGGAGTAGGCGCCCTCTTCGCAGAAGCATCCAGCACACACTCTTCTGTTGACGAAGATGAGACAGGTGCTATGAGAGCGGGCAGACCAGTCAGGGTGCTTAGCACATCTTTGTCGTCTTCCGCCTCTTCCATCTCATGACTCGAAGGCAGCTCAGAAAAGAGACTGCGACCAGGGGGTGCCGATGAAGCCCGCTGGTCATCGGGAGGGACGACTGGCGCTGGCGTTGGAGAGCGTGGATCGGAACTGAACGAGGGTGGGGCGGCTCTTAACAGATCAGATACCACGAATGTCATGGAACTGTTCGACGAGGCAGGCACAGGGGCAATTGGATACCCATCGGCGGCTGCAAGCTCGTGAACTGCCACCTGAGCATTCGCATACTCGTCGCCTTCAGGAGTTGCAGCAGCAATAGCTGCATGCCAGTCGGCCGCATCATACTTGTTCTTGAGGATTATCTCCAATGTAGCGTGAATCTCTGGAATAGTTTGGCCAGAGGTTACGTAGTCGAGGAGAGCGATCCATGCACAACTCCGTGGATCCGAGCTGGTCGACACTTTTGGTCTGACGCAGGTGTTTGATGGAAATGGAGTATGGGACCAGCGAACCGGAGCCGTTTCTATCAGAGGGGTTGTTATTTTGCGGGAAGGAGTGGATATAGTCGGATTGAGGAACGAGAGTAGGTCGAAAAGGAGCGTATACTGCTCACTAGCCTAGTAGAGTTCAGTACGTCGAAGATTTTCAAGTGCCGGGAAAAAACATACCTTGCATTTCAATCGCCAAAAAGATGAAGTCTCGTCAAGGCGTAATGCGAGGTGGAGCTGAGAATCTGGGATTTGGTTATTTGCGACTCGAATTTCACGACTGGAAGAAGGTTGCTGATGAGAGGGGGAAACATGAAACTCATCTGAAGAAACATTCGAAGGTCCCCCATACTTCTCAGTAATCGAAGATATCGTTTGCGACCAGTCTGTAGAGCGCGATTGGTGAGGCATGTCCAATAACCGGAGTTTTTGGTAGTCTTCCACGGTTCCTTCGTCGGTAGATTCTGTCAATACATACTGGTTAATGCAGAGAAATGACATGGTAAAGGTATATCACGCACGGTCATTATCATTGATAAACTGCCATTCCTCCTCTTCCTCCTCTTCCTCTTCATCAAAACGATCATCTATAGCTTCAATGTCGACGTAGGGGTTGGACATCTCGGCTGCCAGTAATCTTCTATATCGTTAAGTGACGTGTGGATGCTAACATTAATTAACGCGGGGCAACGATGAGTCTATCCAGCAGCAGGTATCAGTACGCTGCTTAATTTTATTAATTAGAAAAGAAAACAAGCAGGCGTGCCTGCAAAAAACTTTCTGTATATTCTACCGGTTCCATTATTCAATTATATTCCGATAACTACAGAATCTAACTATGCTACTGTACAATAAAAACTAATACTCAAGCTCGATACTCACGGGAGAGGAAGGAGGAAGAGGAGAGAGGAAGAGGAGGGAGAGGCAGGATGAGGACGACGGGATGGAGGTAGGAAGGAAGGGATGGAAGGACTTAGCCGATGTTCGACGCGAGACTATGTCGTCCAGCGCTGGCAAGGATTTTGGAGTCCATGGACGTAGACATGTGATATGGACATCACATGTCAATTCTATATCACATGTCGGCGTCCATGGATTCCAAAATCCTTGCCGGCGCTGGACGATATAGTCTCGCGTCGGATATCGGTTAAGTCCTTCCATCCTTTCCTTCCTACCCCCTCTGTGCTTATCGTCTTTGGCGTCGATGCCGACCCTGTCCGTCGGTGTCGATGCCTACATCCTCGACATCCCTATTGACAACTCTATACTCGACACTTTTACCCTTCACACCTCTGTTCGATGCTTCCATCCTCCATACCTCCCTCGATACATCATCCTCAACACCTACATCTTTCGCACCTCCGTCTTCCATACCACCGTCCTTCATACCACCGTCCTTCATACCTCCATCCTCCTCACCTCCATCCTCCTCACCTCCATCCTCCTCACCTCCATCCTCCATTCTCCACACCTCCGTCTTCGACATCCATTTTTTTCTCGACGCCTTCATTCTAAACACCCTCCGGCATCGACGTTATCAACATCCTCCTTCCTCCGGCCAATGTTTCAACTTCTCCTTCATCGATAGACCTCACAACTGATGTATGTATTTTTTTTTATCTTATTTGAAATCCATTCTCATCGACTCCTTGGACTCGAACAGATTTATTAGAACTACATAAGAAGGTACATGGGGGAGCGGATGGGTAATCGGTGCAACGTTGGAAATCGTATTCAATATAATTTTTGTAAAAGCTCTCAAGTGAAATAGATAGATGATTCTAAGAGAACGAGGCGGAACGAAAAAAAAAGAAAAGAAAAAGCACCACGTGATGCGTTGCTGCCTCACGTGAGTATTTGATTCCCGAATAGTATATTGGTAGTACTTAAATTTCCAAAGCCAGGCTATCAAGTAATGCGATATTATTAAAGGATTAAACAAGATGCAAACTAGTGTAAGGTCGTAGCTTAGAAGGGGGTTTTCGTAGGAACCCGTTTAAGTGAGTAAAAAGCCTATTTGCGTAGAAAAACGATAATGCTAAACATATTCGACTAGTTGCTGTTACCTCCCCATACTTTGGCCCAATCTTCGGTGGGGTGCACATATCCTTGGGCATTCGGTGCGTCGGAGGTGTTGGCATTGGCGGAATCGTAGGGATTATTGGGATACGCTCCATACTGTTGGGCACCCAGTACATTGGAGGCGCTGGCCGAACTCGAAGCAGCGAAAGGATCGGATGTACTGGGGCCCTGCATTCCGTAGGTGTTGGAGGAGCCATAATCGGTGCCAAATAGCGGATCGTAGGTGTTGTAGTTGGGATATGGGTTGGTGGCCGAACTGGTACTGGCGTAGCCGTAGCCGTTTCCATAGCCGATGCCATTGCCGTTTCCATAACCGCCGCCATTGCCGTTTCCATAGCCGCTGCCGTCTCCATAGCCGCTGCCGTCTCCATAACCGTTGCCGTTTCCATAACCGCTGCCGTCTCCATAACCACTGCCGTTTCCATAGCCGCCGCTGTTTCCATAGCCATTTCCATAAACGTTTCCGTAGCCGTTCCCAAAATACCCGGAATATTGGGGATGCGCCTGATACTGTTGGGCGTTGGAGGTAGTGGCTGAACTGGGACCAGTCAAAGGGTTAATTGCACTGACGCCCCGCATCTGATTCGTGCCCCCCAGCGACTCTCCATCCTCCTTCTTCTTCCCCTTTTTCTTTGCTTGCTCGGCTTCAGCGTTAAGGCCTTTGGCCTCCTCCTCCATCTCATTGTCCACATCAGCATCAAATTCTTCGTCCACATCCTGATCTTCCCCTGGAATGAACTCCTTGTCGGAGGAATAATCCGACAAGAAGCCACTATAGTCATCGTCCGTCAACTCTCCACTCTGATCGCCATCTGTACCATTCCCTTCTACTCCCTGGCTGCTTTGGCCAATTCCCAACCACATCTCTTCCTCTTCCTCCTCTTCCTCTTCCTCCTCTTCCTCTTCGTGCTCTACGTCGTATTCTCCGTCCTTGTCCTCTGAGTCCTCTTCCTCTGAGCCCTCTTCCTCTGAGCCCTCTTCCTCTGAGCCCTCTTCCTCTGAGCCCTCTTCCTCTGAGCCCTCTTCCTCTGAGTCGTCTTCTTCCTCCTCATACTGGGAGCTTTGTCCGATTCCCTGCCACTCCTCTTCTTCATCCTCATCCATCTCGTCCCTTGTCCGACTTCGCTGTCGTCGACGCTTCATCCGGGGCCGGAAGTGCCGTCCTTCCTTGTCCTCGTCGTCGTCTTGATCACCCTCGTAATCAGCTTCATAATTATCCCCAAACAAGTCTTCACCATCATCCTCATCTTTATCACCAACATCACGATCTCTCTTTTTCCCCTGGCTGATCATCCTGGCCTGCAGGTCCGCATCCAGACGTGCTCTATAATCTGCACGTTCCCTATCATCTTCGTCCTCTTGCTGCGCATCTTCGTTTCGGAAGCCATTAGATTATATTGCGGGGAGATACTTTATTAAGTGTTTCCTTCATTGGTTATATATTTGTTTCGCCTCGAAAGCCATTCAGATATATTTCAAGTAGTACAAGCCCCTGTTTCGCCTCGAATGCCATTCAGATATATTTCAAGTAGTACAAGCCCCTGTTTCGCCTCGAAAGCCATTCAGATATATTTCAAGTAGTACAAGCCCCTGTTTCGCCTCGAAAGCCATTCAGACTTGTATTGCGGGGTTATCATCTTCGATACCTTTACTTCCACAACCGAATCAATCACATTTACATTCACTTGAGTGTATAGACTTCACATTTACTTTTGTGTATTTGTCTAGACTTAGATATCTGTTGATATACTGTATGATTTCGTTCAATTCGCGTGTCACGCATCACGCACTTCTTCAAAATGCGCGAATATCAGGTGGTGTTCGCGGTAACGGTGCTTATGAGCGAAAATCTTATCAAAAGTGTCACGCGCCCTCATGATTCTTTTTTTGCACTGTAAAATTGGGTTTATATGTGAGTGGCTGGTAATTTGAAGTCTGTTAGGGTATCTCTTGATAGATACTTATTCATGGACTTCGATCATGACACTGCTGGTAGGCCGCCTAACAGGGGCAGTGGAAATAGTGAAAGAGATATAGAAGGAGATGGGAGCTGAGAGAAGGAGACAGGAGGATCTTCTTCCTGACGAAGGGTCCGGAAGGGATAGCTAATATTGTCGTGGTTGTCCTCAAGCAGCAGATGTGCTATAGAAAAAAATGCGAATTTTTGTGTTTCTCCAGAAATTCAAACTACATCTTTTACCTTAAATGGCAGCAAGCTAGATTCACATTGGTGTTTCGAAAAGTGAAATTTCTTAAGGTCACGCATCACGGTGCCCTTTGAGCGAAATCTATATTCGCTCCACCGGTCACGGTAACGGACCTTGAGCGAATTGAACGAAATTCTACAGTATTGAGTCGTGACTAGAATATTCAACTCCAGACTTGATTAAAACTTTGCTTCACTGTTGTTTTGTGTGTTTGCTGCAAAAGGATTCTGTCTCCAAACCCCAGACTCGCTTGCATACACTACATATTGAGGATCAGTTTAGTACTCATTGGTGTATTGGCTTTGAGATTGCTTTATTTTTAGAGTGATCTTATTGTTGATATATTGCTATCTACTATACTCAGCCACACAGCCCATTTCTATATCAGTTGTAGTGAACTGCACTTTAGCGCACAGCAAAGTTCTCCTTGATGCGAGTCAGTGGTGTGACGGGTGCAGATGCCGCAGAGATAAGTCCCATTGTGATGCAGATATGGATCTGAAAAGCACACTATGGGGATTGGACAGGTACGTGAATCGCTTTCACAACGAGACAAGAGTTGCTTACCTGGGTGCCTCTCACAGCTTCGGACACTTCAGCTCGGGGTATCCGAAGCGGGTCCTTCTTCTTTTTTTGCGGCTTTGGTGTTGGAGGTCTGGGCGGCATGGAGGAAATAAGGTCGTTCTTCTTTTTTTGTGGCCTTGGTTTTGGAGGTCTGGGTGGCATGGATGATGGAGGAAAGAAGGAAAGAAGGGATTCAAAGTTCTAGGTGCAAATCTCAGTACACCAGTATTTATTAGTCTGTACAATGCCACAGTAGCATGAAAGGATTATCTAGTTGTTTGTCTTATCCTTTGAGCCTCTGCCTTGAGGCGTTTTGATTGCGTCTACTTCCCTTTAATCGGAACAGAGTGTTATACATTCGCTTGTAATGATATAACAAAAGGTACACTATCGCTGGAAGTGAAATACTATCACTTATAATTATAAGAACTCCGACCTCTGTCTTGAGGCGTTTTTGATGATGTTTATCTCCGTTTGATCAATTATCAATTAGCTATTATTAGTATAGTACTGTAGATTAGTACATGTACAGAATAAACAAAAAACTATCGTGTCCTTGACGACCGCTGCACCCTTCGTACCTTTCACATTTGCACAACATCACTCGAAACAGTTGGCTTCCTAACCCGCTTCCTAACCCGCTCCCTGTCAGGAAGCCAGACGGTTGGCTTCCCACGCGTTTGCCCCCCGTGTAACCAGTGGTTATTCAAAAACATCATGTATCTCTGCTATGGAAACACTGAACAGATTTGAGCTGTTCAATCCAGTCTCCATCAGTCTAATTGCCCTGCTACTGCAACATGATCAGAATATCAAGAAGGAGGATGAGGTTGATTTAAAATTGATGAGGGCAGGTCAACTGCGATGGGTGGGAGAATTCCATGATGCAGAGGCACAGGTTATGTCTGTAAAAGAATCTCTCAATGAGGAAGGGAATATCTCTAAATCTGAAGCAAATATACTAGGAAGATGCTTTGATATTCTGGAAGGCATCTACTATGCTCAGGCTCAATATGAAAAAGCCATCAACATGAATCTCCAAGCCCAAAAGTATTTCAAACAAAGTGAAAACCAATGGGCTCAAGCTGATTCAATGAGATGGCTTGGGAATATTTACTTTGGGCAAAACAGATACAAAGAAGCCTCTGAAATGTTCTCAGAAGCCCAGCAGGTATTCAAACAAATTGGAAATGAGCTGGGAGCTGCAGAGTGTCTGCAAAAGCTTGGAGATATTCATCGAATGCAGGATAAATATGATGAGGCAATTAGGATGATATCAGATGCCCAAAAACAATTTGAGACTTTTGGAAATCAGCTGCGAGCTGCAGAGTGTCTATGGGGTCTTGGGGAGATTTATAAAATGCAGAAAAAATATGATGAAGCAACTGAAATGATATTGAAAGCTCAAAAACAATCTGAGGAAATTGGAGATAGATACAGAGTTGCAGAGTGTTTAGTGACCTTGGGTAGGATTCATATGGATCAAGTACAATATGATGAGGCTGTTGATGTGCTCTCAATGGCTCAGAGACAATTTCAAAATATTGGGAGCATTGTTGATGCTGCGTGGTGCTATCAATATCTTGGGACAACTTATAGGTATCAAGGCCAGTATGAAAAGGCCAAGGAGGCATTCACTGAAGCATTGGATCATTTGAAAGGATTTCCAGGAGAGAAATATAAAGTTGGATGTACTTTGTTGGAATTTGGCTATCTTTCCTTTGATATCAAAGATTTTGCTGAAGCCAGGAGGAAGTATGAAGAAGCAAGGGATATTTTGTTCTCACATGGACAACTTGGGAGAGAGGTGGATGAATGTTCTGAGGCACTTGCTAAACTTGATGAAGCTGAAGCCACTGAATCAATCAGTGAATGATTTTTTGTATCCTGCAACCATAATAATTCTTGTATTCACTGACATAATGATTTCACTGGTATCTTGTAGTAACAAATATATCTGTCAAAAACATTTCGCAAAACCTCATGGAAAGTTATTAGTTTGTGAGCTTCCTCAAATAGGTGTATATATTTTTTTGTTCAGAATGAGAATTTCAGTCAGTTATCATTGATTGAATTGTCAATTTTGTAGTCACCGTGTACATCGAAATTATGACCAGTTTGTCTTAAATAGAGGGTTCATTTTCCCATATAGGCAGCAAGTATAAATTTTTGTTTTTCATTTGAATTTGTGGTGACGGACCACCATGACCTCTACACTGAGAAATATTGAATGGTTATTTGATATTCCGAAGTGTATGCTTATTTGGATATAACATGCCGCAAGTACCTAGCACGTTCCGGCGGTTTGTGTTATCAAAAAGTAATTAATCTACCGGATATCAGACGTTTCAAAATGCGCTAGAAATCATGGAGTGATCAGTTATGTGCCGCAACAATGACCTTGTTGAGAATGGGTTATAGTGGGTTATGAAACCAACAGCTTGCTCATATGTGTGAAACCTATTGAGTAACAGCGTCGAGATTTTTATATAATTGTTCCATCTCTTATCGGCCCCATTTTCATTTTTTGTGAGTGGAACCTGCATATTTTGGTTGCACAGGCAGCCCAAGAGGGTTCAGCATTACTTTCAGTAGGTGAGTATAATATCGGGGTACCATTTAGATCATCTTTTTCGCAATATCCAATCTCGACATAATTCCGTTTCAAGGCCGGACACACGGTCTGTGTTATCTGTTATATCAGAGCATGCAAAGCCGGCGCGATATAATTCTATTGCAGTTCACTTAGAGAGCACACGAGTACTTCATGTATAGACCACTGTGGACTCCTAAGCCGTATTGGTATCAACCATTGTCAAAATCATGGGTAGGAGCTACATCTCCGGCTCTGTACCCATTGACTTTGATGATTTGGGCTGAACCGTGGACATAAAAGTTGACGCGTCTCTGCTTCCATTTCGGGACACGGCTGTTGCGTGAGACACGTCATCAAAACACGTTGTCTCATCTTTCTCTCGACACTCGTTTGGCCTTCTGCAGCTGTCCTCTTATCCATTTGTCCAACTCCCTGCTGGTACTGCGTCATCCATACAGTCAAAATTCCATCCCTTTCTCTCGCATGCTCCTTGTTGCACATCATCTCAGGCTCAGATTACTACGTGATGCTAAACTCGCTGGACAAGAGTACGTCCAATTCCTCTTCCCTCTTCCCTCGTCCCCTCATACCCAATTCAATGACTTTCTTACCCGCCCCTTCCATCTAGAGGCATAAACTTGACCACTTCCAAAACTTTCGATCTCCAAGATAAATTACGTTGGACCTACACCTTGCTGTCGTCTCAAACTGGCCACTCCCCCAATTACTATATGCGCTTCAAGTATTTCATGGAAGTCTCGTAGCACGGCACCCATAATCCCGACTCGATATGTTTGGCACCCATTGATTTCACCCTGCCGCACCCGTTACTTCCTTTTGTTTCCCTCTGGCGCTTCTTCAACCCTCAGCCGCATACATCCAGCTGTCCGGCTGCCGCTTACCGATATGGTATTCATCTTTTTGGGAGGGCTCCTAACTTCTCCCCAACATTAACATCATCCTCATCCACACTCGTCACCTTACATTCCCACTTCCCTTCCGTTACCCCCTCCACTACATTGCCCTCATAATCACGACTTCTACACGGCAAGCTAAAACCAAGGCTAGCAGCACCAACGACAGTAACGTTAAAGTGGGCCCTCGAGAAATCTGTAGTCAATATCACGGTTATGTCGGGAAACAGCAAAAATCCTGCAGGAGCTACAGTTGTCGCTGGTCGGTGCCCCGCCTGGAACGAGTGGTTTAGCGGGTTCCGTTGATGGTTCTTTGGTCGGACCGGCAGGTAAGAGAACCTGTGTTATTGCTAAAATCGGGAAATTAATGTTAGTTCAACAGGAACACGAGAAATACAGGAGACGACAATAAACACAAGAATATGGACTGAGACTCGGGGGAGACAACATGGGGAAGACATCCCTCTCTACTATGGCATTCCAGAGAAGGACATCGACCGTTGTATCTGACTCCCACCCCATTAGCGGCGGGTTCCCTACTTCAGCTCATACAACTAGTGTGACATGCTACATTCCCGTTCAATCGACCCACCGCTGTTTACTACAACATCCCTCGCATCCGTACATCCCTCCCCATCACTTTAATCTATGTTTTCCTTCGACACCGCCATAATACTTTCGAAGCAAGGCATGAGCAACTCAGTTCCACCGCTGGAAGTCGAACAGTGAACCCGCAGAACTCCTTGACACCGACGTTACCTGTTTCGCCTATCTAATAGTGTTTTCATGAGAATGACGGGAACAGGAAATCCTCACGCTGGATTGGGACAAGGACAAGATGTTATGGGAGTACGAAGTCCGGCGAGAGTTGCCCCACCTATGTTACCGCTGTCCAAGTCTTTTCCCTCGGTACCAGCAACAGCTTTGGCTAATCCCCTCATGGTGTACCCTTTGTACTGCTACTAGTGCTAGTGGTGGTAGTGGTGGAGCCAAGGGGAATCGGTGGGTATGAATTTGGTAGAGCCGAACAGAGGGTTTGGGGTTTTTGTCTTGGCAAGTAGGCGAGGGCAGTTCGGTTATGTTACCTTTGTGACTGTTGTCCGTCTATCCCGAGACCCGGGAATCTAATAAAGCTGTTTCTAGTTGTCCGACTGCTAATATTGAAGGGGTTGGGGAGGATAGGTGAAGAGAGGGTAGGGAAAGAATGGAACAGTAGTAATACAATGGATTTGGAAGGGATAAAATTGAGGGTCGAGACTCGAGGGCTGAACAAGTTGTTGGGATCCAATGTGGGGAGAAAACGACATTCTTTGTCTTTAATGTTTGCCTTGGTTGGGTCCGTTGGCTTCGTCCATAGGGTGACCCTCAATTCCAGTAATCCCGTCTCTAATGTCACTTTGCTCTTGGCATTTGGTGTTCCGTGAGGTGCTGGTGCTAAATCTGGTGGAGGATCAGGTATGAGGACTTTGGATATCGGGTGTAGGGCGCAGAAAACAGTCAAAAGCGACAGGGTTGGTAGAAGAATGGTTGTACACAAGTAATTCATTCAAGCGTCTGAAATTATAAACAAGTGAATGGCGGGCCTTTTTCTTTTGTTTTTTCTCCCTTATTCTTGACTAACAGGCCGTCGCTCTTTCCCATTCATAAACATACTTGAAGTATTTCATCGCGCACAGTCCATGCAATGATATCCCATGTGCCCGCAAGCCATTCCTCCCCAGGATTCTTTTCTGCTCACAGTATGTTAGAGTATCTATTCTTTAGTTACAGTTACAAAGATGGGAACATGGGTAAAGTAGTAGATTTCGAGGGGAATTAGTTTTATAGAATTTTTAACTGTTGATTTTTGGAGTAACTAGGAGTGTTGTGATGGTCATTTCTTTTTTTTTTTTGTGAAATTCGTCAATGATTCATATACACCAAAACGAGTACTTCTGAGCTGTGAGCTGGCTGCTGAACATTCCCTTAGACATGTCGCCTCCCAATTGAGTTCACAGCTCAAGGCAGGGACCCAAGCATTGAATGTTCATCTTTTCCTAGTAGAAAGCCATGATGTTGGCCTGTTGCACAGGTACCCAATAATGTTTTCCATGCGCTTTCATGGTTGCACTATTCGTGCAATCCGTGTGTCAGTGTATGTTTGTCGATTTCTCTTCTCATGCTCCTTGGCACTACAAAAATGCGAGCCTTTCGATAAAGGAAAAATTCTGACTTGTCTCCTGCACCTGACATATGTGTTCCCCGAGTATTTATCCAAATATTCAATCAACTGGTCACATAAGTACGTTTTTTCATATTTGGTTTTGAGACACAAGCTTTTCTTTCCGTTTTGTTTCCCATTCCAATGCGCTGGTGTCCCTGGATTTTTGATGCAATTATAAATCCTAAGTAGATTCATGGTTTGACCGCATTTCTCCCTTGTTTTTATTGTGCATAGTTGCATATATGCTAAGGTAAAGTTGTTTGTATCATCTTGAATTTGGTCTATTTACTTAAGTGTCCTGCTCTTAGCAACCTATTATCTGCCTGAGTGTAAACGAAATAACATATGGGAAATTGTGCTTATGGAATTCGGATATTGCCCATCGGGGGTCTAACTTTCTGGTAACGTATCCTGCTTTCAATTGAAATCAATGCGTCACTGACGCGCCCTTTGATTTCAAATCTTAATTTCAAGCGTGATTTAAATCATGATTCTAAACGACGATTTAAAGCAAGTATCGATTTAAAGCATTCATATGCTTTGTAATTATCTAACCCTATTCTAGTCCCCGTCGTTGTTCAACAAGCCCTCTCGACCTCCTCATACTCTGCTTACCTAACCCGCAGTGGCATTGTCCATGCCACCGTGTGTACTAATGTAAATCAGTCCTATTTTTATGCGATTAACGATTTAAAGCAAGTAACGATTTAAAGCATTCATATGCTTGGCAATTATCTAACCCCTATTTATACCATCTGCTCCCCCTCGTTCAACAAGCCCTCCGAGTCTTGACTTTCTTATACTTCGCTTACCTAACTCGCAGTGGCATTGTCGGTCCATACCACCGTTTCAATCGGACTTTTTCCCATATACAAAACAAAAAATCTCGATATATAAAATGAATTTATTATCATTCAGTTGTTTTGAGACCCCAAATGAAAGATCGTCAGGCGTTGTCGAGTATCCCAACGTCTTCGCTTTCGGTGATGTGGCCGATACAGGTGCACATAAAGCCGCTAAACCCGGATATGCTCAAGCCGAAGTTGTCGCAAGAAACATCGAGAAGATGATTAAGGTCAAGGCCGCAAGGGCTCTAAAGGAGACGGTCGGGCTTGGTGGAAGGCTAGCTTCACTGACAGCTAGAGCGTCAGTGGAGACTCTAGGAACCGTAGACTCTTTGGATACATTGGACTCTGTCGAGTCGACGGACTCAGAAGCGACGTTGGTCAATGATGTGCTTCAAGATGACCAAGTAGAGCTGGACGAATACAACAAGAACGTTCCAGGTATCCATCTGGGATTAGGCATTGTGAGATTTCTTTCTCCTTCTCGTTGCTGATCGCGTTGTTGATCACCTTGTACCAGGGTATGGGTGTTCTCTTTTACAACCCTGCGTCAGAGCCTGAGTCTGACAAGGAAGCTTCTCCATCGATTAAATGGGACATACCTAATAAGAAGCCTTTGGAAATTAACTGTGGTCTACTCTGGGTTCGTCGAGCTCCGGGGATCGAAAACTTCTACCTATGATTTCGAGCTTCTGTCTATTATCTTTCAGCTACCCTTCACATCCATCTAGCATTCTCCAACCTATGCTTTACCACTCGTAGACTGTACATGTTATAGCATTTACTTCATGTTTGATACCATACATTTCACCCTTAACGCACCATCATCTGCTTTCGCATTTCGTTGTTCATAGGCATATGTTTATTGATTATTTGCTCTCTAGAATCAAACATGGTACGATAAAAGGTTCTCATTGTAAAGTACTTTCTTAATTGTTCAATAGTAAGACTCTACACTTTCATGCACCTTCAACTTTTTCTTACTCTGACGTGTTTCGGTTGTGTCTTCACCATGACTAGACCTGTGGAATGAAACTCAAGTTCAACTACTCCAAGCTTGTTGATACAGGTCGCAAAGCGCACATTGGCCTTTTTGTGTCTCGTCAAAGGGAATGGTAACTGACTCCATTGCGTTGTAAGTACTTAGTAATGACATATCGTCACGGTTTTCAATCCTTCTAATTCAAGCATGCCCTCTAACTGCTCTTGGTTCGTATCTGACAAGTTTGACCGGAACGTCAGTCGTCTGCGGAAAGATAAAGCCAAGACTACTTACGGTTCTTCCAAATACTTCATTTCCTCCTCTGTCAACTTGACACCATTGACTCCTACAGCATCCTCCACTCTTTTCTCGCTCGACATACCAACGATCGGGCTAGCAACTTTCTCGTTCACCCAAGCTAATGCAATCTGTGCCATACTCCTTGAATGCGTGTGATGATTGTCTTGTCCCAGTCGGTGAGTTTCGGTTGGAAGACGGTGCCTGTGCCAGACTCGGTGCGAGTCGTTTCTTCGCCGACTGGGTGAGCGAGGAGACCAGCTGCGACAGGTGCCCAAGGGATAAGGCCAATACCGTGATAGTTGCAGTAAGCATGCATTTCGCGTTCCTTACATAGGCGTATGCAGCCATTAGTCACTGGCAGGAGGTAGTGAAGTCAGATAAAAGAAAGCCCTACTTCTCCCTATACAACAATGAATATTCACTCTGCATACTGACGAACTTCGTCCACCCATTCTTATCCGCGACTTCGTTTCGTAATGCAAACTGCCAACACCTCATCGAGCTCGCGCCGATGTACCTTACTTTACCGGTCTGAACGAGGTCATGAAGCGCTTTCATTATCTCCTCGGGAGTCACGTTCGAGGCAAAACGGTGGATTTGAAGGAGATCGATGTAATTGGTTTTGAGTCGAGAAAGAGAGATACATTGAGGAGAGGTGAGCATGTGCAGATGAGAGGATCTAGGTACGCAAACCATGCGTTACGGTAGATGTCGATGGAAAGGCCTGCAACTTTGTATTACTCGTGTTTGCATGTTGATGAAGTAGCGAAACCATTCCAATACTGGAGAAAACTCACCAATGAGAATGAATACCTTTGCCCAGAAACACCAAAAACGTATCGTTAATACAAATTTTCAAAGTGAACATGACATTACGGTTAAAATACAAAATCGTTTGCGAGCAATCGCTGTGGCGAATCAGACGCTTCGATGTTCACGAAGTCCATATCCTAGATTATCTCGAAATAGTGTTACATTTTTCGCGCTGTATCCAGATTCGAATTGAGCTAAGTCACTGAGTCATACGTAAATGAGCACTGTTGACATACCTAATGACTACCATACACGAAGGGAGGTCACTGAGAGGTAAAGCCCAGACCTCGTTATGATAACCTTCGAGTCTTTGGATGTTTTCGAACCAGGTGACATGTAGTAACGGATACAAGAAACGAAACCTGAATACGACCTTGTCACCGTCCCAGTATCTCCTTGCAGACACTCCAAAAGTAACTTTACAACCGACAAAGGTCTTGATAGGGAAGTACTCAAAATGTATACATTCACAGAACTCGGTGGTAAATTATACTCGCTGCTTTTTTTTTCATAAATTCCCAATCGCATTCATTCAAATCACCACAATCGTGGACAGCAACCTGCATGCCGTCCCCAAAAAAGCATATCCTGGCATCTTGTACCATTGAAACCAAAAGGACAAGAAACGATACTACATACACAGCTAGAAAGTCAAAAAAAAATAAGTTCACCCCTGTCAACGACTATACCGACGACCACAGTACCTTCATGTGTTCCTTGAGTCTGAATTTGTTGTGGTGCCCTCGATACCTGAAGATACGATCGTCTACAACTGACGAGCCAATTTCCATAGTCAATACCATCGCCAGGGTCATGTCAAATCCTCGTAAAGTGTAATGAGGAAAATTTGAACGGCCAAGACTGCAATGCCATCCCGAGCTGAAGATAGCGCTAAGGACAACAAACCATAGTGGTAATCTACAACTTACTAGATAGAGAGATGCACGACATTGACCAAAGACGGTCCATAGCGGTGCAGAGCTTCGATAATCACAGACCCCGGAAACGGATCCTCCAGGAGGTTCGACCGACGGGAGTACAAACTATCACCCCAGAGTCGGTCTCTTACTGGAAGGCTATTGAGGAAATATAAATTCGGTAATGTACCGCACTACAGACGAAAATATGAGCGGAAACTCCTTCCAGCAGTATCGACGATCTCGATCTCACTGAAGAAGTTGAAAACATTCGACGCCGACACGGATATGATTGATGGAACAAGAAGCAACACAAAGTTATCCTCTGCCCAAGCGCCATTCTGAATGAGAGCCTAGCGCACCGTCGTTGTTGAGGTTGACCGGTAGCGTGACCAGTCACACCTTTCTCGTCGACTACTCTCCTCATCTTCTCATCCACTTCGACCTCGTACACTGCGTTCCGACACGACCCTCATCTGTCTTTCTCCCAAGCAAGTACCGTATTCGCTTTAAACAAAATCCGACGTCATCTCAACATGTCCGAACCTCACCAGACGATGGAAACATGGGAAAGGATGCAAAGTGCAAGGGTATACTACGGAGAGGGGAAACGGTCGAGGTTCGTACTATCCCTCTCCCTCGTCACCATCTCCATCGTGCCAACCCGACTCTCATTCGTCATTCTCCCAATCAAAGACGTTGCTTTGACCACAACACATTGCCACTCCAACATATCGAACCTCCGAGTCTAGCGTTACGTCGTCGTCGAGCTTGACCGATACCGTGACCAGATACTTCTTTCTCCATCCGCTCTTGTCTACCCCGACTTGTACACTGCGTTCTAATACGACTTTTGTCCGTCACTCCTTCAAGCAAGTACAAGATCGACATTACCAAACTCCGCGACGCGATGGAAACCTCGGGTAGGGATGGAAAGTGTCAGAGTACGGAGAGGGGAAATGGTGTCGGTTCGTATTCCTATCCCTCTCTCTCGTCAACATCTCCATCCCATTCCAACCCCACTCTCAACCGTCATTCTCCAGATCCGGTACGTTGCGTTAACCACAAGATATCACCACTTCAACATATCGAACTTCGCTAGATGATGGAAAGCTTCGGAAGGGAAGAAAAGTGTGTATGCTCGAGAGGTAGTACGTAGAGGAGAAACGCTGGAGGTGCGTACCACTATCCCTCTTTCCCGCCCGAGTGAAGGTAACGCCGTCGTCGAGCTTGACCGATACCGTGACCAGTTACTTCTTTCTCCATCTGCTCTACTTGCCTACCCCGACTCGTACACTGCGTTCCACCACGACTTTTGACTGTCATTCTCTTTAGCAAGTACAACATCGACATCACCACACCTCGCTACACGATGGAAACCTCGGATAGGGACGGAAAGTCTTAGAGTGAGTACGGAGAGGGAAAATGGTTGAGGTTCGTACTACTATCCCTCTCCCTCGTCACCATCTCCCTCGTGTTCCAACCTGACTTTCCTTCAACATTCCCCAAATCAAATACGTTGTTTTAATCACAAGACATCACCACTTCAATATAACGAACCACGCTTCTTCAACATCTCCGAAACTCGCTAGACAATGGAAACTTTAGGGAGGGGTTAAAAGTGTGCATCATTGAGAGCGTCAGAAGAAGAGGGAAAACGCTCGAGGTGCGTAGTACTATCCCTCTTCCCCGTCACCATATCCATCGTGGTCTCTCCATTGATCTAGATCCTTCGTCTTTCCATCACACCTCTCCCTGCCTCCAAAATCTTTCACTAACAATTCGTCAACCGGTTTGCGTCTATCCTCCCCACCCGCACTCCGCCCGCACTCGTTCCCCGTATTCAGATACGGAGAGGGTAGACGGCGCTATTGTTCAGCGCTTAACCATGTTGGTCTGTTCAGGACCATTGTCGTGACACAGACACCGGCCAAGCGTCGATGGTCGATTGGTCAACGCGTCCAATGGTCAAAGCGTCGATGGTCCAAGCTTCATGGACTGCCACTCGCTTTATAAAGTGGATACGCAGTCCTCCAAACCTTCAACTCAAGCCATCACCCTTTTGCCTCCACCAAGCCTTCCCCCTCGTCTCGATGTTACGCACTGAAGAATTCCCTCCGTTCCATCCCGGACAGCTCACTGACGTAGAAAAGTATCTTCTCCGTAGGAGCACCAAAGAGATCCTCATACAGGAGATCCGCTGTTATCAACACCGGCACTGCGATATAGGACACGGATTCAACCACAACTTTGGTCCCTTGCAGATCAATTTCGGCAAGTTTGACTGGCGTAATGTTGGGAGAGTATACCGCATCGTGCGTCACCTCCTCTCTTCACCATCCACAATAAACTGAGTTTTTTTCCTTTATCTAGTGTTACAATAGCGATCATCGCGACCGCGATTTGCCATGTACTCTGCAATGGTTGAGTGAACCATTACCACCGCGCCTTCGGAAACAGCTTGATTCATATCGGGCAATTTTCGACATGACCGGCGCGCCATGGTGTCCATATACTTTCCCCGTCCCCGAGAGTATCCGGAACCAGGCCATGTGGGATCAGCTCGAGTGCCGCAGAATCCCCGCCTTGCAAAGCATCTTCGAACGACTCCGACCTGGCTCTGAGTACACGAATGACGAGAGTGATCATGAAGGCTCGGATTATGAACCAGAACCCGACGAAGTCATTGACCTGACGGATTGATCAAACTTCTATATACCGGACTTTGTCGTATCTGTACCGTGAAAGGACTTCTCGTACATTATTTTTCTTGACTTGACCGATTGATATACCGAACTCCGTACCGTGACAGGACTTTTCGTACATTATTTTTGACTTGACTGATTGATATACCGAACTCCGTTACTTGCGACTTGAGCTTGTACCTGTAGCAAGAAATTCCGTTACTTTAGGACCTTGAGTGGACTGTAACAGGATAATATGAACTTGAGCCATTGGACCTCGCGATACTTGTCAAGCTATAATTATACATTTTTGACTGGATCGATTGGTAAAAGTTCCAAAAAATCCATTACTTTAGCTTAGACCTTTAGCTTAGACCTTTAGCTTGGACCTTTCCCTTGGACCTGTACCGTGATAATAAATCTTTTTTTCCTCCTTTTTCAAGGGCTGGTGGCATTGGTGGTGCTGTAGCAATAAACATATTAGCACAAAAGACGAGTTCACTATAAGTATAACATACCAAAGCTCCTTTGCGTCCATCCTTCCCTTCACCAACGAGATGTTCGACATCGGCCACGACATTTTCCACCTCCTTCCGTTCGTAGACGAGATTTCTCTTACAGAACCCCTTGAAGCGCCTTTGGACGTCTTTGACTGGTTCCAGTATACTCAACCTCGCGAAGCAGCCCTTCTTATGATTGTCGCCGAAGCCGATGGTTTCGTGTTCGAAAATCCTCGCTGCAAACAAGATTCCACCATATGCCACCGGGTTGCAATCTCTTCAGATATTGATGGCAACGACCTCGGCTGCCTGTTTAGAGTAGACGTGAGCGGACCATTTAACCATACATTTTTAGACGCTCACCCTTTCTTTCCCGCAGCAAGAGGACTATGACTGTGACTGTCCTCAGGTCATGTTTCGTCCGGACCAGGACTGCCGCAGGTGCATTCGACGTGCTTTGCTCTATCTAGATGATCGCTTTGACCGTTTTGGTCACGTCCAAGGTATGTTTCTGTTCGTCCAAGAGTCACTAAAGATTTATTTTCCGCCCAACTCCCCAGAACACGTTCTTGATGACGAAGAAGGAAAATCCGCAGATTCTACTACCACAGTTTCCCAACCGAAGCCTTCTACCAGCAAACTCTCGAACAGCAAATCCTCGACCAGCAAGCCCTTGACCAACAAACCCGCATTTCCGAAAGCTTCTGCGAGTTCAGGTATTCAAAGTCCAACTGCATCTATGTCCAACAAACGGGCCAGGGATGATTCGGACGATGAACAGCCCAAACCCAAGAAAGCTCGTTATTCCTCTCGTGTTCGCATGACTGCACACGATGTAATAGACCTTACTCAGGACAGTGACTAGAAGAAAAACCCTGTAGATTCATGAAATAACGATTACTACGCATGTTGATGTTTCATACCTTTATAGTTCCTTGATATACTATCCTAATGATGCCCATGATACACGAATTGTATTTTACTTTTTCTTTTATATATAAACACCAAATCAGTATGTTCCTCGTCAAATGACATGAAAAAAGGCCCCTACACGCAAACTCTTGACAAAGTTTCTCTCATCCGATACTGCAAGCAGTATCATACCGTGGTTCCTTTCCCTTCAGAGGGAGCTGACGCAAAAATTGTCCTCACGTAGGTCGAACACACTTGACGATGGTTTTCGGAAAGAGCTCTCGAACAACGTCGAGGACTACCACACGACATTTGTCATGGCACATGGAGAAGACAGTCGAGACCCAGAAACCTATTCAGCATTGGAATCATTTCTTCCTATGTTAAGTAGACATAATAAGTACCATAGATTGCACTGAGTTTCTCAACCGCGGTCTGTAAGTCTATAACTCGGTAGAAACTACTTCATAGATATGATTATAAGTAACAATCTGCGTCGTATATGACATGAACAACGAAAAACTTACCAATAAGATGTTCCCAAACAAAAGACATGCTCGGTAGAAACTACTTCATAGATATTATTATAAGTAACAATCTGCGTCGTATATGATATGAACAACGAAAAACTTACCAATAAGATGTTCCCCAAACAAAAGACATGCACTAAACAAGAAAAGAGCCACTCAAGGGATTTGAGGGCGGACTCTTGACAGGAGTCAAGGTTATACGATCCACGAAACAAGTATGGGAAGACCGGGAAGGACGACTCCCGAGTTACTTATGTAACAGTTGGGATCACGATGTGGTCCGTGCGTGAGAACTCATGTCTTTTTTGGAAAACCGCGTCGCGTCAACAATGACTCTACGCGGTTCTTCTTGATCACGTCTTTCTACTTGACCTTTCTTTCTCAGTTTCTGGCACGACATTTGTCGTGAACCGTCCTGGACAACTCGTCTAGTGACCGTTTCAACTCATACGCCGACATCGTCACATAAACTTCAAGCTTCACCTCCACCGATCTTTAACCCCCCTCCAGTCACGTCTTCCCGTTCATCTTGTATCCTTTTTGGCACAACGTTGTTGTGACCTGTCCTGGACAACTTTGTCTAGAGACTTCAATTCCAACTCTCTCATCGACGTGGTCTTCAACCCCTTGTACAATCTCCCAACTTCAAAGGTACGAGCGTCTTCGTGGAAAATACATCCTGTACCGAGCTCACATTTTTGTCAGCTCACTACTCGTTCATGACGCTATATCTCACAGAAGCGGACCTCCTCAAAAATAAAGATAGCTCTGGTCAGTTTTACCGTATAACTACGGCTCTCAGCTCAACCTTCGTTACCAGCGACCATTACTTACACTGACGGGCTTACCGGTGCCATCCATGCACGTACACAAACATTCATCACCTCCCCCAATTGTCTGTCTATTCCTCGTCCCCCGTTCGGCTCAACGCGCGACTTGTATCGTCGTGCAGATGCACGGTATGGTGAAGACGATCCACTACAATGGCCTCAACCCTTCAACTCCAGTAGCATATATCTTGCTTGCCTCCCAGTGCGCCCGACCTCATCTGATCATCCATACTACGAACATGACTGCCTTTGGCACACGCTCAATCCGCAGGACCTCTCCTTTACCCCTGACGGGTATGTTGCTAAGGAGGGGGTCATAAGGCAGGATTTGGCTGAGAGCCTGTCCAAATCGGTTGAATATGTTTGTGCACGTCATTCATTGTTTCGCGCTGCTCAAGGCCAGGACGACTGGGCTCTCTCCCTCATCAAAGAATTCAATGCCACCATCATGATTTGCGTCCACAGATTGACCTCTGTGTCTTCCCCATTACATAGTCATGCTCAAGGCTTGGTGGAATTGCAGAGAGCCTGTCTGTATTCCCATGCTTTGATAGATTATGTGGAAGTCTTTCGACCCAGAATGTCAGCCCAACAGGGAGTGAGACAATCTAGAACTGAACGGTGCATGGGAGCTTTTGTCTGGAATGATGATCATGCTATTTCCCTGTTTTCTGCGGGGCTACCAGTATATTATGTACGGCTCTTTTCTGATTTCGACCGGCAAAACATTTTGAACTACTGCGAATTGGAGATGCCGTCTTGTATCGTTACCGCTGCCTCTCCCCCTTATCCCATCATATACAGTGGTGAAGCTGGTGCCGACCAAAAATTTGCCGCTATCCGCCAAGCCTCAATTTCATGTTATAACGTGGAGAGTCCCTTCCAGAACATGCATCTTCCAGGGCAATATTCCTCATCTTACACTATCGGTTCCGGGCGGCGGATTACCTCTTTTGCAGAGTCTCCAGCATCCAGCTCGACTCAGTCAAGTTCGGGACCTGTTCGTAGCGAACCTTCTCGGGTGTCGGCTTCAGGAGCACCTTACCAGAAAGACAAGCAGAAACGTAGGGGAAAGCGCCAGGCCAAGAACCGTATGTTGTTCATTTCTCTTTCAACGTTCTTACCACTGATATATTCTCCAGCTCCCAAAGTACAACGTGACGTTTTTGCAGATCTCCCGAGTGACCGTGATATCGTCCCGCCTTCAATTATGACATGGCGAGACGCGAACAAGACTATCGACACTTGGCATCCTGATTGCCGTTACACGTCAGGTCAACGACCGAAAGTCGAAACTATCGTTCCCGACCCCGCCGTGATCATCGGGCCTGAAACTCGTGAACGGCAAGACCTTTATCTCTCCGAGTGGGCTCGACTCCGTCAACCTTGGCTCCAAAGGTGCAGAGATCCCCATACGCAACAGAAACCGCTCACAGTAGCCCTCTGGAGGAGAATATTGGGGTTGAGCTCATCCGGGCATTGGAAAGGAGGTACACCTCAGAACCCCCATGAGGAAGAACTCAAACAAGCGACTGAGCTCGTACAGTCTTCGTTTGCCCGATACGCACCCAACATGCCCCCCTTTTCCACTTCGCCTCCTCCTATTCCTGGTCTACAAGAAGCTAAGGAATTCATGCGGGAGCTTACCCTCATAAACTTTCGTTATCAGTTGCTCCACGTCGATGAGTTGGTGGATACTAGCTGACCTCAGGCATTATCAATCTTGACTCGTGCTGAGTTGTCAGTCGCACTGACGAACCATCGTCGGAGTAGGATTATGCTCATTGAAAATATGTTCGAGGGATGTACGGATTTATTTACGTTGACCTCGCTCACGTCAAACTTTGGGTTCGCTGCAGACAGATGGTCAGATCGAGTTGGACCGTTACTTTTGTTTTGGAGGTTGATGAGTTCATGGCCGGGGACCAAAGCCGATATATGGGACAGAGGCGAGGATCCAAATCTACCTCAAATGGTCGGACCTGGTGAAGAGTGGGAAAGGGTACTCGTCCGTTTCTATGTCCAAACCCACTTCAACGCTGTTGGTTATGCACCCGTTTTACCTCGAAAAATCTAGCATTGTATCGTTACATTTGTTTATCTTTTACGCTGTATTATGATGATTTTAGGTACGAGACATTTGTCTCATTTGCAATCACGTGAAAATCCGTTTGGTCCACAATGTCCACAATGTCCACAATAGCACCAACAAACCAGATGTCTTTCCTCAACCACCACCACAAAATGTGGTGAGCTTACCCTTGACAATGTCGAGTGGTTCAATGACGCTTTTTCCAGGTTCGGCCATGACTGACTCTAGTCATGAGTCAATCAATAGTTTTATCCATTTGTTTCCGAGCAGGCTAACACGGTGCGCTTGGACCCTCACTAAGGCTTTGGCCTGCCACCACATTGATTTAAAGCCATCCGTTGATTTAAAGCTGAACGAACACATCCATTACCCCCACTCTTATTCTCCGCAGTTGACCATGCCTCCGAAACAATTCGAGTTCACCAACACTGAAGCAGAGCAAGCATTTCCCGAAATCCCCTTGCCAGCTGTGGACTCCGAAAACTACCCCAAGCGCACAGCTCGTCGCAAAGTCTTTGTGCCTCAACAAGATGCCTGGATCCAGATGCAGACCCCGCAATTTCATGCTATCATAGAGGACGTAAATCGCGCGCCTCGAGACAAGAAACGAGACGAAGCCATGTTCAAGAAGGCTAAAATCCTCCAGTATGAACGCAAGTTCCCAGAATCTGAGAGGCCAGAACAGTACATCAGGGTGGGTTCTTTTTATTCCTTGGTTATTTCCTTCACTAAGCTATTAGCAGAAACTCAATCAAATATTCGCCAACGTGAAACAAAGAGGCAAGACTAACGGTTCAGCCGTGGTGGATGATTCACCGCCATTCCCGTCGTACATGCTGTTATTGGGGAAATTAGGTTCTGGGACTCCGTCTGGATACTCTTTCTACGCTGCGAAAGTTTGTGAGAGGGTCAATGACGAGGTCAATGAGTATCGGCGCGAGAACCAGATCGACCAGTACCGACATGCCTCTCTTCTTTGATCATTCTCCTCTCGCACATGGACTCAATTATCACCAGCAGAACAAGCTCAATACGCTGCCGAAGCTGCATCTGTAAAGCGTGAACAAGGGGCGTCCGATGACATCTATCAGTGAGTTTTTCATTTTTATGATCTTAACGTCTCTTGACCTCAATTACAGGAATCAAATGGAAATGCTGGCATTGATACAGTGCATCCTGCACAGATCTATCGGGCACGGACCGGGTCAGATAGGTAATGCCAGCTATCACATATTCTGGGGATACCGAGATAAGGAGGACCGCATCGAGAATCTAGCGTGAGTTGTATACCTCTGTGGATCTAGCTGCGAAGTCTTCTCACCTAACATGCTCAACAGTCTTCACGCTGGGCCGAGCTTTGCAGAATTTCTAGGTAAAGAGGAGTCTGAAGTGTTGGAGAACAGGTGGGCACAGTTTGCGGAAGAGAATGTCAAACGTGAGTGTTCCTTATATTATGAGTCTATTAATCATTCGATACTAATTGGCTTTTCCACAAGCAAACCATCCTGTTCTTAATGAACGCCAGTTTGAACGAAATGAAGCCGGTCATTATCTTCTCGTTTCATCGGAGAAGTTTTCTGAATTGAACGGAGGTGGACACGACGCGTATCTGGAGTACTTAAGACGATATCTGGATGCTACTTGGGGTGAGTCTTATTGCATTAAGGGTCTCACTCTTTCGTTAATTCCTGACAGTTCATGACTTCTCCGGATCCTCGGAATCCCGCAACGCGCCTTTGCAACTAATAATGCAAGCACCGGAGGAATATCTGCACCCAGCTCTGTATGATGGCAGACCACTCACTAATCTCGAGACCAGTCACGCTCGGTTGTACAGCTTCGCGGACTCAATTGTGCAGTTCCAGTCTGCTAACTCCAAGGAGTCAATCTTCCTTCCGCACGCAGGCACTACTAGTTCTCCCAAGGTCAACTTTGCGAGTGATTTTACACTCTTTGGTACTCCGTCTCCCTCCAGTGTGAATGCAACCAGCGTGTCACCGGTTTTGGTACCACAACTAGCAAGCCTTTCCCCATCCTCCCCACCGGCTACGCCAAGTATTCCTGTGTCCAAAGAGCCTGACCTACCTTTGTTGTCTACGACTAATGTCGCGAGGAACTTCCCTCCGATAGATCCGTCGTTGCTTGCTTTGGGAGAAAGCTCTACCATTGGGGTGGAACCTCCTCTTCTTCCGGTCACACCTGCCCGTTCATCGTCCCCTTTGGCTTCAATTTCGAGTATCGCTCGCGAAGCTTCTGTTGAGATTGGCCCTATTCCCTCGTCTGCCACCCCTGCAGTGAGTAGTATTGAAGAATCCACGCAACCAGTAGCTCAAGCAAACGCCGACAAACACATAAACGATTCACTCTCTGACACCTCTGTTTCTGCTCAAAATGGTGTTGACATGATCGTGGCTTCGCAAAAGTCTCCGGTTCTCAAACGCAAGCGTGGTGCAGAAGACGAGCCCACTGACACGGACTCGACAGTGAATGAGGTAGTTAGTACACAGGCGAAGAAGTCGGGCAAAGGACGCAAAGGCAGCACGAAGAAGGTTAAGGATGTTGTCGAAGTGCAGCCTGTTGAAGAAGACACTGGTTCTCGTCGTACATCGACGCGTCAACGGAAAGTCAAGGACCCGAACACGGACAACAAATTCACTGGGAGTCCGGAGCACAAGAAGAAGAAGAAGAACTAGAATACCGCGTTTTGTGATTGTAAACAGAAAATGAATTTGATAATTTCTTATACAGTTTTTTGAGAAGTAGTAACTTGTATACTATCAGTACTCTAGTGAAGAAGAACTAGAATACTGCGTTTCGTGTTTTTAAACAGAACATGAATTTGATTCTTTGTACAGACTTCTGAGAAGTGGTAACTTGTATTACCCTAGTTACTAAACTTAGTTAGAGGAGTTATAGGACGCGTCCAACACGTGATAGTCAAGTGATCAACTAGTCACATGGCACGACTTCTACTCTCCTTTCTCGCCCTCCTTCATCCTCCTTCTTCATCCTCCTTCTTCGTCCTCCTTTCTCGCCCTCCTTCTTCATCCTCCTTCTTCATCCTCCTTCTTCGTCCTCCTGTCTCGCCTTCCTTCGTCATTCTCCTTCATCATCCTGCTTCTTCGTCCTGCTTCTTCGTCCTGCTTCTTCGTCCTGCTTCATCCTGCTTCATCCTCCTTCTTCATCCTCCTCCTTCATCCTCCTGCCTCGCCTTCCTTCTTTGAATCCTGTGCCACGACATCGTGTCGTGTGCTTATCCTTGACATGCGTCAAGAGACTTCTCTGCTCTCCGACCGGTCAGGCCCAAACGTCTCACCACCTCCGTTTCCCACCTCTACGCCACGTTAACTTCTCGTGTGCGTATCCTCGTCATCTGTTGAGAGATTTCCGGATCCTATCGGGGGTCGTCATCGGATTTTTATAGTTTCTGCTCCGTCAAGCCCGACTGCAAGACTATCACACCTCTACGCTACATTAACGTCATGTGTACGTGTCCTCGTCATCCGTCGAGAGATCTTCTCGTCCTGTTGGACTGGTCGGATTAGCGATACACTCGAACAGCCTGGTAAGGTTAATTGATATCTTCGTGTTTTCTCGAGCTGAAAGTGTATAGATCTGCCCTATCGGATAATGAAACCATGACATATGTTGTGCGTTAGCCCTCAACACAAGTTGAGAGGTTTATTCATCCGGTAATACTATCACAAGTCATATATCTAAACTGTACCGGTGGGTCCATTCCTTAAACGTAGCTTGTTTATCTATCTTATACATTTCTACTACGAAATAGTCCGTCAATCCTGCGTCAAGTCAATAATCTCCGGCGACTTTCCCGCTTTGCGCGATTCCATCTCATCTTCCTCGCTATCGGTCAAGTCAATTGGGCTTCCGAGCACACGTAGCTTTCGTCGTTTGGCAACTGGAGTGGTTCCTGGCTCTTCTTCTGCGCGTCTTTTGCCTTTGTCGTTTGGCGCTTTCGCAGGTGAAGTTGGTGGTGGAGTGGGAGGGAGTGGAATTGGTGAAGACTTTCGGCCAGAAGGGCCAGGCGTAGCATTGCGAGCTCTGCTAGGTGGTGTCATGGGAAAGGGCTGGGGAACTCGCTTGGGGATTTCAACAACGACTTGAGTCTTCGTCTTTCTGGTTTTCGTCGTGTTGTCGTCCTTTTCCCTCGCTTTCTTGTCTTGTTTCTTCTCCTTGTTCTTAGTGGCTTTCAGTTCCGTCGCCCAGTCGTCATATGCCTTTTTGGCCTTCTTGTGCTCTTCTGGACGCAGGGCGGGACTGTACCAGCTGAGTAATTTTTTCGTGGCTGTTGGATTGACAAAGGCACTGGTGAAAGCAATGGAGCATATGTTTCAGTTGCTGGTAGAGGAACAGAGATGTGGAACAGAGATGCGTACTGAAAAATGGAGCCTGCCGAAGTTACTCGTAGTCTTCGTGCCTAGGTTAATGTTGAGTCGGTGTTTTCTTCCGAGAACACATGGAACATGAGCTTCCGGAGGGACAACACCGTTGTAGACGATCTGGAAAAGTTTGGCTTGATTTTCTCCGGCGAAAGAAAGATTGTAGGGACGCGGGGTCATTGTGGTTCGGTGTTGGTGGTTCAGCAATGGTCCACATCATCGAGTCTTTATGTTCGACTGCCACCAAAGCTTTGACCTGTAGCTTGGACTGACCTGTAGCTTGGACTTCAGATTGCCCGTGGCGTTGCACTGCTTTTTGGCCGGATGGTGCCGACTTCATCTTTTGTTTGACCGTTTCTTTTGTTTTCTTTAACCTTTCTCTACCTGACTCTTCACTACCGTCTGCTCGTCGTTTACATGGGTAATAACCAAAGGAAGGGCAAATTCAAGAAGATCACTTCGTCGGAACTGAAAGCTTTCAAAAGCTCGGTCAAACAGATCTCTACCCAAACATCCAGTCAACCTAGTGGGGCTGGAAACTCAGACCACTCGTCAAGCGCTTCTTCTATTCGCCGCATCGGGCGAGAGACTTCACCGTCGAAAGCTCCCGAGCCAGAGATAACAACAACGCCCCCGGAAAACACCCCTGTCGAAAGTAGCGAAGCCTCTGGGGCTAAAACACCGCGACTGAAACATGTATGTCTTGAGATCTGATCTCCGCTGGACCTGACTTAACGCCATTTACCAGGGCGCTTCGACTTTTATGCTGCCCTTTCTGGGTTCATTATTTGCTTGGGTGGCATATCTTTTTCGCAAAGACTACGACGAACGAATTGGGCAATGGTGCAGCTGTGGGTCGTGGAAACGAACCATCCGCTGTACAGATTGCTTTTTCCCGACCTGCCTCTGCGAGGGTTGTTTTCTGGAAGCCCATGCGTCCAATCCTACTCACTGGGCCAATGTTTGGGACGATGAAAAGGGGCACTTTGTGCGGAAGGACATCTGTCACCTAGGATATGTCACGACTATAGGACACGGTGGTGACACTTGCCGGCATGTCTCTTATGAATCCGAAGCAAAGTGGTTCACTCTGGTCGACGTCAACGGAATACACAGAACGCGTTTAGCTTTCTGTAAATGCGACTCGAATGTCGACAAAGTGGATCTCCTGCTCAAAGCGGGGATATTTCCAGCTACTGTGGACAATCCGGACACAGGTTTCACTTTTGCGCTGCTCGACTTCTACAACTTGGATACTTTGATATCCAAGAAGTCCGCCTATGACATCTGTGCGGCTCTACGTCGGCGTACGAATCCGGATTTTCCTCAGGAGCCATCGGTGACTACCTTTCTTTCATCCAGCTGAGTTACTTCTGATTAGATTTCAGGACGTGTACAAACAATTCTTACGGGTTATGCATGTATGGAGAGCGTTGGAGATGTTCAAGCAGAGTGGACAAGGCCACAACATTGATGAAGTCATGGAGGTTATGGTCCCGGGTTGGCAGAAACGTAGTTTAATCACACCGTGCTTTGCATGCCCACAACCTGGTTTCAATATGGAGGAAGAAGTGGTTGATGAGGACGAAATGAAGTAAGTGGTCGGAATACCCTAATATCTTATGCGTCACTCTGATCAATACTATAGACACCTAGAAACATTATTTCTTTCGGCCGACGGCCACTTTGGTTTACAGCGAAAACTGAAAACGGATGATCCAGACGACGTAGCTTTGACGGAGGACATGGGCCTTTTTCCGGATCGCGACCAGTATGAACGCTACTCAAATACGTGTCCTGCTACAACTGAGGTGTGTGTTAATGCTTGCTATGAGTTCTACTCAACGGACTGCTGATCATTATCTAGAAAACGACCTGTGCTCAGCTGAAGGCGGCGCAAATGCAAAACAAAGCCAAGTTCAGCGGATGCGTTACGTCGGGAGTCGTTGGTATAACCTGTGCCCGACACAGCGTTTTCCAACGGGGTGGGATGGTGGACATGAAGTCGGGTGAAAAGTACGCTGATCTACTTCATGACTTCCCTCTGATATCTGACAAAGTTGTTAGATTTGGGCTAACCGACTATGCTCTCGCTGGGGTCCTAATGGCTTTGATACTCGTCTCAACCGTTGTGTTGACGTATGATATCGCATGTCAATACCACGTTAACCTTATACGCCGCTTCACGGAAAACCTCTCGGATACTCAGTTTGCGGGAAGGCACTTGGAAGACGTTGTCTCAGGCATTACTTGTCTGGTCCCGAAGCTCCATTTACAGGGACATATCGCCAATTGTCAATATCGATATTCGCTCAACTTTACCAAGTTTATGGGTCGGACATGTGGAGAAGGAATTGAAGGGACCTGGGCTGAGGCAAAGCAGGCGGGCGGAATGACCAGAGAGATGAACGCTGGTCATCGAATCGACACTTTGAATGCAATTCAAAATGATTGGAATTTAATGAAGATGCATAAACTTGGTATATCGCTGTCTCTGTCGTTGGTATGTGATCATACTAATACTTGCGAAGCGGATTCTCTTTTTGTTAAGCTCGATCACGCGAAAGCGACGGTTCGAAGAAAGCTTGCTCATTACTGTGCCCTGAGCAAGCAGAACGGTAAAACTCGCATGGAAGCTTGGTTGAAGTTATCAACCGACCCCGTTTGGAACGGAAAAGAAGTAGAAAGTGTGTATCGGATGAAGGAAGAAAAGGGTTCGTGTCTTTAGAATCATGATATGTGACCCCTCACTGACCTGATGCAGTTTTGGGACAGGGAAAGGTTCTTCGGGAGCTCCTGGAAGGCGAAATCAACGATAACGAGGCCCTGGACGTCAGATCAACTGCACCGATTTCGCTTTTTGTAAATCGTGGTCTGAAACTGCAAGCACAACAGTACGTGACCAAACACTTGTAATAGACGAGGGAATACTGACATTTGTTTTTTTATCTGAAGACGCACGGTTGCCAATCTTTTGCGACGCCCAGACCAAACACCAACCGAGACATTGGAGGCCACCCGACAACAGCTTTCCCTCCGCGTCGCAATCGACAAGTGGCGGGCAGAACAGCAGCAACACTGTCCTTCTGTTATGGATCTTGTTGTGGATCAGGATTTTGCGCATCCGGAGAGTGAAAAACTGTACTTGCCATCCGATCTCAACGAAGAGCAGCGAGACGTCCATGGCATGCGCCGCCTGGTCGATGTGGAGATGCGATTGCGAAAAGGAGAAGCTAACGATGCCATACGCTGTCTGCGTTCGGCTCTACGAGACCGGAAGACGGTACTGGTAGCGAAAAACAAGCCGCAAAACTTCGTCGTTGGAACTCAAAGAAATATACGCAGTCTTCAGGTTGTACAGCAGAGCCAGGACAAGGTTACCAAGCACAAGTTGAAGTATATTGCGTGTCGGAAGGCGATGATCGAGTTGGGGCTTCCGGAGGGGGACAGCGAGTACCCGAAACTCAGAGACGAAGACTTGCGGAACAAGGACGTGCGCGACTTCATTGAACTCGGTGAAGGGTCGAGGGAGGACAGTTGGCTTTGGCGGACAGGAGGTCTGGGATCCATGTCGGCAGAAGAGAAGACGCGGTATGATTTCGAAGGTATGTGAGCGCGTTGTCGATGGTAAATGATATTTTCTGACCACACGCTTAGAGAGTAAAGTAAGATGGTTCCGTTGCTGTGCCGAGCTGGAAAGGTGGCAGGAGGAAGTTGAGATACTAGGGGAGGAATTTCGTCAGAGTATTCGCGGGTTTGAGAAGATGGCGGCTGTATGGGCAGAGGTGGCGGAGACCTCTGAGAATCTCAGTCCGGGCCATGTCGCGTATGCGCGCAAACAATCAGATGCATTTACGACGCGGGCGTCAGATGCCAGGGTCAAGTTTGCGCGGGTTG